>CM050425.1:22627476-22806033 GCA_027564155.1 Gymnocypris eckloni scoliostomus | reverse complement strand
TTCAATAGCGCATATTTCTCTAGGTTAACATCATATTGAGCTGCCATGTAAAGTTGTACTACATACATCTTTCAGATGAAAAGCCATATTTGAGGTTGATGAATGATAGGTGAGCGCTTGGATGTCCTGCCCGATTGTATTACCACATAGACCAGCCGTTATTATTTCAGGCTTTACAGGGATAATAATATCTGCACTAAAGCTGCATGAAAAAAAAACGATGCTGAGATGATCTGAGATATTACAAAATAACATTTTCAAAGAATAATTTATTGTTTGCTAGGTGACATGAAAAAGTGAATATTAAATAATATATTGTATTAATTTTATATCACAACTATTAAATCCTTAAATTTCCTGTTTATTTCCTGCTATAAATAAAACAAATCTTAGATGTTTGGTATGGTCTCCACTGTGAACTAAAGTGTGCATTCAAAATAATAATATTATAAACATTAATTAATTTTACAGAGCAGTTGCGTGTTTTGACTGTAAACACACCATCATCTGTGTTTCCAGACGATCGTTTTGTTCGATTGAAGTGAGTCGACTGAACACTGAAGGTGAGGATTTATTCCTCTGTGTCCCACTGTTTCATTGTTAGATTAAAGGGGTCGTATTCTGCTCTTTTATAGCATTTTAAGTCCACTTATAATGTCAGCAAGGGTTTCTTGCAGCAACATAGTAATCATTTGGTTTGAATTTATCATTCCCTTCCGAAGGGAACTTCTACGCTGCGTCCTCTAGAGGGCGCTATGGGAACGCCTCCAGCGTGACCGGTGTCTTGAAGCATGATTACAAACACCCAATGCCCTTGACATTGGCAGGTGGACGCCTATGACGCAAGCTAATGAGCGTCTGCGAGCATAAAAGGGCGCCTGTGGAACACATCATCCTCTTTTTTGTCTTCAGGGGACCTTGTTTCTGAAGTGTGAGTATTATGAAACGCTTTAGGAGGTGTGCCGATCTGTGTCAGCGTTTCTGACACCAGATGACACACACGACTTATGCGTTGGGCGAAAAGCATGCGCGCTCTGTTCTCGAGGGAATGGAATGCATTCATTGTGAGCCTTTTTCCTTTGGGAAAAGCTCCGCTCTCGTTTGTCCCTTTTCTCGAGAGAATTGGGTGATCATCTGCCCCCCGCGGCTTGGGTCCAGCCGCTGCTGAGGCAGTGAAGAGACTGAGTTCGCGGCGATCGCAGATGGAGCTTGCGAACGAGTTTGAGAGAGGAATTTTTCATCTTGTGCTTGACAGCGGCTGACAAGAGTAAACTGCGGGAGGAAGATGTATCGTCTGTTACATCTTCTGATCCTGCAGGAAGTGCTTTGCTGGCTCATGGTGGGCTGATGAAGGCGGAGAGGATATTTCTGAGCCTTCTCAGCTTGTCTGCCCCGCGATGTAGAGCTGCTGGAGGTTATGAAGCGTGCGCTTCTGCTAGGTAGACCTACAGTGGAGGCACAGGAAAAGGGGGAGTGGTTCGCAGTAGACTTGATGAGCGATCTCTATCTGGCATAACCTCCCAGCTCCCGTGAGCCTCCCATTCCTTCCAGATCTTCATAGTGAGATCAGGTAGGCATGGGATAAACCATATTCAGCTGGCATCCATCGGTATAAGCATGTTAATTATGCTGACATCGAAGGGAGGCACGAGCGCGGATATGCGTCGATGCCCCCTAGGGGCCCTGGCGAGCTGAAAAAAAAAAGGTGTATTTTTTAACCTGGATCGAGTGTTGCTAGGCTTCCTCTCATTTAAGAGAGTCCTTTTGCTGAAGTCTCCACTCTCCAGAGCTCCGCTTAGACCGCACTATTGGTGTATAGGCTCTATTGTGAGCCTGGCTAGCTTTCTCTAGTGCTGAGTGTAGTCAGGTCTCCTCTCACTTCAGAGAGTTGTTATGCTGAGACCTCCACTCTTAAGAGCTCCTGTACCTGGATCGAGTGTAGCTAGGCTTCCTCTCATTTAAGAGAGTCATTTTCCTGAAGCCTCCGCTCTCCAGAGCTCCGCTTAGACCGCACTATTGGTGTGTAGGCTCTATTGTGAGCCTCGCTAGCTGTCGCTAGCGCTGAGTGAAGTCAGGTCTCCTCTCGCTTTAGAGAGTCGTTATGCTGAGACTTCCACTCGTAAGGGTTCCCCTACCTGGATCGGGTGTTGCTAGGCTTCCGCTCATTTAAGAGAGTCATTCTGCTGAAGCCTTCGCTCTCCAGAGCTCCGCTTAGACCGCACTATTGGTGTGTAGGCTCTATTGTGAGCCATGCTAGCTTTCTCTAGCACTGAGTGTAGTCAGGTCTCCCCTCGCTTTGGAGAGTCATTATGCTGAGGCTTCCACTCGTAAGGGTTCCCCTAGCTGGAGTGAGTGTTGCTAGGCTTCCTCTCGTTAAGAGAGTCATTTCGCTGAAGCCTCCACTCTCCAGAGCTCCGCTTAGTCTGCACTGTTAGTATGTAGGCTCTATTGTGAGCCTTGCTAGCTATCTCTAGCGCTGAGTGCAGTCAGGTCTCCTCTCGCTTTGGAGAGTCGTTATGCTGAGACTTCCACTCGTGAGGGTTCCCCTACCTGGATTGAGCGTTGCTAGGCTTCCTCTCATTTAAGAGAGTCATTTTTCTGAAGCCTCTGCTCTCAAGAGCTCCGCTTAGACTGCACTATGAGTATGTAGGCTCTATTGTGAGCCTTGCTAGCTGTCTCTAGCGCTGAGGGTAGTCAGGTCTCCTCTCGCTTAGAGAGTCGTTATGCTGAGACCTCCATTCTTAAGAGACCCCCAACTAGGGAAGAGTGTTGTTAGGCTTCCTCTCCTTTAGAGAGTCATCCTGCTGAGGCCTCCACTCTTCAGAGCTCCGTCTTTGGCAGTAATAGGAGATTGTAGGCTCTTTTTGAGCATTATTAACTGCCTGTGGCGTTGAGCGTAGCCAGGTCTCCTCTGAATTAGAGAGTCGTTATGCTGAGACCTCCACTCTTAAGAGTTCCCCTACCTGGATCGAGTGTTACCTGGATCGAGTGTTAGGCTTCCTCTCGTTTAAGAGAGTCATTCTACTGAAGCCTCTGCTCTCCAGAGCTCCGCTTCGTCAGCCCCATTAGTATGTAGCCTCCATTGTGAGCCTCGCTAGCTGTCTTTGGCGCTGAGTGTAGTCAGTTCTCCTCTCGCTTTAGAGGGTCAGTATGCTGAGACCTCCACTCCTAAGAGCCCCCCAACTAGGGTTGAGTGTTGCTAGGCTTCCTCTCATTTAGAGAGTCATTCTGCTGAAGCCTTCGCTCTCTAGAGCTCTGCTTAGGCAGCACTATGCACAGGCTCTTTCTTGAGCCTCACTAACTGCTTTTGGCATTGAGTGTAGCCAGATCTCCTCTCACTATGCTGAGACCTCCACTCCTAAGAGCCCCCCAACTAGGGTTGAGTGTTGCTAGGCTTCCTCTCATTTAGAGAGTCATTCTGCTGAAGCCTCTGCTCTCCAGAGCTCCGCTTAGTCAGCCCCATTAATATGTAGCCTCCATTGTGAGCCTTGCTAGCTGTCTTTGGCGCTGAGTGTAGTCAATTCTCCTCTCGCTTTAGAGGGTCGGTATGCTGAGACCTCCACTCCTAAGAGCCCCCCATCTAGGGTTGAGTGTTGCTAGGCTTCCTCTCGTTTAGAGAGTCATTCTGCTGAAGCCTCCGCTCTCTAGAGCTCCACTTAGGCAGCACTATGCACAGGCTCTTTCTTGAGCCTCACTAACTGCCTTTGGCGTTGAGTGTAGCCAGGTCTCCTCTCACTATGCTGAGACCTCCACTCTGGGAGTTCCCCTACCTGGATCGAATGTTGCTAGGTTTTCTCTCACTTTAGAGAGTCATTCTGCCTAAGCCTCCACTCTCCAGAGCTCCGCTTAGGCAGTACTACGTGTATGCTCTGTCCTGAGCCTCACTAGCTGTTCATAGCGTCAAGTGTAGAAGTCTCCTCTCATTCTAGAGAGTCGCTTTCTGAGACTTCCACTCCGAGAGCCATACTCTCGTGAGCTAGTCTATGATGGCGAGCTTTGAGCTGGCCTGTAGAGGGGTTTTCTGGCTAGTTCTGCTGGGCAGGGATGGTGTTCCTCGAGTCTGTGACTTAGGAATCCAGCTTTTGGACACTCTCAGCATGGCGGCGGCCCTCTAGAGGACGCAGCGTAGAAGTTCCCTTCGGAAGGGAACGTCTCAGGTTACGTATGTAACCATAGTTCCCTGAGAATAGGGAACGAGACGCTGCGTCTCTTGGCCATGCTTCGGGCATTCCTGTCGGTCCCCCGTGAAAAAAGAGGATGATGTGTTCCACAGGCGCCCTTTTATGCGCAGACGCTCATTAGCTTGCGTCGTAGGCGTCCACCTGCCAATGTCAAGGGTATTGGGTGTTTGTAATCATGCGTCAAGACACCGGTCACGCTGGAGGTGTTCCCATAGCGCCCTCTAGAGGACGCAGCGTCTTGTTCCCTATTCTCAGGGAACTATGGTTACATACGTAACCTGAGACGTTTTCCACCCACTGACTGAATTAAACAAGCTGTTTTTGGTGCAATGGCTTAGTTTCAATAAATCTTCTGGATGAACTGGAAGATTTGTGTAGCGAACATTATTGTTTGTCTACTTAGTATATTAAACTTTTATTTCAAAAACACAAGGCATATTCAGCTTTTGGTGATATTATCCCTTTAATAGATGTAATAGAGAGACGACTGCTGGGTCTTTAAAAACTGCCCACTCTGAGTCAGGAGTGAATACAGCTCTTCCGGCTCTGACTCTTACAGGAACTAGGTCAATATATTCCACCAATCTCATGCTCCCATCTTTACTTGTGTTGAATTATCGTACCAGTCATCTAACAACCCACCAATTATAAAATCTCCAACTAATTTACCACCACTTTAGAAACATCATATCAATCAAGGTCTGGAAGTGTGTGTGTGTTTGGAGAAACATACATCCAAAGCGACAGACTGTTTGGCCCAAGACTTCTTCACTTGGTCATACATAATGGTGTTATTGATTCCCAGTCCACAGAATATCACAAATGCCTAAAGAGAGAGAAAGAGACCATGCAGTCAAACATACAGTAAGCCCCCAACAACAAATTTAAACCTCTGAAAGGGGTTTTTAAATCTTTGTTTCAGGGGTCTGAGAGTGGTTTGCTAGAATTGTGTTAGGTTCAGTTAGGGGTTGTTATTATGTTTACCTAAAACTTTAACCATTAAAAAATGACAAAAATAAAAAAATGTTTTACTAAGGGTGTGTTCACACTTGTCATGTTTGGTTCGATTAAAATGTTGTCTGGTTTGATTGCTCTGTTAGTGCGGATCATTTGAGTCAGTGTGAACACTGCCATCCAAACCCTGGTGCGCACCAAACAAGAGGACCGAGACCACTAAAAAGATGGGTCTTGGCCTGCTTCCAAATTAACTCTGGTGCGATTCAAATTCATGCACCACATACATTCATACATTTCATACACCAATCAGTCTGCGCAGTGCTGAACACACTGTTTGTGGTATTCTGTAAGTTCGATCAATATACGTCATTCAACCCGACCAATAAGGTTGTGAACATATGACTATGCCTTTAGGTTCGGTATCTTTAGGTTCATTGTCAAAACTGCCAGTGTGAATGCTAAGTGAACCAGGACCAAATATATTGTTTTCTCTTTTGGTCCGGACCAAACAAAACAAGAGAGCCGAACTACAAGAGTAAATGCACCCTAAAAGGAAGATGGAAATTAAAACACTTTTACTAATTCAAACGCACCCTAAAAGGAAGATGGAAATTAAAACATTTTTACTAATTCAAACGCACCCTAAAAGAAAGATGGAAATGAAAAAAATTGTACTAATTCAAACGCACCCTAAAAGGAAGATGGAAATGAAAAAAAAATTACTAATCCAGAGAAAATGTACTCTTTAAAAGTGAACCTTTACATCTGCAGTTCAGTTAAATTAAATCATGCTCCAGGGACAGAATTACACAGGTACGAATTTATATAATTAAATTGTCATTACATAATCATTTTGTGGTAGTAAAATAATAACAGAATAAGAAAAATAAGAATAAATTGTATTATAATTGATTTATTTGTCCACTTTCCAGGCCATTCACTTTGTGAATGTAAAAGTGAACCGGGTTATTTTTCCCTCAGTCCAGGTTTTGGTCCACTTAAAGTGTTCTGAGTTTTGTTGTTTCAAAACAGACTCAAGACATTAATTTGGAGTTGGTCCCCCTTTGCAGCAATAACAGCTTCCACTCTTCTTTGAAGGTTTTCCACAAGGTTTTGGATTATTTCTGTGGGAATTTTTGCCCATTCATTCAGTAGAGCATTTGTGAGGACAGACACTGAGTTACTACTTCCACTTTTCAATAAAACTATTCTTAGTTGATAGTGTAACATCTAGCAGGAATGAAAGTTTATGAACTGATTTATTAAAGGTGGTAAAGGTGGCATCCTATCACAATTCCACTCTTGAATTTAACCCTATAATAACTCTTACTCATTATTAAAGGTATAAATACAATATGTTTAACATCTTATTTTTCCCAATACGTTTGTGTTGAATTTTAACTGTTAACTCTGACTACCCTAACTGTGCTCAAATATAATAATCACTGTTAATATTATAGTACAATATTATTCTATATAATATAATATTAAGTAAAATGGGTTCCACACAGACAAATATCTGAGCCCACTTTCAAGGCCAAGCTTCAAGGTTCCACTTCGAAGTTTATTTGGAGAATACAGTAGACCATAATTCTCTTAAAACCCTCTGAGACCCTTGCAATGAACTAATTGTGAGGATACTGTCTGTCGGTGTGTGCATAAATATGGACCCCTTTAAAGTGAATCTTTTGGTCTGCAATACAGTTGGCTTAAATCATGTTTGATGGTAGCAAAGCACTCATAAAGAGATTTCACAGATCTCATACCTCAAACAGCCTCTGATCTGCATCATCAAATGGTTTTCCATCTAATCTGTTCAAGACCTGAGCCACACCTGCAACGCACACACATGAAGACAGTGAGATTACATGTTGTGTTTTATGACCCATATCAGGTCCTTTAAAGCACAGCAATGCACTGCAGCCGTCGATGAAGGATTCAGGATTCAAGAATCTCTCCCTCGCCCCACCCCCAATCTCTCTCTCTCTCTCTGTTTTAGTATCTAATTAGAATGATTGTTCCTTTAAGTGCAAACCCTCCCCCTGTTCACACACCTAACACCTCCCCCCATCCTCACCATCTCATTACAGTCAATCAGAAATGTGGTGCTTGCTTTGGACAGCTTATACATGCATATATACGGCTCCACCATAACACTGCTTATAATTACATTTTACATTACATAAACATTTGTATCACTTAAAGAAGCCTGTTCGCCTGAAAGCCAACTGATATGTGTCTGAAGAAAAAAAAATAATGAAGTAATCATAAACCACAAGTGGTGTCAAGTTATCATCTCAGTATATAGTTACACAGCTCACTGCGTCTGCATAGTATATACAGAACACCCCCAGCTAATTAAAAAACAGCATGTGAAAGAGTAGCATTAGGCAATGACAAATGCTCCAAACAGTAGCATGATACAGTGTTGTTACATGACCTCATTACATGCTACATGATACAGTGAGGTGCCTAGTTATCACCATATCATTAAAATAGTTATTTAGCATGAAGAATAATAATAATAAAGGAGGAAATGTTATTAGCTCTGTAAAGCCATAAAGACAAAATATTTGATTTATGTATTGTATATAATGCTTTCATATACTCCGTCAATGTGGAATGTGGAATGCGGATATTCTTTTCAGTTGAAACTTATTCTGTGGGAATGGGATTGAGATAAAATATTAGGATAAATCTTACTATAATAAGGATTATATGATTTGTTTAGATTACATTTTTAGTAACAATTTAGTTTAGGGACCAATTCTCACTATTAAGTAGTTGCTTATTATCATGCATATTACTAGCATGTTGGCTGTTTATTAGTACTTATAATGCACATATTAATGCCTTATTCAGCATAACCATATTTTAGATTCATTAATCCACCCTATACATACACTTACCAACTACCTTACTAACTATTAATAAGCAGCACATTGGGAGTTTATTCAGGCGAGTCATAGTTAATAGCCCTCAAACTAAATTGTGACCATAATTCCAAACATATCCAGCAATTTAAAATAGCTACATTTACGTTTTATGGATATAAAATCCTTCATTTATGGACTGTGAGGTTTTGGCACTAATGTCAGGTTTCTGCATAAAATAATTTCTCCTCACAGTGCTGAAATGTTTCCACACTGGCTTTATACATGATTTGAAAGAAAAGAAAACGGGTACCGAAACTATGGCAGTGATGAAGAAAGAGAGCGAGAAGGGAGAGAGAAATCTTTTGAATGAAGACATCCTTGACTTCTGCTTCTACTGGCTGTTTGTGCTCATAATGACTTTCGGTCCCTGACAGAATCCTTCCCCACACACACACACATCCACCCACACACAGTGCACTTGTGCAGCAGCACACACACGCACACACATGCTGATGTGACACACAGATATACATTTAAACAGACATTATCCTATATAAACATGCTTGTCTTCCATTCTCTCACACACGTCGCTGAACTCTAGCACACACATAATACAACACAGCAGAACAGGGAACATCAATACATACTATATATAGTGAAACAACAGCACTTAACTGGATAACTTACCTATGATTTGATGGTTACTGTTCCAGATAGGGACACATAGGACAGATCTAATATGAAAGCCAGAGAACTGATCTGCCTGAGGACATTACAAACAAACACTTGTCACCATATCAAAAACCAAATGATATGACTATAAGTATGTGAGGAGAAGTGAGCAAAAATATGAGATCTGAAGACACAGTGTTATATAATCTTGAGCTGCAGGCATTTTGAAGATACACAAGAGCCGACAGAGGTTCAAGGTTTTAAGCAGAGCAGAAGTCTCTCTCATCTTTAATCATGCTCTTTAAAGGAAGATTCTGGGTTAAATACAACTCTTTCTGTAGCATCTGTAATATGCTGTCCATTGCCACAGAATACAATTTACATTTATGCATTTAGAAGATGCTTTTATCAAAAGCGATAGATTCAGATTATACATTTGTTTATTTTTTTTGTATGTGAGTTCCCTGGGAATTGAACCCACAACCTTTTGCGCTGCTAACGAAATGCTCTACCACTGAGCCACGGGAACACCTAATTTCGACTAGTCCCTCAATTATAATGTTTTTAAAGGAGATTCCCCCTTTCATGTAAAGCGCTATATAAATGTGGCAAGATGTCACTATATAAATGTAACAAATTATTATATTACTGCAACAATATATTGTGTGAAATTGAGACTAGCCATTTTATTACACGTTAAAATTCTGGGTAAGACTTCTACGTTATGATGTTAATTTGAGTCGAGTGTATTAAAATGTAAACCTTTAAAGGTGCAGTAAATGAAAATCAACACCCAAACAGGTGATTTTACTAATATTTGCTAGCTGTCTGATTGTATTTATTTTGTGCTCTTTCCTGCAGTCCATGGCATTAGCAAGATCATGGGTTAGATTACCAACAAAACTCACATGCATGAACTTATAAAAATGCTTGCCTTTATATGTACTAAACTAATTTGTCTATTGTATTAATTTGTTCAGGGATCTTACTTCAGCGTCGAAGCGTGGGTCTTGGTAGGCATCGCTGATATTCACAGGAAGCCCAGTGGAGGCGACCAGTTCTGCAATGCTGTTATTAATCAGCCAGTCAGAATAGGACGATTTTTCTATGCTGTCCTTGAAACTGTGAATAAGAAACAGAGAAAAGATTAAGTGACATGTGCTGCTATGTACAAACACAAGACAACCATTACTATTACTATTGATCATACTTTGGCTTAGAAATTACATCTAAACTCTACACCCACATTATTAAAACTCATCCTGCACCGTTTGTGCTTTGGACATGGAACAATATCTCTAACTGTGTGATCCCCTGTGAAAATAAGTACACTTCAGCATACTTTTAAAAAGAGCATGTACTATGGAAATAAAATACTTTACAAAAATGTACTTTGTGAACTGAATGCAATGGCTTTGAACACTTAACTGCATGTTAATTACAATTAAATGAATGTGTTTCAGAGTTTACATTAAATGCATTTATCTCAACTTTAAAGTGCTTTTTTCTTAGGACTCACATAGGAATTACATACGTCTTTATATGTAATTTCATAATTACTTCTATTGTATTTGAAATATGGTTACACTGTAGAGTCAAATGCACTAACAGGCATTTATCGTTTTAATGTCATTTCTATTGTAACTTCTATTTTAATATACTGTATGTGTAATTACACATTTGTAATGATGAAGTTTCAATTTAGTAAAATATATTAACTTAAAATGTCATACAGAATACCACCGTAAAGTCAACAATACTTTACGTTTGCTTTAGTATATTAGTCAACACATCAAATCAAGAGTGACAAAAAGGTGATTTAAACATAATTTAGAACTTTGAAAACTTACAATATGTCATTATTACAAAGTGAACCCTCTAAATCAGTGCTACTCAAATCTGGCAAGATTCTGGCAAGATCCAAGTTGGAGCCAAACTAAAAAGTTTAGCTACAACCCTGATCAAACTCAGCTACCTGTGATTTTCTAATGATCCTGAAAGCATTGATTAGCATGTTCAGGTGTGTTTGATTAGGGTTACAGCTATACTCTGCAGGAAAGTGGATCTCGCGAGCCAGACTTGAGTATCCCTGCTCTAAAGAAATATAGTCATGTAAGTGTCTCTCTTTAAGTTTTCATTCATTTTCATACATTAATGCTCTCATTTTATTTCATTAATATTTTATTATCTGCAAGTACAATTTTGTAAACATTTTTTAAAGGTTTAAAGTACACTACAAATGCACATTTAATGCAAATAAAGGAACTTTTTCACAAGGGGTTCAGGTCAATTTAACACATTTTGCCATGTTTTATATTTATTCAATTAACCAGACTTCTCCTCAAAATCAGTGAAAAAGTCTGCAGATTTCTTTTGGGCTTTAATGTTATCATGTAAACACCTGCTGCTAGTAATGAGGTAAGTGTAATCTTCAATTAAGAGACAGTTCGGACCCAAAATTACAATGTATAAAGAGACCTGTGGGGACAAGCAGATGGAATTAAATGCAAGTTCGGACCAAGCGATCGAACAAAGTGTGAAAAGAGCCTCAGACGCTTCAGCTCGAGGAAGAGCTGATGGATGCTGAGGTCCAAATGCTGAGCGGAGCGGCTGCTGCTCACATTGTCATTCCCTCTCCAGTAATTTACAGCTAACAAACTTTCCTCTGCATTTTAATAAGGCTCTGTGGAGCCTGCAAGAGTAATGAGAAGTTAATGTTTCGACTCTCATAAACGCCCACGTGCAGCCGGAGAGACAGTCCTGATGTAGCCTCTCTCTGGTACGTGTAAAATCAGGGTATCTTCCGTTCATCCGTTTTTTTTATTTAATATTAAAGATAGAAAAATAAGGAAACGGTTCCTTTTTCCTTTTTCCATTTTTCCAAAAACCAAAAATCAAGAATTATGTTTGATTTTCAGTTTTTACATTCCTGGTTAGAAAATGAATAAATTACTTGAATATTTCATCTCTGCATGTGCTATATATATATATATATATATATAATTGTTTTTTTTTATATATATATAAATATAGCCTACTGTAAATGCAAATCGGTTGAGGGTGGATTTTGTTATGTGCACAGCCCTCGGCGCTTAAGTATTGATAAACAATTATAGATAAATAACTTACTCTTAAGGCTTGTGCTGGTGTGTTCGGCCATCCACCCATTTTATAGAACATAAATAGATTAGAGTTGGACAGTAGAAGCGTCTACTTACAGCAGGAGTCGCGCAAGATTGACAGGACCATAGCGGCACAGACAAAAGCGCATAACTTTTGTTAATAATAATAATATAATAATTATTAATAATTATCATTTTCATATTTTTTCTGTAACTTCGACTAAATGTGCTGAAAAAAAAAGATAAATAATATTTCATAACTTTTAATATTGCTAAAGAAGGTAACACCAGTGGCAAAAAACTATACATGTGGTCTTAAAATAATTGCACAAAAAAGCTAAAAAATCATAATAATTAAGCTGTCATTTATATGCATTCATAAAGTCAAAATGTAATCTAATAATGTGGTCTAAGTTGAAATGTTAAAAAAGAAATACATTTTAGACATCTTGCCATACCAAAAGTGGACATTTCTGTAGAATGACCCATAGGCTATTCATTGGTAACAGCGCAGCCGTTCATCATGCCATCGTGCCAGCGTGAGCACAGGTCCATTGTGGCATATTTTTGCTCATTATGATTTTTTCCGTAGATACTGGAAAGCGTGTGAACTACAAAACCCAATAGGCCTGTATCGCATATATGGAAACATTTGGATTTGTTTGAATGAGAGAGGTAGAGTAACTTTAACTTCAGTTTTGCTTTGTTGTGGCTTGTTCATAGCTAAACCTATATTATATAGCCTACTGCAATTAGGCTATATTTATCCATTAGTATAAATATTATATAAATATGTATCCACTTAAGCATGACTTATCTTAATTTTTTTCTCTCTCAAAAACTTAAAATACATTTTTGTGTTTAAAATATATGTGTATATAAAAATAATTGTGCATGCCCCATCACTTTGTGCGCTCTGGCACCCTTATAGAGGTACTTACATTTTTACAGCCTAAAAATAGACTTCATTCACATAAATGACTGTAATTAATTATATTAACAAAATGTATTGTGTCCTAACTGCATGAACTTAATCAGATCTGGGGGACCCCCCTACATCTATTATTTATTTTTTTATCTGTGCTTCTCATCCAGTCTGCACTGTCTATAGAGCAGCTTCAACATACAGATTTAACTACACACACAGCTAAATAAAACAGGCTGGGTGCTGATTAACATTTCTGAAATAAACATTTCTGTGAAAGGCATTAGGTTACACAGAGGAAAGCACGATCTAAGACCTGCCCTGTACAGCAGCAGAGGACTATTATTTTGCTGAACGAACTGAGGATGATGTCAGAAGCTCAGATTTGGTTGGCCATTCGGCGGAAAGGAGCGTGTCACGACTGCCTACATGGGGAAAATTTATTTTTAAGTCATTTATCAGTTTTCTACCCGTGAACCAAAAAAAAAAACGAGAATCGAGCCAAAATCTTGTTTTTTCATTTTTCTTGAACAAATGAAAAAAACCCGCAGTTTTCTCGTTTCTGCCTATTACATTTCAAATTGAAAAACAAACTATCAAAATGTACACGGGCCAGAGAGTCTGATCAAACATCTTCTCTCATACTCTCGATCACACCCTAAAGATCACACATGATTAAGGGCACTGCAAGCTGCTGTCGGAGGAAATGTCGGAATCAGAGGGATGAACGGGAGCGTGTGAATGTTGTGCGGGTGCAACTGAGCATGCGAGATGTGTGTTGTTGTGAGTTGCATTCGTGTGCGTCTGAGTGAGCAGCAGAGATGCGTCTCTCTCCCGTTTGGCCCCGAGCTGTTTCAGAGTGCAGCAGAGGACAAATCATCCTTACATAATGGCTCCGGCTTTAACTTTAGAGAAGCCAACACAGAGGATGAAATCACTAAATAACAGACATAACTTTGAGAAAATCCCCTATGTATGACAGTAATATATTACTGAAGCTGTATAATGTCAAAGCTTTGAAGCAGTGTAACATATTTTTGCATTTTTTTCAGTCTATATTCGATCATCTTGTGTTTCTAAACAATATTTGACAAGTTTATGTGCTTGTATAATCCTTTAGAGATACATGAGTGATGTGTACTACAGAAAACAAGATTTTAAGTAAATACACCTGTGAATAGTAGACTTTACAGTATACGTTTAAAAAGAGTTATTATTAAGAAAATAAAATACTATTAAATAAAATACTTACAGTATCTCACAGAAGTGAGTACACCCCTCACCTTTTTGTAAATGTTTTATTATATATTTTCATGTGACAACACTGAAGAAATGACACTTTGCTACAATGTAAAGTAGTTAGTCTACAGCTTGTATAACAGAGTAAAATTGCTGTCCCCTCAAAATAACTCAACACAGCCATTAATGTCTAAACCGCTGGCCACAAAAGTGAGTACACCCCTAAGTGAAAATGTCCTAATTGCTCCCAAACTGTCAATATTTTGTGTGAACCCCATTATTTTCCAGCACTGCCTTAACTCTCTTGGGCATGGAGTTCACCAGAGCTTCACAGGTTGTCACTGGAGTCCTCTTCCACTCCTCCATGACGACATCACAGAGCTGGTGGATGTTTGAAACCTTGCGCTCCTCCACCTTCTGTTTGAGAATGCCCCACAGATGCTCAATAGGGTTTAGGTCTGGAGACATGCTTGGCCAGTCCATCACTTTTACCCTCAGCTCCTTTAGCAAGGCAGTGGTCGTCTTTGAGGCAAGTATGGGGTCGTTTTCATGTTGGAATACTGCCCTGCGGCCCAGTCTCAGAAGGGAGGGGATGAACTGATAAGCGTTAAGATAATTAACTGTAGCTCCCCAGTGCCGGCAGCACTCATGCAGCCCCAGACCATGACACTCCCACCACCATAATTGACTGTAGGCAAGACACACTTATCTTTGTACTCCTCACCTGGTTGCAGCCACACACGCTTGACACATCTGAATCAAATAAGTTTATCTTGGTCTCATCAGACCACAGGACATGGTTCCAGTAATCCATGTCCTTAATCTGCTTGTATTCAGCAAACTGTTTGCGGGCTTTCTTATGCATCATCTTTAGAAGAGGCTTCCTTCTGGGACGACAGCCATGCAGACCAATTTGATGAAGTGTACTGCATATGGTCTGAGCACTGACAAACTGACCCCCTACCCCTTCAACCTCTGCAGCAATGCTGATTTTTTTGTAAAAAAAATATTTACAAAAATGTGAGAGGTGTACTCACTTCTGTAAGATGCTGTAACAGTGAACTTCTTGTCTAGACCATATATGTCCTCTCTCCTCCAGGCCAGCACGTGCTGCCCCTTCTAACCCCTGGTTATCTGATGTTCTTCATGAACATCGCTCCAAACTCAGCAGAGAGAAAATTGCACAAATCTAAAGATCCCTCAGACCTAAGTATATATCAGTCTTTGCTTTCATCTTTCTCTGCTGAAGTCTATACTGCCAAGGCCTCATACTTCCACAACAAGATCAACAGCACATCTGACACACGCAAACTCTTCAAAACATTCAACTCTCTCCTCTGTCCCCCTCCACCACCTCCTTAACAGCTGATGATTTTGCCACTTTCTTCCCAAACAAAACTAGGTCAATCAGTAGCCAGTTCTCAGCTCCACAAATGCAGGAACTCAAACCAACCACATCTACTGCTAAAACTCCCCTCTTTGCCTTCTGTCCCCTCACTGAGGCAGAAGTATCCAAACTTCTCCTCTCCAGCCATTCTACAACATGCCCTATTGATCCAATCCCCTCACACCTTCTTCAAGCAATCTCTCCTTCAATCTTACCAGCATTCACACACATCATCAACACATCTCTCCTCACAGGCACCTCCCCAACTGCATTCAAGCAGGCTCGGGTGACCCCACTGCTCAAAAACCCTACATTAAACACTTCACTTACAGATAGCTACAGACCTGTCTCTCGCCTTCCATTCATAGCCAAAATGCTTGAACGAGTTGTTTTCAACCAGTTATCCTCATTTCTGTCAAAGCATAACCTACTGGATGCTAACAAATCAAGTTTCAGACATGGACATTCAACTGAGACTGCGCTACTCTCAGTCACTGAAGCCCTGCGAGCTGAAAAAGCTGATTCCAAATCATCAGACACTGTTAACCATCAGATCCTCCTAACCACCCTCTCATCACTGGGCATCACAGGGATTCCATCTCACTGGTAGGTCTTTCAAGGTGGCCTGGGGAGGGGAGGTATCCACAGAACATTAACTGGTCACTGGGGTTCCTCGGGGATCAGTTATTGGACCCCTTCTCTTCTCTACATACACTACATCACTGGGTCCCATCATACAGGCACATGGTTTCTCATACCATTTCTACGCTGATGCCACACAGCTCTATCTCTCATTTTGACCAGATGATCCAACGGTAGCTTCACGGATCTCAGGCTGCCTGGCGGACATCTTTGCATGGATGAAAGAACATCACCTACAGCTCAACCTGGCAAAGACTGAGATTCTTGTCTTCCCTGCCACTCCAACTCTACAGCATGATTTCACCATCCAGCTAGGTTCTTCTACAAGTACCCCATCAAGTTCAGTCAGGAATCTTGGTGTAATTTTCGAAAAGACCAGCTGACTTTCAAAGACCACATTGCAAAAACGGCAACATCAGAAAGATCAGGCCCTTTCTTACACAGCATGCAGCACAACTTCTTGTCCAGGCCCTTGTCATTTATAGACTGGACTACTGCAATGCTCTTCTAGCTGGACTTCCATCATGCACAATCAAACTTTTACAGATGATTCAGAACATAGCGGCACGACTAGTCTTCTGAGAACCCAAAAGAGCCCATGTCACACCTCTGACTGAACTGGCTCCCGGTTGCAGCTCGCATCAAGTTCAAGACACTGATGCTTGCATCTAAAACCGCCACAGGCTCAGCACCTGCCGACTTCCGCTCACTTATAACAATCTACATCCCCTCAAGAAGTCTAAGATCTGCAGGCGAATGTCGCCTCGTGGTGCCATCACAGAGAGGCACAAAATCACTCTCCAGAACATTCTCTTTCACCGTTCCTGGCTGGTGGAATGAACTTCCCACCGGCATTCGGAACGCTGAATCCCTGACAATTTTCAAGCAACACCTGAAAACCCATCTCTTCCATCATCACTTGACATCATCTTAAAAATAAAATAAAATAAATAACCTTCACTCTCTTTCCTTACCTTTGCTCTCTTTCCCTTAACCTCTCACTGTCTGGCTAGAATTTACTCGGAACTCTGCCTAGAAATTTGTATTACAAGCACTTCCTGTGTCTGTTTGCCTCTTTATAATGTATAGCTTATTGTATTCCTTAATTGTAAGTCGCTTTGGATAAAAGTGTCTGCTAAATGAATACATGTAAATGTAAATCTTTTCACACTGAGGACAACTGATGGACTCATATGCAACTATTACAGAAAGTTAAAATGCTCACTGATGCTCCAGAAGGAAAAACCATGCATTAAGAGCCGGGGCTTAATGAAGAAAAGAGAAGACGACACTGAGCCATCATGCAGACAACACCAAGGATGTGTTCCAGAAAGCAGGTTATGCAACCCAGATAAGAAAGCTGATAACCTCAGCATATGAACCTGTAGATATAAACCTGTAAATATAATATCTGTACATAATTACATAGTTCAGTATAAAATGTTCATCCAAGCTGAATAATTCCAAATTATTTCAGTTATTTTGACATGAAAAAAGTCTTGAACTTAACACTGGCAACAATTATCAGCCAAAGGCTAACAACAGACATTATTATGTCATCTAGCGCAAAATGTATTGGCACATGCGTGTGATTTACTCACAGTAAATAGTTGATTTTGAAAATAATTTGTGGTTTTAATATCTCAGAGCACTTTAGCCAGTTGTAAAGTGACTGCATGTGCTAAAATGGTGAGGGTGGGCTGAGCAATGCTTGCATTCAGATGGTGATGATGTGTGATCTCCCCAGACAGACCTCTGCTGGAACATTAGACAGGTGCAGAGAATGAGATGATATGTGTGACTGAACACACATTGTAGTGTGAAAGCTCCCATATGGCAACTGAGATCGCCAAACCTGTGTGCTTTGTCGTCATTAGCTACACAAAATACTCGCACAAAAGGAACATGTTTGCTCTTATTTGTGGGCTACTCAATGGCTGTGTGTTTGCAGATCTGCAGCTGTGTGTGTGTGTGTGTGTGTGTGTGTGTGTGTGTGTGTGTGTGTGTGTGTGTGTCTGCAGTGATGTACTGTTGTGGTTAGTGTTGTTGTAAGAGCTGAGCTCAGGGTTTTGAGACTCCACTAGTGCTGAGCACTGGACATACTGGAGCGCTGAGTGTGGGTTGCAGATAACAGATATCACACAATAACCCTGAGCTACTGCACACCCTACAGCCCTGACCTTTAATCACAACCCCTCAAAACACTGTATGCATAAACTACAACACTAACACATTGTACACATGAGTGTATTAGCATTTTTAGAAATTCTACAAAGCATGTACTGAACCGAACTGAACAACTAGTTCAACTAGCTCTGCAAAGCAACCTTCCAAACAAAAACAAAACAATGTTGACTGTGATTTAGTTAAAATCACAAAGCTTTGCTATAGTTACAATGGCGTCAATCACGACAGTTTAAAAAATGTTTTAAAACACATAAAATTTAATTTAGGGGACTCACTGAGCCATATTTCAATACAGTATTTCAATACAGTTGTCACTACTGAGATTTTATTGCATGTACATTGCCATCGTCATCCCGGCCAGCCTGACTTACATGCAAATACTTCACACGCAAGATTTGTCAAGCATGAGGAAACCAAACGAAACATTAAAACCCCCCAGAAACTTTGACTTTGATTGGTTTCCTCAAGCATGTTGCCAAATAATATGTACCTTCAACATACTTTGTCTATGCCAAAACAGTACTGTAAATATGTTTCAGTGGACTTTCAAAAAAACTTGTTGGCTTGAAAAAAAAAAAAAAAAAAAATATATATATATATACACAATTACAATTTCATTTAATTTACTCAATTTTTGCATTAAATACAAGGTGATTTTGTTAATCGGGATCTGGAAGCAACAGCACACTTTTCTGATTCGTGGACTGTATGAAATCCCAAACATCCCAACACACCAATTAGAATGAACAACTGTCATGAAAAGTCATAGCAATACAGCAGAGGCACTAAAGTTGCTGTGAATCTCCTAAACCAAATTCCTGTTTAACTGGCACAAATTTACATAAATTGCCGTTGATTGGCAAATAAATAATTGTACATATTTATTCAAAACATTTTATTATGTAAGCTTTATGATACACCTGAAATTATAAGGTAATATATAGTAATGTTAATATGAATTAGTCATTCCCTAAACTCATTCTCTCAAATGGCATGTTATGCAGAGGATTCGCAGGTTATACTGTATGGACCGACTGACACTGTACACAAACTTACACATAAATGAAGTTTAGACACGTAGTTTTTAAACTAAGTTCGGGAGGAGCACGTCAGATACTCAGGCTAATTAGCACAGGTGGTACACAATCTAGGTAATCAGCCTTGGACATAAATACAGCTGTCTTACGTCCATCTAGTCGATTCGGTGGCACCGTTTACCATTACATCACAGACTCAACATTTCCGTCCAAACAACGAGACCTATGTTGGGGTTTTCGGTTCTTCCGGTCAATCTGCCGGCCCCAGGATCGTCTATTTTTATTTTATTTTTATTTTATTTCCCGCCGAGCTCCGGGCTTCGTCACGACCACTGCTCTCTGCGCTCTCCTCCGCCGGCTTCCAACGAGCCTGGGCCACGCCCCAGGTTTCACCGCAGCAAAGCTTCACTCGCTTCCCGCTTCGGCTCCTCATCCTTCACCGCGGCTCTCCCAGCTGCAGCGCAAGTATACAGCCGGGCCTCTAGCTTCTAGTTTCAGATGCTAATGCGAGGCGGCCTCCGTTAACACGCAACCACCATTGTTGCCAATAATTCTCAGGGGAAATCTCCAAAGGCAGGTATTTGTTGATAAAATCGTTAAAAGACCTCGCGAAGACATTGGATGTTAACGTTTGTTTGTTTTATTTATATACGTTAGCACATTTATACACAACTTAGAGTTGACCAAAGTGCTTTACAAAACAAAGTAAACAACAATCCAACAAAGCAAAATTTATAAAATAATAGAATCCCAGTAGATAGATACAAAAACCCTTCATTGATTTGCCGCAAATCGATCAAGAAGATGAGATTTAAGCATAACTTTAAAAATCGATAGAGAAGTCGTCGTTCGGATGGCAACCGGAAGATTGTTCCAGAGTGTAGGACCCACAATTACAACGTCACCATGTAACCATGACACCATGCCCAGAATATACACCGGACGTACTTAAACCTCCGTATTTTTACCAGTATTTAATTGGCATAGCATTCCTTAGACATTTTAAGCTGGATGAGATAAATGCGTTTTGCGAATACACTCTTGATCACCGCGGACCAACAGTAAAATGAATGTGCACGAGGTATTCTAATTCAACCTGTGCTATATTAACCCTTTCGCACGTGAGTTTAAAATATTCTAGCTGAGCCCCCAGCGTGAGTTTTTTTTTTTTAGGCGACCGTTATTTCAGAACGTATCGCCTTATTGTTTCCATGGCGACGCGTCATGCTCGTCATGTGACACAACGCACGCAGCCACATAGCTCTGTATGACATGTGGATCACTTTTTATTTATTTATCTTTTTATTTAAAATATTCACAAACATGCTCACCATATTATGAAATATCTGATATTCCGATTCTGAAATATGTGCAAGTAAATGTATTTGGTAGTTTAAACACTTTTATAATGACCGTATTAGTTGATCTATACCGGCTGATGGGCGCCGCCATGTTATTTTGCGCTGAATCCTAGCTGTGGGATAAACAACAAGTAAATGAATCCTCTCCTCTCGAAACACGTTAAAGTAAGTCTCGGCTAAACTGGAAGAAGAGCAGAGTAAACTTTATAGTTACATACACAATCTGTGTATGATATCAATAACACATGTCCTCAGATTATATTTTTAATGATCATTATTGACGTTTCCATAGAAATCAGCATCCATTTTACAAATTATAAAAGTATGGTTTTGCTTGTACTTCTGCATGTTTAAATGTCTGAAGCCTAAGATAAGCATTATCTTTTCAGCGCGTCCGATCTGGCTCAGCGCCAAAAAATCAGATTTGAATTTGGCAGTTGATGACGTGACGCACTGATTATTCTAATCACACCAGTGTGATCGTACGCTTCTGGGACCAGCTAAGACTCATCACACCGGTGTGATCGTACGCGTCAAAGGGTTAATGTTTTGTCTTTGACCTAAATCATAGAGACACGGACCTTGATTTGCATATGCATTTCAGAGGGCTAAATGGGGAGCCCTTCACAACAGATTTAGTTCCCAAACAACTGTCAGGTTTGACCTAAACATGAATTTCAGCTACATAATTAATCCATATTTCGACAGTAATAAATTGTGTTGCAGCATCAGTTGCGCTTGTATCCCCAAGATCTCCGGTTCTCTCTTGTGCATTTAGAAACCCCTATCTCCTGGGTCAGGACAGCTCCCAGCCCCGGTCCGACGTCCGTCTGCAGCAAGAAGGGAGAAAAGTCAGGAGAGTGTAATAGCGCCCGCCACACAGAGCAGCCTTTACCTGGGTGAAAACCTGCTGGCACCGCCCGCCCACGGGACCGTATCTGGGACCTCCTTTTAGTGAGGTCAGTCAGCGGGCTGGTGAGCTCCGAATAGTCAGGAACAAACCTCCTGTAATATCCGCCAGCCCCAGGAACTGCCTCACCTCCTTTTTGGTCTTGGGTCTCGGGCAGGCCGCAATAGCTGCCGTCTTATCAATTTGGGGACGCACCTGTCCAAGGTATGGTTGTATCATACTAAACAGAGCCTCCGCTACACTCTTTGCGGAAATGTTGCGGAGGGCCACTGCCTCCGGGTATCAGGTTGCATAATCCACTAGAACCAATGCAAACCGATGCCCTCGTGCTGACCGTTCCAATGGCCCGATGAGGTCCATACCAATTCTTTCGAAGGGGACCTGCATTAGCGGAAGGGGGCGCAAAGGCGCTTTTGGGGAGGCCGGGGGATTCACTAACTGACATTCACGACAAGCCGCACACCACCGGCGTACATTCTCGTGAATGCCCGGCCAAAAAAAACGGGCCATTAAACGGTTCAGTGTTGCTGCTTGACCCAGATGCCCTGCCATAGGATTACAGTGAGCCGCCTGGAAAAGCATTTCCCGACGGCTTTTTGGTACCAACAACTGGGTTGTATCTTGTTTTGACTGAGCGTCCTGCGTCACTCGATACAACCTATCTTTTAATATAGCAAAATAGGGATAGGAAGGGGGCCGTGCGGACTGGAGAGGCCGGCCGTCAATGGAACGGACCTGGTTGAACGCGTTTTTCAGCGACTCGTCCTGGGACTGCTCCAGGGGAAAATCATCACGCTCCGTGAGGATTAGCCTCTCGACCGCGCTCCGTTCCCCTGGTGCCGCCTCAGCGGGTCCTGGCTCAGCCTCTCCCGTTCGCACGGCCGCCTCCCCCTCCGGCTTCTCTTTTCCGCAGGAGGCATCCACACATAAAACTCCCAATAAAATTTTAAACGCTGGCCAATTGGTTCCCAAAATCAGCGGATGCCGGAGGCGGGGTTAACTGCCACCTCCACCTTATGCTTTTGCCCCGAAATTGGATGGTTAACAGCACTACTGGGTATGTCACCACATCCCCATGTACACACCTCACCGAACCATGCAGCTCTTATCCAATGCCTCGGGCTGAATTAGGCATTGATGGATCGAGGTCTGGTTACATCCTGAATCCACCAAAGCCCAGTAAGTACCCCCCCTAATACTCACAGGTATTTGGTACCCGCCAGCTTGATCGGGGGCAGCCTGTGGGGCGTCCGGACCCAGGACCAGTGTCCCCACCTCCATTACTGGACACCGATCGATAAAGTGGCCCGGGTCCCCGCAACGCCAACAGGCCGGCCCAGGCTTCCGCCACCCTAGTGGCGGAAGTGGACAAGGAATTGGCGTGGAGACCCCGGAGGAACGGGAATGAGCGCGGAGCTCGGGCTGCCTGACCCCGCCTCCCTGGCGTGGCTCTCCCGCCACGACACTGGTGCCGGTCCTCCTCTCCATCGCGCTGGGCTCGGGAACCACGCCGCACGGGACCTGGGAAGGAAGACAGGGGAGACACAGAAGGGGAAGAGAGAGAGAGACGGATGGTAGGGGTTCGCCAACCCCATGGCACGCCACCATCTGGTCCTCGGCGAGTTGGATGGCCAGATCCAGCGACGCCGGGCGGTGGCACTGGACCCACTGCGCGCGGTCGCCTTTAGGGAGCGCAATAAACTGCTCCAGCACCACCTGGTCGATGACATGGTCGACGCCGCCTTCCCGGCCAACAGCCATCTGCGGCAGGCGTCCCGAGCTGGTGAGCCATCACGAAGGGCCGGCCGTTCTCCCCAACTCCAGTGACCGGCGCTGGCGGTGCTGCTCGGGGCTCCGGCCGACCCGCTGGAGGATGGCTCGTTTCAGGTCGTCGTGAGACCAGGAGGTTCTGGACTGGCAGCTGCTGCGCCGCCAACTGCGCCTCCCGGTTAGCAGGGGATGAGGCGCACTGGCCAGTCCGTTTGTGGCCACCCGTTGCCGCGCTTTTTCAAGAGGTCGAGGAACGCCTCCGGGTCATCCTGCGGCCCCATCTTCTGTACCGGCATGTGGGTGGGCGGGGCCGGGACTGTTGGATTCTCACCGGCCCGAACCTCCCGGGTCCATCCAGCTCCGAACAGCTCGCGGTCCTCCCGCTGGTTCTGGACGAGGCACAGAATCTCCTCTCCTGGTCTGCCCTCATGTCCATCAGCGCTTTGTGTTGTTCTTGGTGGAGTCCCGCGAGCGACTGGATGACATCCGCAAATGGCGATCCCGATGGTGAGGACATGATGGCAGCGGCGTTCGGCTTCCTTCCCGGGTTTCGCAACCAGTGTAACAAAGTTCGAGGAAGGAAGGAAGCGGACAGGGTTGGCTCGTGAAGACTCAGGTATGTTTATTTAAGACAGATAAACTCACACAGGTGCGCGCGTCACCTGGAAACATCAACTCTCTCGCTCGTCTCCGCGATCACTCTCTGTATTCGTTCCGACTGTTTCTCTCTGACAGCTCGTGCGCCGAGTCTTCACTCCGCCTCTCTCTCTGAACTGCCGTTCCACGGCGGCTTTTATCCGGTCTCCACGCCAATTACTAGAATCAGACACAGGTGATCCTCATTTTGCACTTGACCCACTTACTTACCGCTGTCTCCTGAGTCTTTCTCCGCTGCAGACTTCGCTGAACCACGCCCCCCTCGCCACAGAGTGCCTCCCGGCTACCCAGCTTTACCTTTCCGTCTTTACCTGTCCGACAGTGAGTCTTAATCTCCCATCGGACACCGGTAGCACCCGGCCAGGCGACCTTACCTCTTCCACCCCACGGCTTACCCATCCAGACCGCGAGTATTTTCCTCCGGTCGGATGTTGGCGAAACCTCCTGGCCACACAGCTTGTTTTCTGTCTTTACCTGTCCAACACAGCGAGTCTTGATCTCCCGTTGGACGCCAGCTCCCGACCAGACAACCTTACCTTTCAAACCTGTTGCTTAACGAGGCTTACCCGTCCGACACGGTGATTCCGAAACCAGTCGGACGTCGGCGAAAGCCTCCGGGACAAACAGCCTTACCTTTTCAAACCTACTGCCCGACCAGGCTTACCCGTCCGACACGGCGATTCTGAAACCAGTCGGACGTCGGCGAGAGCCTCCGGGACAGACAACTTTCCTTTTCCATCCTGCGGCCGGCAAGGCCTACCCAACCACGCTGCCGGTTGACTGCGAGGCCTTCAGACTCTCTAAACTTTGCCTTTCTGTCTAAACCCGTCCGACTCGGTGAGCCCCGATCTCCCGACGGACGCCCGGAGCACTCGGCCAGACAATCTTAATATTTCAAGTCCTAAGCTCGGCGAGGCTTACCCGTCCAACACAGCGGGTATTGTGCCCCGTTGGACGTCGGCGAAACCTCCCAGCCAGACAATCTTACTATTTCAAGTCCTAAGCTCGGCGAGGCTTACCCGTCCAACACAGCGGGTATTGTGCCCCGTTGACGTCGGCGAAGAGCCTCCCAGCCAGACAAACTTACCTTTCAAGTCTCACGCTCAGCGAGGCTTACCCGTCCAACACAGCGGGTATTGTGCTCCCGTTGGATGTCGGCAAGAGCCTCCCAGCCAGACAAACTCATCCTTTCCGTCTGCTCGCACCACGATATCGAACCCCGTCGAACGCTACGTGCCCGGCCGTTCAGGCAATCTTAGCTTTCAGTCCACTACCGGCGAGGTTCAACCGTCCGACACACAGTATTGATCTCACGTCGGATGCCGCAAAACCTCGGCTGGACAACCTCACCTTTTCCTCCTACGTCAGCGACGCTAACCCATCAAACAGGCGGGCACGCCCGCCAGTGGGATGTCGGCTAAGCATCCCGACCAAAACTTTACCTTTCCGTATTCACCTGTCCAACACAGTGAGTCTTGATCTCCCGTCGGTCGCCGGCGAGAGCACTCCCGGCCAGACAACCTTGCCTTTTCTAGTCCCACGTTGGCGACGCTTACCCGTCCAACACAGCGGGTATTGTGCCCCCGTTGGGCGTCGGCGAGAGCCTCACAGCGAGACGACTTACCGCTTCCCACTTGGCAGACGAGACTAACCCGTTAGACTCAGTGAGTATTGGCCTCACCGTAGAGTTCGGCGTCAGTCTCAGTCACCCATCTATTTTTTCCGTCCGACGGGCGGCGAGGCTAACCGTCGCTGCAGTCCTCATCCGCCCGCCCGAACACCATTGAACTGTCTCTGCTATCCTCAAACCTTTTCCCCGCCTGGCGAGGCTTACCCGTCCGATGTCCTAAGTCTTACAATCTCCCATCGGATGCTGCCAGAGCCCCAGTTCCGGTTTCTCTTCTCCCTACTGTCGAGACTATCCGTCTGGCAGCGTAGCCTTGGTCTCATGTCATGACGTTGACGCTGGTCTCCCGGTGAGCTCCTATGCTTGCCGTCCACATGCGACGCGCTCATCCATTCGATGCCGTGAGTCTCGATCTCCCGTCGGATGTTGTGAGAGCCTCCTTGTTGGGCGCCCCAAACTCTTTTATCTGCCTAGCCGATAGGACCCATCCGTCCGAGGGAGTATTGTGCCCTATCGGAGGCTTCATGGGTCCTCTCGGCCAGATACCGCCCTCTGTCCTCTGATTAGCAGGGGCTGATGGCCAGTAGGGCCGATACGCCCGACTCCGTGAACTATCCCACTGCAGGCAACTCGGGTCCTCCTGGCCAGGGCTGCAACCACGCTGCTCCTCCATCGGCAGGCAGGGCTCACCCGTCCCAATGCGGTGAGCCATCGCTGGGCCTCGGTTGAGCCCTCCCGACCGTCGCCCCAAAACCACGAAATTCACTCCGGCGGTCGGTGGGGCCCACTCATGCATGCTAAACCGCTCCTCAGAGCACGAGCCCCCGGCCTGCCACACAAGCCACTCCTCGGAACTAGTTCCCGCCAGATGTCAAACGCGTATTTGGGGGTAAATCTTAGTCTGGCGGCTGTCCTACATTCTATTGCTTTTGGGGTTCACTGGGTTCGGGCCATTCCGGCCAGAGCCCTCCCCAGGACAGCACGCCTACAACGTATTACCATACACGCCAAATCGCATTACGTTATCGTGCTAGTAGATGTAAGTGTGAAATCGTGAAATGAAGTTTAGACACGTGGTTTTTAAACTAAGTTCGGAGGAGCACGTCAGATACTCAGGCTAATTAGCACAGGTGGTACACAATCTAGGTAATCAGCCTTGGACATAAATACAGCTGTCTTACGTCCATCTAGTCGACGGTTAAGCAGCATCCCTCCACCACCCTTCTCCACCAGTATCACTAGATTTCTAATCACACGGGGGTTCACTGGGTTCGGGCCATTCCCGGCTAGGAGCCCTCCCCCAGGACAGCACGCCTACAACGTATTACCATACACGCCAAATACGCATTACGTTATCGTGCTAGTAGATGTAAGTGTGAAATCGTGAAATGCACCACAAGCACAAACATAACAGATACACCCCTTGTTAAAAAGTAAACTTTAGACCAGTGGCTGCCAACCACATTCCTGATTTTTTGCATGTCTCCTTTATCTGAAACACCCTCACTATTCACCCTCATGCTGTATGAAACCATATTGTTTAAACATTCTGCTGAACACAAAAGAAGATATTTGAAGGGACCAAACATTTGCTGGTAGCCAATAGCCGATGATTTCCATACAATTTTTTTCCCATACTATAGAAATCAATGGCAACCAGCAACAGTGTGGTTACTCACATTATTCAAAAGCTGTTGATATGTTCAATAGAATAAATAAACTCATACAGGTTTGGAACAACTTGAAGGTCAGTAATATGACAGAGATTTTAGGTGAATTCTCAAACTGAATTTAATGTTTCCAGACATATAATTGCCTGCCAATTACAATTAAATGCAATTATACAATTAGATGCACACTTTTTTCAACCCACTTAGATAGGATTTAAGTATATCTGTATAATTCATAATTACTTGTATTGTTTTTTTATATGGTTAAAGAGTACTGCCAAATGTGCTGACAAACATGTATTATAAACTAAAATTTCCCCTATTTGTTGTGTTATTTCTATAGACGTCAAGCATTGAAATATATTTTAGTTACACATTTGTAATGATAAAGTTAAAATTTAGTACATTTAAAGTATATTACCTTTAAACGTAATATCAAATAACACAGTTTAACCTTAACATGTGGATTAGTATGTTAAACTTATTAGGCAAAAAACACTTTTATAAGGTGTTTGAACACAGTTGTGTGGCCTCAGTGAGTGAAAACAACCAGCCTATAATGGTAAAAATCAACCCACTATTTTTTAAATCTAAAAAAAGCATAAACAGTCTCTCAGAACAAGATGTTTTAGATTCTCCCTCTGTTCACGTCACCGAGTGGAAAAAGTCCCAACCATCTGTAAGCATAGACACAGCCCTGAGTGAGAAGCTGCGGTCCGTCTCCGTCATTACTGATTACTTGCTGCTGGAGATATACAATGTCAGCACCAAAGAGGATTTTTAAGTGTTGTGTTTTGGGATGCACAAACGAACATAGGAGTCTCCATAGACTCCCTCCATCAGAGCCGCTGAGGACACTGTGGTTAAGTTTCATTGTCAAAGGAAATGTCCTGGAAAAAATTGGTAAAGTCCCCAATACATGTAGGGATCAATACCAACACTTCGTAGGCAAACGTCAGCTCCAGACTGTCATGAGTCCAGGCCCGGTGTTCCTCCCTCTCACCATCAGAGGTCGCCATCTCCCTTCCTCCCGGACGCATGTCCCTAAACTCCATACACCTGTCACTCATCACACCCTCAGCTGTTCCCCATTATCACTGTCTTTATATTCTCTCCTCACTCACCACTCTGCCTGGCTAAATTGTATGTATCATACGTGTATGATTGTTGTGTTGATTCTCGAGTCATCTATTCATGCTCTCTAGGACACCAGCACTGTGTTGCCGTCTGTGGTGTCCCGTTTTGTATCTTGTTTAGTTTTTTGCCTTGTTGGCCTTTTTGTTTATTAAATAGTGTGCTTACCTGCATTTGGACCCAGACCTATATTTTTTTCCTTGGTGCCCCTCGCCCACACCGTGACACAGACAAAGTATCACACTTTTGTTTTCCAAATTCCCTTTCTGAAAGAGCTTCTTGGCACTCTGTAAGGCTAATTATGCTAAAGCTACCATTGTCTCTGTCTGTTTTCACTGGTGCTGTCTTCGTGAATGATCATGAATAGGAATGTGGTGGTTAAAAGTTGCATATGAAAGCAATGTGAGTCGATCGAATTTGAACTTTCCCAGCCTCACTAGCTGCTGCCTGTCTGTTAGAAAGCTGGTGATTCACAGACAGAGAGCTGAGTCAGTTTATTCTGAAGGGTGTCCGCGATGATGGTGTTAAAAGCAGAGCTGAAGTCTACAAACGGTGTCCTCACATAAGTCCCTGGTCTGTCCAGATGCTGCAGGATGAAGTGCAGTCCCATGTTGACTGCATCATCCACAGAAATGTTTGCTCTGTAGGCAAACTGCAGGGGGTCCAGTAAGGGTCCAGTGGTGTCTTTCAGATAAGTCAAAACTAGGTCTGTAGTCCACTAAGTTATTAAATCCAGTAATTTTGGGTTTCTTTGGGACGGAGATGATGGTGGAGCATTTGAAGCATGAGGGGACTTCGCACAGCTCCAGTGATCTGTTGAAGATCTGTGTGAAGATGGAGCCAGCTGGTCAGCACAGGATTTCAGACAGACTGGTGTCACACCGTCTGGGCCTGGTGCCTTCCTTCTCTTGTTCTTTTTGAAGACCTGGCGCACGTCATCTTCTCTTATCTGCAATGCAAGTGTGGGGGAGAGGGGGGTTGCAGGAGGTGTGAATGGTGCTTTTTTCAAACCTGCAATAGAACTCATTCAGATCGTCTGCCAGTTGTTGATTCAAAAATAGTGCTGGGGGATGGTGTCTTGTAACTGGTGATGTTTTTCAAACCGTTCCACACTGAATCAGAATCACTGGAAGATAATTTGTTCCTTATTATTCCAGAATAATTACTCTTTGCCACTCAAATCTCCCTTTCCAGCGTGTATTTGGTTTGTTTGTACAAGACTTTGTCCCCCTTCTTGTAAGCATCTTATTTGGCCTGAAGGAGCTGTCTGAGTTTTGCAGTGAACCACGGTTTGTCGTTGTTTTAAGTTAGATGAGTCCTGGTAGGACTGCACATATCCTCACAGAAACTGATGTTACAGACTCTGCTCATCCAGATTGTTTGCAGCAGCTTCAAAAACAGTCCAATCAGTGAGGTGAAAACAAGCTTTTAAATCTTGCTCTGCTTCATTAGTCCATCTTTTACCAGTTCTTAATACATGTTTAGCTAATTTTAGTTTGTGCCTGTAGGTTGGTATAAGATGAACCAAACAGTGATCAGAGAGCCCAAGAGCTGCCTGTGGGACAGAATGATATACATCTTTTATTGCTGTGTAACAGTGATCCAATGTTTTACTGTATCTGATGGGACATGTAACATGCTGTCTGTATTTTAGCAGTTCGCGGGAGAGATTTGCTTTATTTAGGTGCCCAAGAATGATTAAAACCGAGTCCCAGTGTTTTTGTTCTTTGTCTGTAATCTGATCAGCTAGTTTCTGTAAAGCTGAGCTCACGTACCCTTGCGGTGGAATGTAGACACTCACGAGAATGAATGGTGAATAGAATGGCTTGCAGTTAATGAAGAGCATTTTCAGATCAGGACAGCACATCTTCTTTAACACAGTTACATATGTACACCACCTCTCATTGATGTAAAAGTATGTCTAGCCGCCCCGTGATTTCCCCGTTAATTCCACGTCACGATCTACTCTGAACAGCTGAAAGTTCGGCAGAGGTAACGCGCTGTCTGGTATGGTGTCATTTAGCCAGGTTTCCGTGAAACACAGAGCAGCAGAGTTTGAAAAATCCTTGTTTGTCCAGGAGAACAGAAGAAGTTTGTCCATTTTGTTGGGTAGAGAGCGGAGATCCGCTAGATCAGGGGTAGGCAATGTCGGTCCTGGAGTGCCGCTGTCCTGCAGAGTTTAGCTCCAACCCTAATCAAACACACCTGAACCAGACATTCAAGGTATTCAGAATTACTAGGGCTACAGGCAGGTGAGTTTTTTTCAGGGTTGGAGCTAAACTCTGAAGGAGTTGCCTACCCCTGTGCTAGATGGATGCTAGGCAACGCCGTTCTTAATCCGCACTGACGATCTTCACCAGTGTGCCAGCTCGCTTCCCACTTCTGCACGTCCTGAAGCATCTAAACAGCGCCGCAGCTCCGCCAACTACAATGTCCAGCAAAACGTCTGAATAATCAAAATCTGGGATTATGTGTGTTCTGCCGAATGTTTAGCAGTTCATCCCTGGTAACACTGATCGTGTTTGAAAAACTAACAAAAACTTTACACACACTGAAGAGTTAAGCACTGTAGCTGCCTTGAGCGGCGCCATCTTAGATCGAATGAGCTCATTTTAAACGTATATTTAACACTGTGTCTACACAGGACACGAGCGGTGTGGCGTGGCGCAACAAAATACTATAGGACTCATTATGTCTACACTGGATGCGGCGTTCTAATTATGACGTGTTGAGACAAATTTCCAATGATTTTCAACGGTCTTTTTATCATGTCCAGTGTAGACCGACTTTAGCTGTTGCGGCGCAACACGACAATTGTCACGTCCGGTGTAGACACGGTATAAGTGTTAAAAACATGAAATGATATCATGAAAGCGAACTACCTTTAAGGTCACTTACACTAAGTGGCATTTGAATTTATTAAAATTACATTATGCATACTTTTAAGATTTGAAGTACACTACAAATGCATATTCAATACTATTAATAAGTGTACTTCTTTTTCACAAGGGTGGCATTCAACTTACACTGGACATACACTGTGATTGCAACACAAATATACTATACACAAGTAGTCTACTACAACTAACTAATACACAAGTTGCCTACTACAACTCCAAAACACAACTATAAAATTCAAGTAGTTCACAAAATCCAAAAAGTCGTATTCAAATGGCGATCTTATACTGAACATTAAAACACGCTACAACCTCTAATGAGCTAATTATTGCTTCATAAATATCTTTAGGTTGCATAATATGGAGATGTATTTAGTGCTTTAGGTGTGCCACCTTTAAAAACACCCAACACAAAGATTCACACACACACACACACACAAACGCCATAAGCAAACACTCCTGCTGGCACTGAGACTGACATATCTCTCTCAAGCAGTGTGTTAGCTCGTAGAGGTCGTAGCAGATAAAAAGTTGTCTCTGTGGGGGCAACACATCAGCACATGCTGCCTGCTGCAGTTAACAACAAACAAACACTGCCAATCTGAAATGGCCTCATTAGTGCTACACCAGCTCTTGGGTCTCAACTCCTCTCTGAGGTTATATAAAGTAGAGGTATATTTGAGTGCAAGAGTGTGTTTATGCGTAGACTTTTTTCGCAAGTGTGTATTTGTGTGTGTGTCTGTGTGAGTGTTTAACCTGCCGTTAGTCACACCTGTTCTCCATGTCGGCGCTGCACTTGGGTGACAGAAGCTCAAAGGACTTGGTGAACTTCACCACCTGCAGGAGACATTAAAGCGAGCAGGATTAGAGGGATGCAGCAGGTAGGGGACGGGGAGGAAGAGGATCAGAGCGCACCGGAGATTGGATGTCTTCCAGCAGCTGGACGGAGCAGCGTTCACACTTCAGCAGCGTCTGAGCTCGATGCATGATCTTCCTCACGATCTTCTCCAAATCAGTCTGCTCCTCGAACAAGTCATTCACAACCTCCAGAAGAGCCTACACACATGGACACAAACAGAACAGCCCAAAACACACTTTACAAAAGTATATGCAATGCAAATACAAGTACAATTAATGAATCAATGCATTCATGTGTTGCATTCACAAAAACACATGCCATTCGGTGTGTTTCTGCAAGGGCCCTCAAGCAGGAGTTAGAGTAAAGTTTTATTTTTGTATGGTGACCCAGTGTCGGGTCAACTGCATGTTCAAAGGGACAATTCATCAAATCTGTCATCATGCACTCACCCTTTCTTAATATTTTCTTTCTTAAATATACATGTTTTCCCCCATGCAGTTGTAATTAATGGAGATAGACGCTTTCAAACTTCATAAAGGACTTAAAAGCACTTAATTAAATGATGAGCAAACTATGAAAAAAGAGCAGTATAAATGGACAAAGCCTTAAAAATGCAGTGTGCTTAATTGTACTGAATGTGTTAAAGGATAGTTCAAAAAATGAAAATTCACCCTCAAGTAGTTAATGTCTTTGTTCTGCTGAACACAAAGGAAGATATTTTGAAGAAAGTTTGTAACCAGGCTGTTTTGGGGCACCATTGATTCTCACATTCTTCAAGATATCTTCCTTTGTTGTTCAGCAGAACAAAGACATTCGTACAGGTTTGAAACTACTTGAGGGTGAGTAAATGATGACAGAATTTTCATTTTTTGGGAGAACGATCCCTTTAATTAAAGTACATAAAAAATAAACTTAAAGATAATATAATATTAATGAAATAAAAGGTTTTCAACTTTTAAAAAGTGCACTTTGCAATAATGTCAAAAGTATCAAAAGAACCACAGTATCATCAGCAAATTTGATGATAGAAGTGGAGCTGTGAGAGGACACTCAGTCGTGTGTAGAGAGAGTAGAGCAGGGGACTCAGGACACAGCCCTGTGGGGCTCCTACGTTCAGGGTGATGGAGTTGGACGTGAAATGGCCTACTTTCACCACTTGAGGTCTGCCGGTGAGGAAGTCTTGAATCCAGTCGCAGAGTGAAGAGTTTAGGCCGAGGTCTGTGAGTTTTAAAGCTAGCTTGATTTGGACTATAGTATTGAAAGCTGAGCTATAGTCAATGAATAGCAGCCTTACATAGTTTTCATTGTTGCTGTCAATGTGTGAGGGAAGAGTGCAGGATGCGAGAAATGGTATCGTCAGTAGGTCTATTTGGGCGATAGGCAAACTGAAGAGGGTCCAAAGTAACAGGGACAGGACTGCATTAACCATTGGGCTAGGCGGGGCTGAAGCCCCGGGGCCCGAGCAAGGAGGGGGCCCGTGATTGGCTGTGGAGTAGTTTGACAGGTCATTAGTAGCGCTGATCGCCAAAGCCCCACTGCGCCCCCCCACTTATTAGCACTATTATTTAGTGGGGCTTTTCCATAAATTTAATTCACGTTTGAATTTGTTTTCCCATTCAAATGCATTTAATTTATATTATGCTTCTGAACGACCATTTATCAGGTGACCGCTGTGTCCACACTCACTTCACTTCGCTTCATTCTGGCATAATCTGGAAATGGTCATGCAAACAATCTTCGATAGACTAAGTAAAAATGTCAACTATTCTAAGAAAAAGAAGAAAACAAAGTGAGAGAGGGGCTATTCTAAAAATAAAAATGAGGAGAGAGGGGAAACACTAGTTAGTCAGTAAAATTCCCAGCTATCAGGTTATTTTACTAAAGCTAATGATGGAGTGGAAGTTGTGGGACAACAAGTGGACCGGACACATGTTGTAGATAGAAACATATTTTGTAGATAAAAACATTGTCGTCACATATTTTAGGTTAGTTTGATTATTAACTTGGTGGATGTATATTGCTTGTTGTGTTTTGAACAAACTCTATAGGCCTATATTCGCATTTGGGTTGAGAAATAATCCGGTAGAAATATGTAAATAATTTTGTGCGTCATGATTTCAGTTTATAATTTAAACTCATTTTAAACAATGTGGTTTAAAAACAAATGTAACTGTTCTTAACAGTTCTTTTCGCGCCTTGAGCTTAAACGTTCAAATACACATAGTTATGAGTCAAAATGCCCGTCCTTGCGAGTATCCTCGTAAACAGTAATTTTTGTCTTACATCAACATTATAGTTAAAGATTAAGGGTGAATCCCATTTCTCTGTCTTACCCCTTCCCCTTCGTCTTACCCCTAGCCCTTGTCCCTCGAAACTGAGTGGTAAGCGTTAGGGGTGAAAACATTCCCCTATGAAATGAGACACCACTTGGTTGCAGTTACGTCATCATACATAGTCGCTAGCTGGCTGCTACGTCACCAGAGGCGACAAGTGTTGATCACAAACTTGCCATCTGCAAGTGTGTGTATGTCGATAGCATGGATTTTAGTGATGTTTTCTCTAGTCAGAGAAATGCGGGACTGTTGTGCAAACCAGCAATGTAACGTTAGCGTGGAAAATTGAGATTTTTAAAACGTTTCAATTAAGAACATGGTTGCAAATATATATGTAAGTTACAGGACTGTGTAGAGCACAAAACAAGACTGTTGTAATTTTAAATAAATTATTTAAGCCGAAAATACTCTCTGGATGATCTGGCCGTAGTGTGTTCTGGGTACCCTTGGTATCAAGTAAACTCGCGAAAATTCTTGGTTTTAAGGGGTATCTACCCCTTCTCCTTTCCCCTACCCCTCAATCAAAACGAGAATTGGGACAGCCCTTACTCTCACGTGAACGCGCAAAACTAAGGGGAAGGGGTAAGGGGAAGGGGTAAGACAGAGAATTGGGATTCACCCTAAGCATGCATGAGAAGTGTAGTAGGCTATATGAGTTCCTGGAATTGTATGATGAGATTTTAAAGGGATAGATCACCCAAAAATGAAAATACATACAAGATGAAAATGTATTCCCCCCTCCCTTTTTTTCATACTGTGAAAGTCATGCAGCAGCTGTTTGGTTACCAGTATTGTTCCCAAAATATTATTTTGCTCATACAGGTTAAGAAAAACAACAGCATTTTCATTTTTGGGTGAACTATTCCTCGAAAACAGCCTGATATAGCTGCTATTGCCATTTGTGTCAATAATGTGAATCAAACATCAGAAATAAAATCACTCCATGTCCTTGACTGAATCACTTTTGTAAAATAAGAATTTGTCTATATTTAATTTATACAGTGAAGACTATTCAGTATATTTACGTTATACAATATAATGTGTTTTATTCAGTGCTTTAAGTTTTTCCAAGTAGGTCTATGTTATGTAGCTTTGTTCTCTTGTCATTCGTGACTGTTTACTTGTCTTCAGTAAGCTTGGTTTTATTTAGGCTACTATTATTTTTTTGTGATATTGTAATTAGTAACACTAATTATTTATTTTATTTATACAGGGACAATGCACAAAAAAAGTGTTGTGCCAAAGTTAGCTATAAAGTTAATTTGCATTTGCAGTCCCGGGGCAGGAAGTTGTTACAACATTACAATATTAAATAAAAAATAATACAATACATACAACACATACAATATCACATCATACTCCATTGAATTAAAAAATCAAATCAATGATCACATATTTGATTTTCTTCAAGCCATACTTTAAGCGTAGTTTTAAAAATACTTAATGTTGTACACTCTCTAATATAAACAGGTATTAAATTCCATCTTTCTCCTGCTCTAACTGAAAAAGCTGATTGTCCAAAAACAGTTTTCTTAAATTTAGTTGAGCAGTCACCTCTAACTGATGACCAAGTCTGCCTTATATTGTCCTTACAGAAAGTCACACATTGTTTAAGAGGTGGTGGTGCAAGATCATGAAATAATTTATAGCCTTCATCAAACACACATCAGCAAAAAAAAAACAATTGTCAAAATGTCAATAATGTATCATTTTGTATAATATTGCAGTGATAACTTTCACAGCTTGTTTATAAATAGTATATAATGGTTTTATCATAGTTATACTTGTATGAGAATACAATATAATATTTTTTATTCAGTGCTTTAAGTTTTTCCATGTAGGTCTATTTGCTATGTATCTTTGTTCTCTTGTCATTCGTGACTGTTTACTTGTCTTCAGTAAGCTTGGTTTTATATAGGCTAGGATATAATTTTTTTGTGATATTGTAATTAGTAACAAGAATTATGAAATTTCAGTGCATCAAAAATGTTGATAGGATAAAAATACTATTTAAAGCTATATATATATATATATATATATATATTAGTTATTGTAATGGGGGGCCCTGCAGTAAGTCATAGCCCCAGGGCCCATTGAGGTCTTAATGCGGACCTGAACAGGGATGGAGGAGCAAATATGGTTCTTTACAATTCTCTCAAAAACCTTCATGACTATTGATGTAAGGGCAACAGGACGATAGTCATTCAGGCAAGAGGGTTTATTGTTCTTAGGCACACGGATGATGACAGATTTTTTTTAAAGGGGGAGGGAACCACAGAGGTAGCAAGGGACTCAGTAAAGATTGAAGTAAACAAACCTGTGCTGCGCTTGCCAGATTGTAGTAACCTGAAGAACACTACAAAAGCTAGTACTAAGAACCGCCATGCAAGATGGGGAAATCGCACTGTGTAAGATGAATTCAGCCCTAATTTTCTGGATGTCTTTGCACTGTTATGCTTGATTTGCATAATTCCTTTAGTGAACTGGCTGCAAAAAAAATCAAGTGTGTGAAAATGACCAACTCTATCAGCAGACACCATTCATTCTTAGTAAACTCCTCTACTATGAATTATGTTAATGGCTTGATGCCAACAGTGGTTGTTCAATTTCACCCATGATAACAGAGCAAGCATCATTAAAATCACTCTCAGCAAACAGTGCATACACTGAATGATCACTTGAGGTCCCTCACTTTCTGCTTTCATCTTTATAATTCTCTCTCTACTTCATTCTTGTTTTCTGGCATTACGTTCTTCTGTGATCGATATTTAAAATGTGTTCAATGTGTTTGATGCCACAACTCAGATTTATGCTTTCCCAAACACACACACATCTCTTCTTGATTTAAAACCTCTAAAGAACAGGATGCAGGAACAGAATGTGTAGGAAGCAAAAGATCAATAGACAGATACACACGTACTACGTAATAAACACCCACATGACATGCATAGTGCACACACACGCGCAGCGCAGTCTTGTTACAGTAGGGGTGCAGAGATATAATAAGGTTTTAATGAATTGCTGAAGTAAGTGTGTTCTTACCCTGCTCCTGTCGTACTCTTTCCTGGAGGCAGCGAATAGCTGGGCATTTGAGATGGCGATGCCACAGAAGGGCAGGTACATCTGCAACACCTGCACAGGTACAACAGTGTTTAGAAGAGTCAATGAGAGTCTAAGGAGTCTTGGATAAACACAAGAACAATCTATTCAAAACCCAAAGTGGTTTAAGCCTTGCAAAGTACTGTACCAGTGGTTACAACTAAATTACATTACTAACCCTAAGCCTAATCCTCAAGAGCAAATTTGTAATTAACATACTTTGAATTATTTAAATGTATATGCTCATATAGCATGTCATTTATATGCTCAAGTTCATTTTGGTTGTTTCACTCAAGTTTTAGTGTATTTTTATGAAATCTAATTATAAATCAACTGATTAAAAATTTAATCAAATGAACTAAATTATATGACCATTAATTCATCAAATGAAAGAAAAAGCCAAATGAAGTTAATTCAAAGTCTACAAACACTGAAAAAGTGAGATGACTTTATCATTTTGACTCATGTCTATAGAAAATATATTAAGTATGGAATTTAAGCGAAATATAATAATATCTTTATAATATATATTTTTTACTTTATGATTGTTTTTTGGGGAAAAGAGCCATTTTTGATTAATATTACATTTTATAATTTTTGTGTATATACATACATACACAGTCATGATTGTCTCAGTGTGCTGCTCACAATTCGAAGTCACTGAATGTTGATCCTTGCTACTGCTAAGCAGGGCTGTCGCTAGGGTAGGGGGGTAAAAGGTGGTGATGATTATAGGGGCCCCCTGGCAATCTTAACTGACTGGCTGAGGCCAGCCTAAAAAGACGCTCTGTTGACAGTTGACAGGCCGCTGCGCATCATCATGAAAGCTTATAATTTTTAAGCCATGCCAATTTAAACATTCAAAAGAGTTTAAAGCATTCAAACAAAAGACGCGGAAAAGCTAAAATGAGTACTCAAGCGCCGTGTTTGCGTCTGAAAAAACGCGTCACACACCAACACCGAACCGAGCTCTCCTTAACCTCCTTCTGCAGCTGAACAAACAAATCGCAGTTTAAACATGCAAACAGAACAATTCAGCACCAGCACACTGTGTTCTGTGAGCACAGGATGCATGCAGTGAGACCCGTCTCAAATCGTTGAACACCGAATTTGCCTTTCTTGCTCTTGTACCGACAAATACAAAATTATGCCAAAATACCCCTCATGGAAAGTATCCTCAAACTGTCGGTTATGTCTCAAGTGAAAGTAATCAGAAAGAAATTGGATTTGCATCATTATATTGGATGCATTGTCTCTTAAAGTGACCGCGCCTAATTTACAAGAGTTGTCAGTGTCCTTAATGTTAATCCAAGAAAATGAAAGGAACAATCACTGCTCTTGACTGATTTACTTTGTAGGTTTAACTAATCTATTAGTTAACTAACTATTAATCCACGGTCATACCAAAAAATATTCAGACAGACAGACACCAGATATCATTTTTGTATATTATTTTACTAGTGGGTGCAGGACACTATAGTTCATTCATGTTAGTGAGTATAGCAAAATAAAGTAAACTGTGACATATTTTACCCAAAAATTCTTCATACAGTGGAATACCAGTAAAATTGATTAAAAAAATCAAAGACACTTTGACGTGACCATTCTGACCAAGTGTTTTTCTTTAATTGCTAATGCAACATTTTTACATCACAGAATGAACACAATAACAATTGCTTGTTAATTGTTCAACAAAGCATTGATAGTTGTGTAAATATTGTCATACTAACAGTTGTTTGAATTTTTGGTTGATTATAATCCATTATTACATACCTTTCTATCAAAGTTATCTGACATTATCGATTAATTTATTATGACACAGTTTAACTCTTGAGTTCTTGATATATATTTTATAACCATTTTCTAAACTATAGCAATTAAACTGTGGTAATGTGAGAAATGCTGAAGGTGTCTGAATACATTTTGGTTTGACTGTATATTTAATTTTACAGTGAAGACTATCCGGTGCTATTTTATATTTGATTATTTGGTTTATGTAACTGGACACCTACAAACTTGAAAAAAAACTTAAACATTGTGTAAATTGCACAAATAAATAAATAGAATGAACATACAAATTAAACAATTTTAAACATGGCCCACTGCTACAACCTGCATCGGGGCTATGTCAGTCAGGGCCTCACCTATGGAAAGATGTTTTTTCTTGGCCAGGAAGATAATCTTTCCCAGAATTGATAAATGATTAAATTGTCTATTCAGTGGACGAACAGATTAAATAATTATAATATTGATTCTGCTACATAATCTAAATATTTATAATTAATTATAAAAAATTATAATTAATCCTAGATATTTCCATTTTGAGCTCATTTGCTACACAAATTAAGCAGAAACCCCTCCTTGCAGCAATTTCACTTGCCAACAATCTAGTCATCTGTTAAGAAAAGTTAAAACTTAAGAAAAATCACAAATTATCCACTGAACATTATGTTTAGGGTTAGGAGTTTCAGCATTCATATCTTTGACTGCCATGACCAATGAAACCTACAGAATCATCTACCTGCTGGGGTTATTTTAAGATAAACTGCTTAGCTTTTTAGATGTGTTAAACACTTCACCTTTAAATAGGAAAGGGTGATTTGAAAGAGGAAAACTGAATGAAGAGAGAAAGAAAAATGACAAAAGGAAAGGTATTTGCTGCGTTAAGGCCGAGGGGTTTGCAATGCTATCAACCCGTCACCTACTGATTCAGTGCTGGATTAACATACATGCTAACACACAGTTGTGCTCAAGGGCCACATTCACTGGAGGTCTTTCATATAATTGTACTCAGTTTTTCTCTCTCTCCTACACACACACACACACACACACACACACACACAAACACATTGGATGTCCATGTTTTATGGGGACATTCTATAGGCAAAATGTTTTTTTATACTGTACAAACATTATTTTCTATCGCCCTACACCAATACACCTAAACCTTCCCCTTACAGAAAACTTTATGCATTTTTAGACTTTCAAAAAACTTAATTCTGTATGATTTAGGCTATAATCTTTTTCCTCGGGGAACCAACAATTTCCATCAAGGACAAGGATTTCAAATATTGCAATCTTTGTGGAAACATTATGTCCCTATAACGTAGGTTTTACCAGGACCAAACATAAAGTGCTTTCGCACCAGAGGAACCTTTTTCATAGCTCCTAGAACTATAGGCAGAAGTTCACACTTTTTGTCATGTTTGCACTACAGGAACTATGGTTTTAGTTCTAGGAACTCCATTTGGAAGAATTAAATTAGCTCCTACTTCAGAGTAGGGTCTAAACAGTTCTATAGGAACTACCAATGACGTAAGTGTACGTTGATTGGCCAAACCCATACGAAACACCAAAATATATTTACTCCACAATCATGGAAAACAGTGATAATGGCATTTACCTGTTGTCTGCAGCGTTGTGTTCTTTTCTCAGCCTTGATTATAAAACTGCAAGTTGTCATAGGAGATTTAGTCTGATTTTCATGCTCTTTTAATCACGTTAATTGTGCGTTTACATAACATCTCCGTTATCACGAAACCCACAACACACAACAAAAACAGCTCAGATTATGGTGTCCTCCATTCACCGGTTATTGGTGTTTGTAAATGTCAGGAATAAAGACGTCACTGTCGGCCGCTTCAGAGTTCCTGCTGCCAATGTGAATGCAACCAAGAAAATGTCCAGAGGGAGAAATTGGTTCTCGATGAATGACCCTGCTGGCTCTTAGAATTTCCTAGAAGAACTATGTGGTGCGAAAGCGCTACACACACACACACACACACACACACACACACACACACACACACACACAATTGCTCTTTCTAGACATCCTAGGCATTTAAGACACATCTACAAGAGGATTATTCCCATTTTAAATTATTTGAGAATAAGTATTGTCACGTCAGCAGAGGACATTCAATCTCCCATAATTCCCCCAGAAATCAAAGCCTTTATCCCTGTAAAGCTTGAAATATGAAATAATCGTGCAAAAAATAATGTTTTCGTTTTTAATGGAACAATTTATTGAAACTACAGACAAAATCTAGTTTGCATATGTGGGTTTTATTAGGATAATATTTGATATATCAAGCTTTTGTCATTGCATAATAGTGAGAACATGGAGCACATATTTTAGGAGTAAAGACACTAAAATTGTATTCAAAGGCCCAAACTAAAACATTCTCAATTTGGAGCAGAGACTGATATTTATATGCTCAAAAAATGAGATACCATTATCATAGTTTGCTATTTTTAATACATTTGATATTTTAACAGCAGAAAGTGCATGAAAATATCAGCTGTCAATCTCACAATAATGTCTTAGTAAGATGATATTTAAATGCTTAGTTTTGTGATTTTGTTATTTTGACAGCAAAACATATAATACAATGATTACTGAGAGATGAACATATCCTCAAAAACCTGATGATCATATTTGATACATTTTAATGTTTTTTTTTGATTGTTTAAGTATAAGTCTTCAGTCCAGTAAGTATTCATCTTGAAATGGTACTAACAGTATAAAGTTATTCTTACACTTAAAGTATAAAAGATTTAAACAGCAAAAGAATCACAACCGAACAAGGTTTTGCAATTAGAATAAAAGTAATTTTACTTGCTACGGAAGCATAAATTAACAATCAAATCATAAAAGGCACTTTGACAATTTAGAAGCCTAGAAATTGATCTATCAAATATGATACAGAAGGCTTTACAGGGATAACGTTAATAAATCCTCATTTACTTGTTCTGTATTATTTCGTAACTCTATAGTGTTCCATATGCATGAATGTGTTCATTATTTTGTCTGTTAAATACCCAGCCTCAATGTGAGGATGTGTATGCTATGCTGTAGGTTGTTTTATTTAACTGTATGAGGCTTTCTTGTGTGTCTTAGTAACTCTGCTTGGTGTATTTTCTTCAATATCTCATAAACTGAACATAATTGCAGTCTACGATGTGTGACAGAGACAGCAGAACTTGAATGCATTTGCTGTTTCCTCACTCACAGCTGTGTTTTAAAGGTCTGAGATCTCCTTTAGCACTCACAGAATACCAAACACACACTCAGACTGCTGTCAGAATGACAAAAACACACTCACATTTCACTTTTGGCGAGCCAGAGAGCCTCTCTGAGAGAAATGAGTGTAGTAATAATGTTGACAATAAACAGGTTCTTATTAAAATTCTGCCAGGAACAGCATCAACACCAGCCTCAGGACAAGCCAGTATGACACCACAGAGAGGCCTGTGTGAATCTGTCAGTCCTCAAGTCACAGAAAGAGCAGGTAAACGGGGCCCTGCCATAATTGGATTCTGTCTGACTGCCCATTAGTCTGGGCTGCATGGGAGACTGTTGCATCGAGCCTGTTTACCGCATTTAATAAAGAGTGGATGTGACCTGAACCTGTGGGAGCGATCAACAGATTCTCACAGCACACTCTCTGTTCATTTAAACCGTTAAGCTAATGAAATGAGAGAATTGAGCTCCTTCACATGGAAACACAACAACTTTCTACAGATTATCACCCAACTATTTCATGATGACTTCATTCCGCTGTGGGACTCCTAAGCAAAGTTTTGTAGCAGGTGCTTTTCCCAAACTTCTTTACCACTGTCATTTCTCCCTGTAGTCCATTTATGCTTCTGTCCTATGTGTAGTTTCTCATGATCATTCTGCACTCATATACCTTAAAGAGTTAATCAAGAATATACCTTATATATCTTCTTAATCAAGAATTTCACTCACCAAGGCACATGTGATGTGACAATAAGTGATTTGATTTGATTTGATTTTTAATGACCTTTGATAACAAACCTTTTTTCAAAGTCGGAATTACATTGTGACAGCATGACAAAACAATCAGCTCTGAAACTCAAACTATTAAGATTGGCTGATAGAATCAGCGAGTAACATTGTTAAAAATAAACTTGAGGCACACTCAAAGAATTGAGAGATATAAACTTTTTCTAGAAATTCGATATTTTCAAAAAAATTCGGATATTTTCTTCTCATAATTGCAAGTACATAGCTCGCAATTCTGACTTTTTCCCGCATAATTGCATTTATATCACAATTCTGAGTTTATGTCTTGCAATTTTGACATTTTGCCTCACAATTGCAAGATTCTATCTTACAAATCTGACTTTTTTTCTCACAATTGGAAATTTATATCTCAAAATTCTGACTTTTTCCTTGCAATTCCTAAGATTAGTTTAAATCTCACAATTCTGACTTTTCCTCACAACTGCGAGTTTATAATCACAAATCTTAAATTGTTCTTACAATTGCAAATGTATATCTTTCAATTCTGACTTTTCCTAGCAATTGACTTTTCCTCAGAATTGTGAATTTAAATCTCAAAATTCTGACTTTTTCTCACAACTGCAGTTTATCTCTCAGTTTTTGCCTCAATTGCAAGTTTATATCTCACAATTCTTCCTTGTTCTTTTCTCACAGTTGCGAGTTTATATCTCGCAATTCTGACTTGGTAACTTGCAATTTTTTTCTTTTCTTTGCTATTGCGAGTTTACATCTCGCAATTATTATTACCAACAAGGGACTCATGAACAACTATCACAACACAAAAAAACAGTCGTGGATCTTCCAGGAATCAACAAAGATTATTAAGATTCAATGGTATGTAAACTTTTGAACAGGGTCATTTTTATTAATTTAGTTATTATTTTGTCTTGTGGAGAATATATAAACATCTGTTATCTGAAATAGCTTATTCAGGAGCGTATTAAATAAACAATAACATGCTATTTTCATGATCCCTCATTTGATAACATTTTGCATATTCTGCAAGGGGCATGTAAATGCATGAGTACAACTGTAATTGTGGCCATATAATGTATGTTAATGAGTTCATGGTTGTGACATGAAAACATTTTTTACAGTCTAGTTGAACTGGGGAAGGAGTTTTTGATCCAGTTTTCCTGAAATGAACTTTTTAAATGGACCAATAATTAATACAGCATAACGGTGTATGCTGAGATTTCAACAAACAGCACTGGGCTTCTGTGTTCGGCCCATCTCAGCCCTGTGCCTGAGCTGAGGAATAAAGATTCAGGATTACAGGTAAGCACATACTGAGCAGTTAGTATGTGGGCTCCTGTGGCTCCTCAGGGCTCCTGTGGCCTATTTTCAACAAAGATCCATAAATCTCAGACACACACATACATACACAACAGACAACCGTCTCGCTAGCAATAAACATCTGCCTATGAGCAATAATTTAGCATGTCTCAAGTTTGACATCTTGCTCTTTCTTGATTTGAGTTTCATACTTCACTTGGAAAAACATCCCATTACGGAATTGGGCTGTGAATGTTGTTTCATGTTGACTTTTCAACTGATTGGAACAGTCTAAATGAGATAAAGTGATTTAAACACACACATTATAAATGCATTGTAACACACCCATGCAGATTTCTGAACAGCTATATGTGCTTCACTCCACAGGCAGCAGGCCTACATATCATTATTTCAACAAGACTACAGAACCAATGAACTCCTGCTGCTGCTGTGCATTTAAAAAGGTCAGTCAATCTGTTCAGCGGGCTGAACTACACTGGAAAAAGCACTGAACGATTAACAAAAAATTAAAGAATAATTGATGTTGCAGAGACTCATTTCATAGTTTCCTAGAATGTTGTTTTAAAAAGTTTCTTGAAATAATAGTACAGTGGTAATGCTCTGAATTGCCATATACATACATGATAAATTAATTAAAGCATGCAAATACCAGGGCTTTTCGGATATGTAACATGATATTACCAGGGTATTATTTGAAATACCTTGGAGTAACAAAGTATGTATTGGACATGTATCTTGGCACTGTTGTACTTTTTCTTTTTGTGAATACAATGCTATATCTGTCAGCAGGGGCGGCGCTAGGGGTAGGCTAAGGGGCTGAAGCCCCGAATGTTTTCAGAAAAGCCCCAAATGTTTTTATTATCATGCCCTGTACACATCATCTTCACTGAGTTTTCATGCGCATTAAAATCACGAACTGCAGTTTACTCCCATCAGGAATCCCCCACTGAAGCTCGTACTTCTGACTGACATTTAAACTGGCCAACCATCGATAAGAAGTAATAGCAGATCTTGCCATCTGTCAAATTAGGATGTTGGTTATTGAGCCCTATCACTTTGAAGCAACAAATAGCCTATATATAGCCTTTTGTACGGTGGCCGAGAGAGCTCAACGCGCTGCAACTTCAGAAAACACTTGCAAATTAAGGAAACAACTTCCTCAATTTGACAACGCACACGCTGCAAATGCTCACAACACAACCAAAAAAAGACACGCGCTGCAAATAGAAAAAAACACCTGCAAATTAAGAAAACACTTTCATCAATTTGAGCGCACACGCTGCAAGTTGTGAGCATTTGCAGCATGTTTCTTTATTTGTTTTGTTAGGAGCATTTCCATCTGCTGTCAAAATGATGAAAATGTTTGGTCTTGGTGCTTTTCTATTTGCATGTGTTTTCTGAAGTTGCAGCGCAGCGCGTTGAGCTCTCTCAGCCAATATTTTGCTCTATTTCACAAACAAAAATGTTTACAAACAAAGCCCAGGGCTTCAGACTGACACCAATTTTTTTTGCTGGTTCAAGTAAATTTAGTTTGTCTGTTGTCTGCATATGAGGAACATTAAAAGGCAAACGAAACAAAAGCGTAACAAAATCCCACTACTCGTTTGAGATGCGCAGTGCAGACCGTTTATCAGCTCTGTGACACAAAAAATACTTGTATTTTTCTATCATTTAATGTTTCTATATTCCACTTTTTATATTTAAAAACATAAATCTCATAACATTATTTATGCAATAGGGTATGTGCAGTCTAAATACATTTAAAAGTGCTAAAAAATAAGTGCATAGAGGCTCTATAATAGAGCCCTGAATGTTTAATCATACATATACATACACATATATATATATATATATATATATATAATTTATATTATATACATGTAAGTATAATATAAATTATATGTATGAATATGATTTATATTATACCTTACATTTTAATTATATGGCTTTAAAAAATAAAGGCACTTAGCTAAAGTATAATTTAAACATATATAGCCTATATTTTAAGTGCATCCCATGTATTCTGACATGTATTTGAATGTCTTTGGGCTTAGCTCCCGATATCCACTCAACCTAGAATCGGTCCTGTCTGTCAGGGTTGTGGGATGAAGGGGGTGAGCGAGGATTCTATTGATAATAAAACAAACAAACAAAAATTACCCCATAGGGAAAACAGGCTGGCAACCAGGCTTGGCAAGGCTGGACAGGACAAGGCAGACAGGACACGACAGGATACATGCGATGACAACGGGCACAGGACTGCAAACTCAAGGGCTGTATCCAAAATCGCCCTCAAATAGTGCACTATTTGAAGGGACAGCCATTTTAAGTAGTGTTCAAACCATAGTGGATGTTCTCGAGGTGCACTCATTCAATCTCACAATGCTTCGAAAACGAGTGTACAACTGATGTACACTCAACGGCTAGAGAATCCCCATAATGCACTGTGAGAGTCACATCGTCATTAATTCCTCGCTCCTCGCCAGAAGATGGCGCCCGCAGCTGAATTATCCATTCATTTATTTTAGAAGCGCCGTCCACGGCGTAATACAGCGTAAACAACACGGGTACAAATTAATTGTAAATTGACTATTAGGGTTTATACTAGGGGTGGGCATAGATTAATTTTTAATCTAGATTAATCTAGATTAATTTTGGAATTAATCTAGATTAATCTAGATTAAAATGGCTCATTTGAATTCTGCGAAGGCATTCAGAATATGTGTGCTACCCAAATAATGACTAAAAGTAAGTCTTTGAGAACGGGTTTCTCAAGCCAGGTGGCATTAGACCAGGGCTCATCTCCTGTTTCAAATGCATCACAAACTGCTTGAGAAAGCTGTTCTACTATGATAATTGGTGATGAAAATAAACTATGTTCAATAAGATGTACTTGTGTTTACTAACTGTTTATTCAGTTAAACATGAATTTTGAACTGTAGGCCTACATAAGAGGTCGTGATGAACTGTTTACAGTTTCCATTGGGAAGCTTCTTAAAAATAAATTTTCCCTGAAGCAAACCCGGGCGGCTTCATAGCTGCATCCATGTTAGCACGTCACGCCTGATGTGGTAATTTCACAGTAACGATGGGCATACACACAGGTTGAAGCAGAGGGTGACACGGGAGTGAATTCTCAAGTTCACATGAGACCTAAAGCGCATCCTGTTTGCTTAAAAGCGCAACGTTTCGTTGTTATTCTGAGTGCACACAAATAAACGTAGAGTCTTTACAGATTCGAAAGATGTATTAGGCTACGGAGCCTAATTGCGCAATACGGAGATTTTAAGAGCAAGTGGCGCACGAGCCTGTCTGCAAACGCTTCACACAAACACTTCAATAGCGCACATTTCTCTAGGTTAACATCATATTGAGCGGCCATGTAAAGTTGCTACTACATACATCTTTCAGATGAAAAGCCATATTTGAGGTTGATGAATGATAGGTGGCGTTTGGATGTCCTGTCCGATTGTATTACCACATAGACCAGCCGTTAACATCTGTCCATCACGGATCGAGCCTCTAGTTCGAAAACTCGTTCTCGCCTCCTACAGTGCAATTCGGCTAGGTATACATCCGCCGCTAAAATATCAGGGTGAAAGTCATCATAGTGCGTAGTATAGACCCAGCTCCCAACCCAACTTTGAGAATAGATTAACGGCGATTTTTTATCGCCGATAAGAGTCTCGTTAACATCGTTAGCACAACGATAACGGCCCACCACTAGTTTATACATAATTTCGTGACAGAGTTCAAGATAAATCCTTTAATCTTACTACTGGAGCTTCCCGTCTCATATTATTATCAAACAGCAAGCAAACTATACAAAAGCGGCAGTCCTTCCGTTGCACTCAGTCTCCGAATTCATTCAGTGGGATAATGTAGGGAATAGAAAATGAGGGTATAGAGGGCGATTTCAGAAACAGCCAAGCAGATTATAAAGGGAGCAAATGAGGAGGGTGCCGAGGAAAACACAGATGGGGCAAATTAACCAATAATCAGGTAACAAGATGGGTGGGGTCAAGAAAATTGACATGAAAGTACATAGCACACAGAAAACTAAGACAAAAGCCATGTGCTCACATAAAACAAAAACACAAGCAGATGGCCAGCAAAACAAATCAGCAGCCATGTTCAAGTTCAAGTTCAAGTTCAAGTTGAGCTTTATTGTCATTCCACTACATGTGTGGACATATAGTGGGACGAGATGTCGTGGCCTCACAGGACCACGGTGCTACATAAATACAAATATACAACACAGTAAAACAGTATAAACCTATACACAAACTAACCTACTGTCAGCTTTGACTATACATATGCTATATATAAAAGTGGTTACCTATACATAAACAACAAAACAAGAAACAAAAATACAAACTGTACAAAAATACAAACTGTACAACTGTGCAGATGACTTCAAATACTGTACATGTGCAAAGAGACATTCAAGCAGCTGGCTGGGGAACAGTGTAAGGTGATTTGTGGTGCATGAGCCAGTAAACATACATACATTACAGTCATATATTACAGTCAGTCTTTTGTGGGATTATGGACACATAATGGTGTGTGAAAGTGTCTAGTGCATGCAGAGGAGAGTGTGTTGCTACAGGTAGCTTGTGCAGGCCCGCTCACCTGAATTCCACAGAGATAAAAGTTTAACAGTTTTAACAGTTTTTCCTGAGATGTGGTAAGGTGGGGGCTGTGTGATGTGAGTTCAGGGCTCTCACAGCCTGGGGAAAAAGCTGTTGAGCAGTCTTGGAGCGGGCTCTGATACTCCGGTACCGTACCTGAGGGTAGGAGCTGGAAGAGACTGTGGGAGGGGTGGGTGGGGTCCTCCACGATACTTTTTGCTTTGCTGGAGCATCGTGTAAGGAAAATGTCCAGGATGGAGGGAGAGGGGCACCAATGATTTTTGCAGCGGTGTTCACTGTCCGCTGGAGGGTCTTCGGGTCTGCTGCACAGCAGTTTCCGTACCAGACAGTGATGCAGCTGGTCAGCACGCTCTCAATGGTACCCTGTAGAAGGTGGTGAGGATGGGTGGAGGGAGGCTTGCTCTTTTCAGCCGGGCGGAGAAAGTGTAGGCGCTGTTGTGCCTTCTTGGAGATAGACTTGGTGTTGGTAGTCCAGGTGAGGTCCTCTGTGATGTGCACCCCAGGAATTTAGTGCTGCTGACTCTCTTCACAGTCGAGGTGTCGATGGTCAGTGGGGGTAGTCAACAGAGTTTCTCCTGAAGTCCATCACAACCTCCTTTGTCTTCTCCACATTGAGGGACAGGTTGTTAGCGCCACCATTCAGCCAGCTGTGCCACTTCCTCTCTGTAGTGCGTTTCATCGTTGTTGCTGATGAGAGACCTACCACTGATGTGTCATCGGCAAACTTGATGATGTGGTTGAGCTGAACTTGGCAGTGCAGTCGTGGGTCAGCAGCGTGAAGACAGCGGGCTGAGCACACAGCCTGTGGGGCCCCTGTGCTCAGTGTGGTAGTGCTCGAGGTGTTGTGGCCGACCAACTGACTGAGGTCTTCGGTTAAAAAGTCCAGGATCCAATTGCAGAGGGAGTTGTTGAGGCCCAGCAGGCTTAATTTATTGATGAGCTGTTGTGGGATTATTGTGTTGAATGCTGAGCTGAAGTCGATGAACAGCATTCTAACATATGCAGTGTGCTAAGCACGACACCGAACATGCAGCTAATAAGAATACTCATAAGCTGCATGTTCACACAAGACATGGCAACATGAAAGCACGCAGCCAATGAAATACACAAGCTGATAAATTTAGTTATATAGATACATTTATGTAATGTGTGTGTGTGTGTGTGTGTGTGTGTGTGTGTGTGTGTGTGTGTCCCATCTATCTATCTATCATCTATCTATCATCTATCTATCATCTATATTATATATATATATATATATATATATATATATATATATACACACACTGTCGTTCAAAAGATTTGTAATGTTTTTTATTTAATTTATTTCAGTGATGCAAATCAGAATTTTCATCAGCCTTTAAACCAGTCTTCAGTGTCACATAATCCTTCAGAAATCATTCCAATATGTTAATGTATAATCAATGCTGTTCTTTTTAGCTTTCTGTTCATCAAAGTATCCTGAACAAAATGTCACATGTTCCAAAAAATATTAAACAGCAAATCTGTTTCCAACACTGGTAATAAATCAGTATCAGAATGATTTCAATCCTTTAGAATGAAGGATCATATGACTCTGAAAACTGGAGTAACAGCTGATGACATTTCTGATTTGTATCACCAACAACTGAACATAACAAAACAAATGCACATTGACAGATCTTCTTCCGTCTTTTCTGCAAAATGTAAACAAATGTAGCCTATATTTCTCTAAGTGTAAATATTGTGAAAATATCAATATTAATTGTGTCAAGGCAAAGGCATTCCTCTTGGAACAGATCGCGCGCCACTGCTCTTGATGTTCTTAAACTTTAGGCATGTTCGACTTTAAGCGGCGCTGCACAGAATGGTCAGTGTATGACATCAAAGTACCGCAAGAGCCATTTGAAAGCATAGGATCCATCTGCTCTCTTATCGCTCTCGCGGTACTATGATGTCATACACTGACCATTCCGTTTAAACTCGAACACGCCTTTTGTTACAACTCTGAGTGAAAACTGCTTCCGAGTTCAGACGACTCAGCGCGTGCTCCAGGGAACTGAATGAATCATTCAAACAACTGAGGGATTTTAATCATTTTTAATCATTTATATTAATAATCAGTTTTAATAACTTGTTTATGTGTGTAATCAATTTTTCCATGGGATTTCTTATTAAGGTTTTAAATGTATTGCTTGCTGAAAATGTAATGAGCTTTCTGTAGAGTGTGTGTGGGGGTTAGCAGCCTTGGGAGAGGGAAAGGGGGAAGTTTTACCTCAAGGAATGTGCACACACACACATAACCAGATCAGATTACTGTGAAGAGCTGGGTTCTGGGTGGGGGTTCGATCTTTACATGTTGTTTTGCAGAGACTAGGAGACAAAAGAGGTGATGGCTGATTGGAGGATCCAAGGGTGGACCCCCCTCCCCCAGAGAAGAAGGAGGCACACGTGGACACCTACTATAAAAATATTCTGTTGGAATGTATGGGGGTTGGTTCTTTGTGAGACGTTGGGTCTGAGAACAACCCAGCGCTGTTCTGATCAATAAATTTCAATACTTTTTATATTTCGCCTTCCTTCAATTTTTGATCACGCAGGACGTTTGAAGTCCAACACAACAAAGAACATTGATAATTGTGAGCTATTTTCTTAGTGGTTGATTTAGACCATGTGACTCTTGGGTTAGAGGTTAACCAGGAAATAATTAGTGTTCCAGATTCTCTCCATGCGGTTGTCCAAGAAGTAATTTACTCTGTCTCCTTTGCGTTTTGTGCCTTAGAAAGGCTCTGCCTGTAAGTCTATTACTTTTCTTCAGAGTTTGTAAGAATGTATATGCACGTATAAGTGTGAAATTCATAAGTTAGAGTTGAATGTCATACCTCTCTTTGTCTCCCTGCACTGGCCCTCGGTTGTAGCTTGCATTAAGTTCAAGACACTGATGCTTGCATATAGAACAGCCACAGGCTCAGCACCCTCCTACTTCCACTCACTAATGAAAATCTACATCCCCTCCAGAAGCCTGAGATCTACGAGTGAGCGACGCCTCGTGGTGTCATCACAGAGAGGCACAAAATCCCTTTCCAGAACATTTTCATTCACCGTTCCTGGCTGGTGGAATGAACTTCCCACCTATTCGGAATGCCTGACAATTTAACCTGACAACACCTGAAAACTCATCTCTTCCGTCTTCACTTGACTTCTGCTTCTTCTTCATAAAAACACCTTTTGCTCTCTTTCCTTAACCTCTCCCTGTCTAGCTAGTTTTTGCTCTGAACAATGCCTGAAATGTTGTATTACAAGCACTTCCTGTGACTGTTTGCCTCTTTATAATGTATCGCTTATTGTATTCTTCAATTGTAAGTCAATTGATTTGGATAAAAGTGTCTGCTAAATGAATAAATGTAAAACTATTACTCTTCTGTGATAACAATACTAAGCAAAGCACGAATGTAGCCCTTTGTTATGTGTGTTCAAATAACATTTTAAATAATGTAAATTCCTTCACATTTATTTGTGAACTCTCTGTAACAAGTCATTTGTAATCTTTATGTTACAGTTTTACAAAAAAAGAAAAGAATAACAAACGCAAGAGAAAAGAACCTAACAGTAAAACGTTAAACTTTACTCCTGTGTCTACCCCTTTTCTGAATTCTGATTGTTAGCTATCTGTCAGTGTTGCATAGATGGAACACGCATCCAGGACAGAATACAAATCATACTGTGTTTAGACATGTACCATGTTAATAGCATGGCAATTTCCTGAAGCACTCTGGAGTAAATTCCATGGCACACTATATGAATACAGTAATCATACTGTGTATTTTATGATGTGGTACTATGGTAACAGCATTGTATTCTTTGAATTAGCATGTAGCATGAGTGGTGCAGTCATTTTCTAGGCTAGGGTTATTTCTGCTTAAAATGCTAGAGCAGTGAAGCATTTCAGAGTGGGACTGAACACCAACTGTATGGAGAGAGAGAGACACACATTCTGTAAAGCAGATCTGCATCGCTCAGCTCAGAAACAGCCAAGGAGAGAATATGATATTGTATTAAATACACAGTAATCCCTCAGCGCTGCCTTCTGCTAATCCCGCTGAGAATTCATGGGACTATTCACAGTACTGTGGCATCTCACAAAAAAAGTCTGGAAGCCCAGCAGCACATCCGGACTCTCCAGCTATCAGAAACACACAGCAGAGCTTTCAAAAAGAGATCTGGAGGTGTATTACAGAATGTTTCTTATCTTAGGTCTTAACTTAAGATATGACATGTTAAATTAGGATTTTTTTGCAAATTCGTTTGACAGAAGCTAATTGTAACTTGATTTGGGATTCTTATCCTATCTTACAAAATCGTATCTTATCTCTAGTTAGGAAATCTTAAATGGCATTATCAAGCACAACAATCAACTCTCAGGTCTGTTACCAAGCAACCAACACTGACCGAGCTGCTGATGAGGTAAACAAAAGTTACTTCACTTTAAAAATCGCCTTTTGCAAAAAAATGTAAGGCATTAGTCACTTGCACTTCAACCAGAAATGCTCTGTGATGCTTTTGTTGTTCTCTGTAATGCTGGTTCCAGTTCCCATTGCGTGGTAATCTGTAATCACTTAAATGTTTTGTCATAAAAATGTAACAGGGTCATCCAAGAGTCTTTCTACCATGTAAACATCTCCGTTCTTCATTTTCCATTATAAATAAATGCAATACAATTGCTGGACAGCGCAACTGTAAGCAGTTTTTCAGTTAGCTTTCAAATAATTTTGAAGTTAGGACAGCTGTGGGCTATTTATTGACGTTGGCTCGCTTGTAACCGGCCGCTCAACTCCTCTGCCCCGCTGTTTTTTCCTCACAGGTCCCTGGGAGGAAGAAAACGGGAGGACGCGAGGGGCGGAGTCGCTCTCTGAAAAGAAAGCTATCTGTGAGCGCAGAGAGGCGAGACTGAAACTCTCGCAATGAGAGCAGTCGGCCCTGCTGAGCGCAGCGTCAGCGTGGGATTTTCCCAAGCATGACGCACACTCAGCGTGCAGGGGAGTTCTGCACGTCTTACATTGACGGCGTGGCATTTGCAACAACGCTGCGCTGAAATTTGCTCTTTTAGTGAGGCTCTTTCAAGGTTCTTTATTATTCGTCACATACACAATCATACAGAGTATAATCAGTGGTGAAATGCAAGTAGAATTGAAGAAAAATACAGCATAACATGAGGAAAGTGAGGAGAAAAAAAATAACCCCCAGACTATGCTCCTTGGGGAGTACAGTGTGAGAGCAGGAAAAACACCTCAGCAACACAAAAGCACATACACCATAAAACACGACATAGCCACAGGGGAAGTGAATCCGGCCCAGCAAGCAGCCTTCTGGTCCCGCAGCCTCTAATCCGGCGCTGGTCAGACCCGCTTGACAGGCTGGCGGATCAAAGTGAACGGAGGCGAGTGTCGGGGGAGGGGAAATGTCTGTAATGTCTGTAGGGTGGGGGAGGAGCGCCTCACTGCATTGCTCTCCCGGGGTAGATTCCAACAACAGCCTTGCCAAGGCCACTGTAGGGGAGCCAGAAAAAGATAAGATTGTTTTGTCTTTGGGGCGAGTAAACGCATTCCAATTTTGCAGGCTACTCTCTCTGTCCATTTTGGTCTCCATTATAATCAATTTTCCTTTGTAAAGCCGTGAGCTTCTCCTTGATAGAATCCATATTGCGATTATAGTCTCAGTCTCAATGCTGACCGCTCTTCCCACAGCTTCAATCATACGGGCAGCCTTGTGGGGCTTTGGACAGCTGTTCCTGTTTTCTGAATTCTTCGATAACCCAGGGCAAAGCCTAATCCAATCAGCAAAATACCTGTTATCATGGTTCCGAATAGGTAGATATCTTCAATTTTCTCCACGGAAAGAGCCGCAAGACACACGATTCGCCACCTCTCCCACGCGTCCATCGTATAGCCCGCTGCAAACGTTCCGTCGGGGCAGTCAGGTTCCCCGAAACCCAAGTTTCGGATAGTGTCAGTTGCATTAAGAGACCAGTTGATCAAATCCATAATCTTTTAGTTTGGAGAGCAGTGCAGAGAGAGTCTCTCAATACGAGACAAGGGAGCAAAGCAGGGAAAATAAGGGTGAGGACGGGGAGAGAAAAAATGCGACTGCCTCCGTTGAGAGCAAAAGAGAAGAGAGGAAGCGAGGAAGGGTTTTCGTTGCTAAAGAGAAGAAATATTGCATATGCATGCTTGCGCTGCCTCCGAGCCATTGGTTCGCTTTTAGTACTGCACTGAACCAATGGAAGAGGAAAAGGAGTTTTTCCCATACAGCGTCTCTCGACACAGTGAGTGAAATATCGAAAGGAACTTCCGTATGAACGGAGTTTGATTCCTGCAATGTCAAGACTACAGTTTCATTATTTTTGTTGTTGTTGTTTTGTATCTACTAGCTGTTTATAATATTTTATAGCACTTTCTATTAAGTTCTGTATTTGTATTATTATTTTTCAAGAATTTATTTAAATTAATATATTATAACTTATATATTAATTTACTGCTGTATGTTACTGCCATATGGACATTATTTTTATATACTCATTTCTAACTAATAATATAACACTTCCTGATTGAAACACTGAAACTTGCATTTATTGTGAAGCTTCTTTGAAACAATATGTATGATACAAATAAAATTGAATTAAATAAAATTGAATTTAAATTGAACTGATATATTCTCCTAACTAACCCCTAACCATAAACATAACATTGTGCACATTTAATACAACCAAAGGGCACTTAACTCACATTAAGGGAGTTCAAATCAAGAGCAGTCTGATGTATGAATGAATCATTGAGACCTATTCAGAATCACTATTCATCTGAAGAAGACTTCATTCATTTGTTTTGGCAATGCACCTACATAGAACAATTTTGGTCAGACTTTTTAGTGTTTATCGAATCTCATTTTGTAATTGACTTTTCTTTCTGTTTTAAGGATGCTTTTTGGATTATTTGACTATTCAAAAGAATACAGGAAAATATTACAAAATTAATTTGTTTTCTGTTAGCTAAATTTCACATTCATAAACAAAAGTTTACTGGCTCTAAACCTCTATTTTCTGTGTTCAAAGTTGATTTAGATAAGTATGTGGAAACTATTCAAAATTCTGCTAATTTAAATCTATGAAAACTGTATCTCTGTATTCATCCTTTATGTCTTCTTAAGATGCAATTTTATTACCTTATTGTTTTCTGAGTCTGAGTGTATATTCTTGAATTCTATTTGATTTACATTTTTTATTTGTCTTTGTGTATTATTGTAATTGTACTGTCATAATATTTGTACTGTTTAATAAAAAATAAAAATGAATACCACTGAAAAGAATCACAAACCAGTCATCACTTTTCTCAAACAAAGCTATTATATGGCATTTGAAGACTTGGATAATAGCAAACAAATTGTATGGACAACTTTTATGATACTTATGTGGTGCTTTTTGAAGCTGTATTCCCTCTTGACCGCATGGAAAAGAGAATGGAAACATGTGTTTGTATTTCACAGAAGAAAGAAAGACTTGCAAGTTTGAAACTACATCGGCATGAGTAAATAATGACTATTGAACGAATATATCGATGAACTATCCCTTTAAATATCTAGATAGATCATGTGTCTCAGTCTGTAAGTATGTGGCTGGTGACTCTGAGATAAAGGTTAAATAATGCTTTTTACAAAATAATACAATGCCTCATTTAGACGTCAGCAAATACACACACACAAACAAAGAGCGAGTTAGTGTGTCTCCTCACAGCATCCCTGACGCCTCTGGACACATTCATTATATCCGGTGTCAGCGCTGTGCTCACTGCTTACGTTGAGAAATACGAGACATCCTGTTCAGCTTTAAAACCCACAGCATCTGTTTCATTCACAGAGATGAAAGATAAGTGTATTCACCACATGATGAAGGGGTGTAATGCCATCGTCACTGGACTAATCAAATCAGAAGAACACAATGAGTTCGTTTAAAAAATAAATAAATAAGAAAGAACAAAATTACAAAATAAGAAAGAACAACTAGGCTCATATTCACATTGATAGTTAATTATGCATCTTGAGGTCAGGGTGTGTAGGCTACCTACTTCAATAGCTCAACAAAACAGAGGAAATATGAAAGTATTTTATATATAAGCATTTTTACTTTGTTACTATACTTAAGAATTGTTCAAGTATCTGTACTTTACTGGAGTAGTTTGATTTTGAGGAAACTTTTACTTTTACTTTACTAAGAATGTACTTTTTACTCCACTATGTTTTATAAAACATATCGTCAATACATTTTTTTTAAATTAAGAAATCCTCACATGCTCCGAGATGCAAAAGCAGTGTCCTAGTTATGAAGGAACTGATTCTTTTCAATGAACCTGTTAAATTTGTTCGCAAATTGCACCAAATGATTCAGAAATCTGACAAGAACCCCCTGAGTGCACGCACGACTCTCTTTCTTCGGCTTGCTCCCTTTCTCAGAGGTCGCCACAGCGTCGTGAGCCGCACAAACAATTTGGCACATGTTTTTACGCCGGATGCCCTTCCCACTGATGCAGTGAAAACTAAGTTACTAATTAGGGCTGTGACGATAACCGCATTACCGCTTCACCACGGTACCGTCATCACTGCATTTTTTTTGCAAGGTGTTTGCAGGAGGAAGCTAGAGGTCTGCATTCCGCGGGACCCGACCAGATTTCTTGCGACGCTGGATAACATTCCCGAACAAAACACGGTATTGGTCGGTAACTCCGGTGTAATTTGAACGGGAGTGGGTGGTCTAACAGTATCCCGTTCCCGACGTCCTTTCAGAACAGTATATCTGTGCTTTACTCCCTCTTATCGCTCACGCGCTGCACGCACGGACCTGTGCTTCTGTGTCATGTATTTTATTGCACAGCATGTGCATAACAAGCCCTCAGACAAAACAACTCGATGAGTGACAGAGCAAAATAAGGATGGCAAAGCAAAGTGTGGATGCACTGTCCTTGAAGGATGTTCAACTTGGACTGGAAAATGGTCAGTTTACTGCTAAGAAACCCACGTCAGGCAAGTCTGACTCGGGACATTCTTCTCAGGGATGTTAAATTGTTTGGTTTCATGAAAAAGTGATTTCATTTTGCAATGTCTAAGCCAACAGTTTTGTTCATATTATGCATATAAATTTAAATGACAGATGTCTTTTTTTCCAACACTTTTCATACTGTGTTGACAGCAAAAGGTTAAACAAATTTTGTATTTTGACAAGACAAAAAAAAAGAAAAATATGATATTTTTATTTTTGTACAGACTATTGTACAGACATTATTATAATTTTTTCTCTCTGTAACAATTTTTACCTATTGTGTTGACAGCAAAATGTAAAACTAATTTGATTCTGGACAAGACGAAATAAAATAAATAGCCTACAATAAAATCCATTTTGTGCAGACATTTTTATTTGTTATCTCGCTCTCTCTTTCAGTAGTGGGAATTTAAATGTGAGATTCTAGAAACGAGATCAATATTTAGTGGGAACGGTCAGGTCAGAAAGAAAATTATTCTAAGCGGACAGCGGGTGAACAAGGAGGGAATTTGTAGCGGGAGTGGGATGCAGATGCGGAAAAAAACAGCCGAACACCTGCACAGACAGGCTAGCCTGATGTTCCCTTTTTATGTTGCACTTTCAAAACCCAAATCAGAAAAAAGCCTCTTTTATGTTGCACTTTAAAATGGTTGTTATTATAAATGTAGCCTAATTAATCGTTAAATAATATTAATGACATCCTAATCTGCTGTTACAAATGATGCGATTCAACAAACACATTTTTGTGTTTGGGTAAGTACGTTTATATCCATGGAATGCTACCCAAAAAGCTACATCTAAAGAAACAGGAATCGAAGTTTAGCACAGCTCACCAGAACAAAGCATGGGGCATGTTAAGCTCGGCTTGTTGTTTCTGCAGCTTGCTCAGGTTGTTATTCTTATAATACTTTTTTGTACAAAGAATGGGTTACAAACGATGACAAATAAGACATTGAAAAAAAAAAGTTATAGAAATTAATATTATTTTGTTATTATTGTTAATATAATTTGCTGTTTTAAGAATAAAGAAGACGACTTTATTATTATTCATTTCCATGTTCATTTACAAGCTAACAAGCTGCATGCGTTCTTGATCAAAAATAATTCAGGGCTCTAGACTCATTCTTCCCACTGGTCGCACTTTTGCGACTAACTTTCTCAGTTGGTCGCTTGAGCACATAATTTGGTCAAATTTTTTTTTTCTTTTGGGGGTATGTCAGGCTTTCCTCCCTCTCACCACCAGAGGTCACCATCTCCCTGCCTCCTGGACTCATTTCCCTTCATTCCACACACCTGTCACTAAGCACATCCTCAGCTGTTCCCCATTTTCACTGTCTTTATATTCCATCCTCACTCACCACCCTGTCTGGCTAGATTGTATATGTATATGGATTAGTGTGTGTATGTGTTATTGTGTCGTGTATTGCAGTACATGCTGTTCTTTGCTCTCGATGACACCAGCACTGTGTTGCCATCGGTGGTGTCTCGTTTTTGTTATCTGTTTATTTTTTTTCCTGTTGGCCTTTTTGTTTATATTAAAATTCATGCTTACCTGCTTTTGGACCCAGACCCTGTTTCTTATAGGTTCTACTTGTGCTCTCACTGGCTGACAAAGTGAAATAAGCTGTTATTCCGCCCTCTGGCTGAGAACATAAAATCATTAAGCAAGAATGGGACTTCAGTCAAAATAAATAATTTACACTTCAATACAATTTTACGAAATATGGTTTTGGTCATTTAAGGTAGTTGTTATCACGGTGATATATGTTCAATTGCTAATTTTTGTGATCAGTTCGATTTTAGCTAGTAATTTGATTCTAAAAGAAGACATTATGGTTGTCATCACGGTTGATTGAGTCAGCGGGAGTTTGATTCTGCGGCTCCACCTCACGACACTACTGTGCAGACTCTGGCTCCAAACGAATCTCTACTGCGCTGACTCGGGCTCCAAATGACGTAATTTACTGAAGATGGCAGCGGCCAAACTGAGATGCATTCGCTTCAATTTTCTATAGTGGAAAGAAGCGGAGACTTGTCATCCATCTTTTACAGTCTATGATTCTAAAGCGTACTCGATTGTGATTAGTGTTTGACATCAGTGGGACATCGCGTAAGATTTTAAATGCACCTAGACTGCTCCCGCATTGCAGATGTTATACTATGATCGGTCTGCGCTGTTGGGGTGCACATTTTTGAGGGGCCAGTGCCACATCAGTTCGGGTTAGTGCTAGGGAATAAATTGTGACCCGTGCTGGCAAAATGAGTCGGAATGAGCATTTTTCAAAAAAATTTTCTTTTGATTATCATTCTCCATTAAAATACCTTCAAAATGATATACTAACTTTTCTGAAGATTCCAAAGCAAAATCACCAAGCAACATTGCATATTTTCCTCCTATTCTTTTCTTAATAATAATTACTTTATTATCAAGCACAATATAGCTATTTTTTATTTTATCTTGAGAAAAATAAGAATCAATGACATCAGTAGTTTAATCAAGAGCAGCCAATGATTCCGTCTTTTCTTTTAATGTTTAATTAACATTGAGACCATAGGACCTACTGTGATGCATGGATATAATATAATGTTACAACTTCAGTCAAATTTTTCACCATAATACGTTTATGTCAGACAAAACAGATTTTGTTTGTGTGAATCTCACCATATATTTTGCAATAATGTAGGGAGATCAGTTTGCGGAAAGGAGCGCTTTGCAAATGTCAGTCAGCGCGATCGTTTGGTTGTTTTCATCAGCATGGGTTTGAAAATCATATTTCACTTGTTTGGACTCATGTAATCTCTAGAGATTAATTATTTACTGGAAGATGCTGCGCTTTGCAGATAGACCTACAACTTTTGTTGAGAAGCAGCAGTCGTCCAACAGTCAGAGAAGAGAAATGGTACTCCTCTCAGCGTACAAATAAAGATAATTTTAGATGCTTAATTACTAGTTTGAGCATTGGGATCACTAGAAGAGGACTTAATGAACTAATATTTGTGAAAACCTCAAGTTCGACCAAAACTGACATTTTTCACTTCTTTTGCCTGTAGCTCAAAAATTGGATTGTGTGTTAACACTTTTTCTTTACACTCAACAAGCCTAGTTGCCACCGTCATTCTTCTCATGCCCCCTTTGCCACCACAAGTATAAAATCCTGGAAACGCCCTGACAAGCATGTATGATTCATATACTTTCAGATTAACCTTAAATGTAACATTGAATTAAAGAAAAATTGTAAGCTAGTCTTTACATGTGCTTTAGTATGTGATTAAACATAAAATTAAAAGTAAAACTTTTCATTTGACATTATCACAAAGTGCACTTTTTAAAAGTGCACTCAAGTGTGTTAAGAGACAGTCATGAAAGTTGGCTGAAGTGGCCTTTTATTCCATTAATACAATATTATCTGCAGTTTTATTTTAAATATACTTTTAAGATTTGAAGTACCTACAAGTCATTCAGACCAGTGTTGTGAACTGAATAAAAAATGGTCAAAGAATCGCAACCGATATTACAGGCAATGATGCGCCAACTGATACAGAATGGGAATGTTTGCTAAAAACACACAGTGACTGTTAGTGTGAACGGGGCTAAATAGTAATGAATGCATTAGCAAGCACTACTAATAATGTTTATACAGGTACTGTGGTGGTTCCATGTTGATATGATATTATATTCATGTGTTATGATACTGTACATGGAAATTCAAAAAACTCCAAAAAAACTTTTTGTAAAGACAAAGTAAAAAGTTCAAATGAATGGAATGTAAATGAAATGTAAGTCAGTACATTCACACGTTTCACACGCCGCATCTCCGTGAAAGATGGCGTATTACCTGTGTCACTTGAGCTCCTGTAAACGAAGCGCAGCTCAGGGACTTCAGCAGCGGCCACTGATTAATGACTCTGCCATATGAGAACTGCTTTTGTGTTTATAAAGACTTCATTGTTACTGAAGGTCAAAATTAATGAGTCACTTTATTTATTTTCATGATAGCATGGCGTGGTTGACCACGCTACCTTAAAGAAAAATGATGACGAGGACAACTAACGCTAACTAGTCAGCTTTACACAGACAGTCATGAATACTCTACCCACTCACAGTGATCTAATGACAGGACAATTAAGCACACAGTTTGTGACGTCAGTGCAAAGCTACGAGACATCACCGCAGTCTCCTCAACTGAATGCACTAAACTGAATTTCACTCTCTACACATTATTAGATTTCTCTGCTCAGAGGTAGAATTATCTGTTTATGGAGCAATAACAAATAAGAGTGCCCAAGATAAAGTAAAAATCTTGTAAAATATATTTTTTAGATAGGTTTATAATTAAATATAAGTATAAGGAGTAATACTGACTTAGCATTTTCATAAAAAATATTAAATGATCTAGTATTTTAAGAGGCTTATTGACCTTGACACACAGTCATGTGTGTCTGCAGGGGTCCTCTTTATGATACAATTTCCAGTTTTATATTTTTCTGCATGTTGGTTGCATAACATGACTTTGTGTTGGAGGACAAAAGTTTTGTTCACATGTTAGTAAGTAGAAAAGTAGTGATTTATTTTCTAATAAATAATAACAAAGTGTAAAACTACCTAATAAGGTTATCTTTTCAATTTTGTTTTTGTTTATTAAGGTATCATACAGTTATGTCATCCTCACATTTCTGACTTTATGCCCCCCAAAAATATCAAAAATAATTTTCATTAAAACATTTAAAACACACTCATCATAAAGTAGAAGAGGTGTATTTAATACATTTAAATTGAAGTACGTGGCTTACAAAATAAGCATCATGTTATGCCATCTCAGCATTTATTTAATTTATTAAAATACTTTTTTATTAAGGGACAATATTAGTTGATTTTCATGATGATCATTTTGTACCTTTACCATCTAACCATATAAAAACTCACAGCTTGTCTCCACATTCTGTCACAGAGGGAGTTTTAGTTCCTTGCCACTGTAGCCTTTGGTTTGCTCAGTTGGGGAAACTTAATTTCTAGCGATTATCGTCAATTTGATTTCACGGATACTATTTAAACTAAAATAAGCTAGACAATGACATCTCTGAATTCAATAATGAAATGCCTTTAACTGAAAATTGAGTGTTTAATCTTATTATGATACATTACTGACACTATCCTCCAATTTGATACTGTTAAGTGCTTTGAAACAATCTGTATTGTTAAAAGCACTATATAAATAAATAGTGATCGACCGATATTGATTTTTATAACCGATACCGATTATTTATTTTGTTGCATAACATGACTTTGTGTTATGGACAGAACCAATATTTATTAACTGTTATAAAATAAATAAATAATAGCGTAAAGTAAGTCCATTCTTCGCTTTTGTTTTTCCTCGTTTCAGTCATCTTAACAACAACAAAAAACTGTTGAAAATTGTCATGTAAAATATTATCTTCAAATTACAACAATAAAAACATTTTATTTATAAAAAGCATCATCAGCAACACTGATATTAACAATAAGCAAAAGAATGTCTAACGTTTTCAAATGGAGAAAATAAAGGACAGAAGTCATATCAACTTCATTTTAAACTACAGTTTTAGGTTTATAAGCTGTTTAATAGACTAAAGAGTAATAATTCACTGGATAATGTTAATTTAATTAATAATATTCTCTGGAATATTGAAATAAGCTATAACAAACAAAACATCGTATTTTATTGCATTTCTTAACTGGCATGTTTTTTCAGAATTATTAAAATGTTTTTGTCATTCTAGATTATGAAAACTGCTGACAATACGGTTTATCTATGCATTTACACAGAACTATATTCAAGCTGCGAACAACTTGAGATAATAAATAATACATTTCTGATAGAGATGTATTTATTTTGATGTTTATTGGTGAAATAATGGTTCTATAGTAAATGTTAATATAATTTAGTGTGTTTCAAACAAGTGAATCTTGTATAAAGTTACATGCGGTGGTCGTGCTGGAGCTTTTCCTGAGTGAACAGTGCTCACTGCTCACAGGTGTGTGTGTCCACTGCTCAGGTGTGTGTGCGTGTGTGTCCACTGCTCCAAGTGTGTGTGCACTTGGATGGGTCAAATGCAGAGGACACATTTAAACTACTAGACAATTACATCTCTGAATTCAATAATGAAAAAAAAAATATATCGGTTTAATCGTTTTTTCAAAACCGATATCTGATTATGGTAAAATGCTTAAATATCGGGAAAAATATCGGTAAACCGATATATCGGTCGATCTCTATAAATAAATGTGACTTGACTTGAGTTTATACTGCTAAACTCAAAAAAAAAAAACATTTGCGAAAGTGTGGTCCATGTGGTCCATGTGAGCACAAAAGTCATTCCGACTACTTTTATGATATTTTTATGATGTATTTTGTATTTTTTTTTTAAGTTACAGCACTTCTTTGTTTTCTTTGTAACTGTAACTAATTCTGCCAAATTAAAATAAATCCCAATGGATATGATATAATCCCTTGCACGTACAGATGATATTATATATATTTATAAATAAATAAAAGAAAACAGTGCTACTGTGCATGCAGGGGGTTGCACAATGTTAAGGTCCATTCACACCAAGAACAATAACTATAAAGTTATCTATATTAGGATTCAAATCTATGAACGATATCATTCTGTTTATTATAAGGCCATGCTAGACACTACAATTTCACTATATTTATGAAGTGAGTGAGTGAATTGACACAAGGCCAAGTATGTTGACCCATACTCGTAATTAGTGCTCTGCATTTACCCATCCAAAGGGTACACACACAGCAGTGAACACACACACACACACACACACACACACACACCCTCAGCCATTTATGCTGCGGCACCTGGGGAACGGTTGGGTGCCTTGCTCAAAAACACCTCGTGGTATTCAAACATCTGGTATTGAAGGTGGAGAGAGAGCGCTGATTATTCACTCCGAGACTCGAACTCACAACCTTTTGATTACAAGCCCGATTCTCTAACCTTTAGGCCACGACTTCCCCAACAAAAGTATAATGATACCTGACCAATGCACCAACAGCGAGTTTAATGAAATCGCATTTTAAACACATAAATGTGGAACTGGTCTCCTTTTGCAGCAACAGCTTCCACTCTTCTGTGAAGGATTGCCACTTGGTTTTTAAGTGTTTCTATGGGAATTTTTCCCATTCAACCAGTTGTGGATTTCTGAGGACAGACACTAATGTTGGATCAGAATACCTGGCTCACAATCTCCATGCCAGTTCACCGCAAAGGTGTTTGTTGGGGTTGAAGTCAGGGCTCTGTGTGGGGTTGTCAAGTTCTGCACAAAGTTGGAAGCAAAGCATTTTTCCAAATGTCTTGGTATGCTGAAGCATTAAGAAATTTCCTTTACTGGAAATAAAGTGTCGAGCCCAGGCTCTAAAAACAGACCAATACAATTAGCCCTCCTCTGCAAAACTTCACAGTTGGCACAACACAGTTGTGGGCAATGCAGGTAAAATTTTCCCAGAATCCGTCAAACCCTGACTTGCCCACAAGACTGCAAAACAGAGAAGACTGATACGTTACTCCACAAAATACTGTAAGTTCCCACTGCTCGCTGTCTTTAGTCTGCTGTTTCTAAATGCTTCCAATTTCCAATAAAACCCCTTACCATTGACCGTGGAATATCTAGCAGCGATGAAATTCCACAAACTGACTCATTGTAAAGGTGGCTTCCTATCTCAGTACCACACTTAAGTTCAAACAAATGTTTGTAAATGCAGGCCTTGTTCACACTAATATTTTTTGTTTGAAAACACATATTTTTCTCTCCGTTTTGGCCTTCCGTCCACACTGAGACAGCGTTTTTGTTAAGGAAACTAGCTTTTTTTAATCGGTCTCCAAAGTGGATAAATTTGAAAACGCCGTTTTCGTGTTGTAGAGTGGACTGTGAAAACGGAGGTATTTGAAAACTGATGAACATAAACATGTTAAGTCATGTGACACACACTGTACTAATAGATATCTATGTTTATACCGGTATTGTGCCTGTTATGTGCTACTTTCACGCTGTTGCTAAAGATGTTACTTTGAACGCTCTTCATATCAAAGTCCTGAAAAGATGAAAGAAAATGTATCGCGATTGCTGTTTTGTGGCAAAACATGAGGCGGTTGCATTTTAGATCAGACATATAATGGTGTATATGCAGCATACAGTATGCTGTTTTTCATCTCAGTGAGCTTTTATGAGGCTTTTGCATGTGCAGTAAAGATAATTTAACATTTTACGAAAGTTTTAATGTGGATGAGAACATTTTAGAAAATACTTGAAAAACGCTAGTGTGGACAGAGAGCGTTTGGAAATGAAAACACCATTTTCAAATGTATCCGGATTAATGTAGACGTAACCACAGACAGCATGGATAGATGCTTGATTTTAATACACCTGTGGCAATGGGTTTGATTGATATTTAATAATTAAGAGGTGTGTCCAAATATCTTTGCCCAAATAGTGTATTTCTTCTGTCACTTTAAATGTTTGGACTATTTTGGGCAGAGTCAAGTGGACTCTGACTGACAAAATAATTTCGAATAAGTGGATATATTATACAAATTAGGCCAAGCCTCCACTCAATCACACCAGTTCGGACCTGCTCCTCTTTCACTCAAGTTAACTGAAGTAGTAAATGCTACACAATGGCAAGTGGCACTATTGGATTAATTCATCCATAAGTTTAATCCTGAAATTGATTCCGAAAAAGCAGGGGAATAATTAATTACAGGGTTGCGTACAAGTCGATGTATCAGAATGGGAATGCATTTTATGCAACACTCAGCAACAACAGACATGTAAGAGTAATTGATATCATTAGCCTTTGGCTTGACTATGTTATTAAACAGCTAATAATGTGTTGCTAATGTTACACAAATCACGTTACCATTTACCATCTCAGACAGCTATCATCTAAAAATCAACATCTTTAGGTAAAATGCTTTACTAATGATATGAAAAACTCCACCCTGAAAGCTGAGAGATGATCCCTGACCATCTGCATCACTCTGAAAATCCACATGTCAATCTCAGCATTCGTTTCCATTTCTAACATTAAACCACTCCATTAATTATTTTCCGTGTTGTGATTTACACATTGGACGCACAAGGTCAAATGTTTATAGAAGACAAGAGATAAGGCAAGCATAGTTAACTTGTATAATAAGGTTCAGTAAGTAAAGCGCTGTTACAGAGCGTGTGCATGTGGTACCTTTTCATCATCTTCAGTGAAGAGTGCTCCATTGGGACTCTTGTTGATGGCCTGTGCGACCCCGATGACCTCTCCATCACTGTTGTGGATCGGCATGCACAGCAGAGACTTGGTTTTATATACGGTGAGTTTATCAATCTCATCACTGAAACGATGGTCCTACAAAACAGAACAAGAGACAATCAGTCTCAGCTGAATGGAAAAACTTATAATAACTGTTAGGAGAAGCCAAACTAATTAGAGGTGAAGTGTGTCACTGCTTTGCTACCAACGGCACTAAATAGAACTGCAAAAAATACAGAAAGTGACAGTAACATGAGAAACACTACTTATCCTGCCTGGAGTAGAACATTTCTGGTCTCCACTGCTTTATAACACACTACCGAAAGATTGGGCTGTGTTTTTGTTTTTTAAAGAAGTCTCTTATTCTCACCAAGGGTGCATTTATTTGATCAAAAATACAGTAAAAAAGTAATATCATCAAATATTATTACAATTTAAAATAACCATTTTCTGTTATAATAATTGAAATAATTTATTATTCAAATAGGCTGATTTGCTGCACATCTATTTTCAATGATTATTGGCGCTGAATTATTAATAATGATTTTTAATTAGGGATGCACCGATATGAACATTTTGGCCGATACCGATAACCGATAATTCTTTATATTTGAAAGCCGATAACCGATATGTTGGCCGATAAATCTATATCCAAACTTTTATATACTTTTTGAGAGCCTGATTTAAAAAAAAAGGTCTCATCATTAAAAGCTGCATCCCAAACACTTCAACATAAGCAGCCTAGTTTGAACAGTATAAGTGTAAAAATATATTTACTCTCCCATTACCAAATTTCGCCATAAAAAATTCTCACAAATTAAATAATGGATAAATAATGCAAACAAGTCATTGGACATCATTACATGTGTAAAGAATCAAAATGCATGTGCCATGGATGAATAAAACGGAAGAGCCATCTGCATGGACAATAATGAAATTATATTATTTACTAAACCATATTGTTGACAAAAATAATAAGAGAAAATAAAAGTGGTGGTTATTATTAATAATGCTTCAGTGATTTTGAAAAAGTAACAAATGAATAGGCTACCACTGTTTTAAATAGCAGCTGTTTGAGCTGCGTGCGCTGTATGAAGCTGAATGAACACCGGTAAACTGAATCGCTTGTTATTGCGGGTTAATTAGGCTACATGAGAATCAGATATTTATAGAGCATAAACATAATTTTACAACTTATATATACACAAAAATACGGAAATGCACAAGTTATTTTGAACTAAGTTATGTGCCAGTCAGATGTGTAACTCGTGGACGCGCACTTGGCTTCCCGTAAAACACGCTGAAACACGGCAACTAAACCCAAAGAATTCACAACGTTTTATTATAATAATGTTCTCATTAGAATGTTAGATACACGACAGTCCCAATCATAGTTATTAGTTGTGCGCTACTGTTTGAGCTGCGTGCGCTGAGCTAAAGATGATCACCAGCAAACTAAAGCGCTCTATTGACTTTACCAAATGCATTCTATATGAGATAGAGCAGATATACATCAAATAAACACAATATGACTATGTACAATTGCACAAAAGACTGCAAATGCACAAGCGAACTTAACTGTCATGGAGATGTAGCTCCGTTGTGGATGCACTCAACGCACGCACAAAACACAGCGCACAAAGATTCCACAACGTCATTAACAGTAATGTTCTTAGAATAGTTTTATGTAGCCTTTATGACAGACTTGCTCTGCACATGTTGCACATAAGTGTATTGTCCTTTTCAAAGTGATTCCAATCAAATATCAAGCATCTCAAAACCATCGTGGCAAACAGAGCACATCTGAAGTGTCGCTGAAGAAAATAATGCATTATTTATCGGCTTAAAGATATCGGCCAAATTTTCTAACCGATAACAGAAAAATGGGCATTTATTGGCCGATACCGATATGGTGGCCGATATATCGTGCATCCCTATTTTTAATATAATCATTGTTGAAAACAGTTATTGCTGCTTAAAATGTTTGCGGAAACCATAATACATTGTTGCAGAATTATTTGATGAATAGAAAGTAAAAGAACAGCTGTTATGTGAAATATCATTTTGTAACATTATAAATGTATTTATCACTTTTCAACAATTTAACACATTCTTGCTGAACAACAACTGTTTTCAACATTAATAATAATAATAACATTTAAATAATTTAGAGCAGCATATCAGCATATTAGAATGATTTCTGAAGGATCGTGTGATACTGAAGACTGGAGTAATGACACTGAAAATTCAACTTTGCATGATGTATCACAGGAATAAGTTACATTTTAAAATGCATTCAAATAGAAAAGTTATTTTATTTTAAAATAATATTTCACAATATTACTGTTTATTATTAATCAAATAATATTTCAAATATTAGAACGGTATTTTAAAATTAACAAACACTAACATTAAATACAACATAACAGATAAGCCCATGTTCAAATATACAGAAATATAAAATATTCAAGTATAATCTATGTAACTACAACTTATAATGTAATTATGACTTATTAAAGAAAGTTATTATAAATTGTTAATATTTTTTATTAATATTAACTGTTTACGCTGAGTTGCATTGTTCATGCCCATGTTTCCATCTCATGTTTGAATGGCTTCTGAAATGCTTAGTTTACTGGTATAAATAATGCAGTTTTAATGATCTGCTCCGCTTGCTAAATGAAAAGGCAAATGCAGATTGACAGACTAATTAGAGAACTGCGAGCTGGCATCATCATCATCACAGCATCAGGACTATAACTGATCGATTCAGTAATCAATACTCACTCTCACATAACTCATTATTTTACAAAGGCCCTTTATGGATTTCAGGGAATAATCAAACCAAAAACATAACTCAGGGTCACAATAAAATACTCTCCTGTCTGTGTGACAGTCATTATCCTTATGGGATAATGTCATGTGAGTAACCTCGCCATAGATGCACGAGTCAACAAATGCTAATGCTTCCTAACCCTAACTGAATTTCCACTGGTCTTTGATTTCCAATCAAATACAATCCTACTGGATAGAATAAAAATTGCTTGAGGTGGTGTGCTGGTCTTAGCTGGTTTGACCAGTCTCCCGTTCTGATGTTCAGCTGGTTTTGCTATGCTGTCAGCTGATCTCCAAGACAGTGCCCAAAACTCCCCTAAAACATCAAATCCAGAAACAAAATCCAAAAGAAACCACCTTGGGCTATTTTGTTTTAATCCAGTGGGATAAAATGATTATCCTGTTTATTATGATGTTAATTATAGACTTGATTCAGGTTAGACGCCATACTGAATTCAACACAGATGAAAATTATACTGTGAGGGATAGATTTGTATAATGAAACGTATTGTTTTTTTACTACCAAAAGTTTCGGAAAGATTCTTAAAGGATTCTTTTTTTTGGGGGGATTCCAAATTGAAATAGACATTCCATTAGCAAATCTTCACAAACTGTCATTTTATTCCTGCTTTACCTGTTATGCATCAGGAAAGATTGCTGTTTCTCCATCAAAAGTAATATCAGTAAAATGTGTTCCTTTCTATCTGACAAGTAATTATTCATATGGGATAATTTAGTATGACTGGCCTCACTACATGCCCCAAGCTTCATAATCTAGAATTTCTATCTCATAATTTGATAAACAAAATGCTACAAATCAAAGTGAGAGTTCTTTGGCTATTACTGTTGTCCCTTTATAATTGTTTTCATATTTAAATTGCAATATAAATGCCATGTTCATGATCATTTGGAATAGTTGTATCATGGAAATTATTCTGGGATTAGGAGGCTTTATAGGTGCTTTTACTAAAGTTCCTTTCTCTCATTTTACTCTCAACATTACTTCAACATTAACACTTTCAATTCAAATAGGATTTTGTTTATTCTGATCATGAATAATCCCTTTTGATCCCTTTACATTTGTTCAAAATTACAGCAGAAATTCCATCAGAATCATCTTTTAGATTTTTTTAAACAATCATTTTTTATTTATGCATCAGGAGTTTCACCATCGATAATTGTCACTGTAAAATACTTCCCTGCCTAATCTGATAATTATTTATCCAGTGATTTATTTAAAATAAAATCATTATTTGAAACAAAAATAAATGAATAATAATAAAAAATAACCTGAAAAATAGGATTCTCAATTTATCCAATTGCATTTTATCAATCCTTTGCACATTGGGACTTTTGGACTAAACAATAATTTTCTGCTTCACTTGATATGTGTCTGTGTTTCCCAATCAATAATTGTCCTGTCTATCCACAAGTTTCCTACGCCTCATGAGGCCTCGTGTCAAAAGTGGGAGAGTCTATATAGAAGTAAACAAACGGGACAGTCGGAGTTTCTCCGCGTCTGGAGAGCGTCTGTGCCCCGGATCATTTCATCTAGTTACCAGCTAACATAAATATAATAATAACATAAATAATATCTTATGTTTGAGATCCGATGTAGATTATGATCAACAAAGCAGAAATATGCGATGCATGCATTACCATGTTAAAAATAGTAAATATGACCGCCTGAAAAATATCAAACAAGTGATGTATTTATTAATTTACATATTGTATCTGCCAATAAGTCTCCTCTCTTTATACCCGAAGTTCATTTATAGCTTTGACGTATGTCATAAATCATTCACCTAGTCTTTGTTCGGGAACTCCGTTTTTCTGACTGAAAATATAACTGACTAGAGAGTGCTATAGCTACTCATGGTCGTATTTTTGATGGAAAATTATAAGAAATGATCATTCTTTCTAAATGTAATGTAGACCTAAAATGTCTGTGACTACAAATAAACAGAAACAGACGTGACTGAATAATAGGCTGTGTGTATCTTTCTTTTGTGAAATATGGTAAATGCCACTTTATTTCTGTGTGACTAATTATCAATCCTGACAAATTAATCAATGTAGCACTTATTATTGTAAAACTGGTAAAACGCTTTGGTTTTAAATCTTTAAGAAAACAATATTAATCGCGTTCGTTGTGTGATCTCGCTAGTTCCAGTGATTTATTTCTCTTTGTTGGTGAAATGATGGGGTTGTTCAGCGAGAAGTGCGCGTCTTAGTGAAGCGCAGCAGAGCTTCTGGCCTGACGGTGGAAACCACGTGATTTCGGGCTCGGTGCTACAGGTTTGAGGCTCTTATCACCGCCCAGCCTACTGAAAACACTGCCTCGCACTGGCCCAACTGTGGGGGGGGAAACACTTAGCCTCTTCGCTAATTAGCACACAAAATACCATTGGTATACTACTTCCGCCGCCTCACCAGTAGTTTACCCACGTTCTTTTTTACAGTAGCGCCCCCCTGGAAACGTGTGGATATGATAAATAATTAATTAACCATATGGGAAAATAATGTAATGTGAGTGGCCTCACCATGTATCCTATTCCTACTGTATGGTAACATCCTATTCTTAATCCCAGAGGAATCTCTATCATTATTTGGAATCAATCCGAAAACATTCTAAATGGCTGTAGGAATTAAAAAAGAATCCTAAAAGAATTAAATAAGAAAAAACGAGTTCCCAAAGAAAGAAACATAAGATCTTATTTGACATGATACTTTTATCCCTTTACATCTGTGGTTCCAAACATCATTGAAGGGGTTTTTATTCTTCTTTTTTTTTGGACAAGAAGTAATCACTTTATTCCTGCTTTCACCTGATATGCATCGGGAATGTTGACAGTTTCCCCATGTTCAGCCACATATCCAACGATGCCCTTTCCCCAGGGCACCTGCACCTCATCCGAGTTACTGAGAGATGGCAACACAGTTGTTCCAGCGTGAACGTCAAACAACTTGGACACCAGAGTCTTTTTATTGGCCGGTCCCTCCACCAGGAACAGGGAGCAGCGGTCAGCATCAACCATGATGCACACAAACACCAGGATCTTGTAACTCAGGCTGGTCAAATCCAGGTCGTTGGAGATGTCTTTGACGAGCTCCAGGAAGAACTCCCTCTCGTTGTGCTCCTTCAGGTAGTATTTGTAGTCTACGGCGGTGGAGGGGTACTGAGGGATGTTGACCCTGGACTCCAGCAGCGCGGAGAGGAGGTGCGTGGTGGTTGGGGGGAGAGAGCTGGCTTTACGCAGCAGTGCGCGCCTCCTCATGCTGCTCAGCGGCTCCTGGGCTCTGGAGTTGACGTGCTCGTCGTAAGTCCTGTTGGCGTTGATGGCTTTAGACCTGGCGAAGGTTTTCCTCAGCTCTTTCTGCGACGTTCGTCTCTGCAGCCCGTCGCTTCTGCTCGCCCAGCTGTCTTTACTGCACGCGTTCGCCGCTTTCTCCGCTTCCGCGCTGGAGTTCGCCGGAGTTTTAGCGGCGTGATGGTTCTTCATCCACTTTTCCACCAGACTTGCCCTGCCTTTTCTGTTCAGATAGTCCTCTAATAATTCCGGGTGCTCGTCTAGAAAACTTTCAACATCAGAAAAGACCATGTTTGACCCTGCCATTGCTGCCGCGACGGTCATCTGTGAACGAAATGAGAGAGACGCGCGTTTTGCACGTTCATTTATGTGAGTGCAGAGCTCAACGTGTCATTCGCAAACTTCAAACAACAGACCCTCCGCGAGAGGAGCGGAGTTTAAGCATGTTGCGACCCAACGGTTCCGTCTGATGCAGAGCAACTCGCTCTCGTTCATTCTAAAGCAGCGCCTGAGATGATGCGGCAGAGCGCTTCGCAGATGCATCACTGACGTCACGATCACGCATCCCTCTCGCCATCCATCCTCCTCGGAGTCTTTTCATAACCTGGACTGTTTTATTATAAGGACGCTCATCCTCGGTGACACTGGGGAATGGAGTCTCAATGGCTTTTCAAAACTCTCGTGATTATTGAGACGTGGCAAGCAATGCCTAAATTATTGTATGCATGTATTCTTTTAGATTATTCCCTATATATTAGTCAAATAAGTCCTTATATGTTTGTTAGGTATGCATACGACCACATTCCACTATAAAAAATATATGTATATATATATATATATATATATAATTTTTTTTACCTTCTACGCGGCTATTTTCCGCCAAAACTCAAGTATCTACTGTACGGTATCTGTTAATCACTAATCCACTATTTCCCTATGTAAAGTAGCAGATCCATCGACCTCTAGTGGACAAATTGAGTTCTGCAGCTGTCCAAAAGCATGTATGTGCGAGCAGACCCTCACCCATGAACTGATATACAGTTTTGTAATATAAGCGCATAGCCTACACTCTTTACAACAAAGGTTTCAGAAGTTTTTTTTTCCCAATGCCATATAATAAATACATTTTTTTTCTTAATGTGAAGAACCATCGTCCACTATAAAGAACCTTTTTTTACAATGGAAATTTTCAATGCAGGTTAAAGGTTCCTCAATAAACCACTGATGCACAGAATCTTTATTTTTAAGAGTGTAGACAGAGTTCATAAACTACATCAGATTTCAGTGTTAACTGTCGTGAGTACTTTAGCAGCTTTCCTCAGCGGCACCTCATAAATATTCATGATAGCAATCTATGTAAGCTGTCACGAAAACAAATTTTTCCTGTTTCGAGATGATACAAAATCTGGGAAACACACAAAACGCATGGGCTGAGTTATAAGTGTCTTTTTATAACTCATGTACTTATCAGATCACGTCGCCACATCACTTCACGTCTGTCGACAGTATTGAAGTCTCTACTTGTCAATACATCTTTCCCCTAACAGTCGAAATTTCAATCGAGATAATATATAATCTACAAGAACAACTGTCAAGTTAAGCGCACAGGCCTATCACAAACTTTAAACACATTTTTTTTAAATACATAATGCCTTCAAGTCAATTTCATTACAGGTTCCTACATATTTGTGTCAAATTGATTTATCAGCCTGACAATATTCGGATTTATGTTAGGCCGGAGTAGAACATGTGTTCTTCTCTTAATACAAAGCTCAGCTTGCATGTGGTAGTATTGCACATATTCCCTTTATCCTTCTTGGAGATTTATTGAAATAAAGAGGTTGGAGTTTTGCTATTTATCCCTCTAAAAAATACTGGGTTATTTGTTTATTTGTTTTTACTCAAATGCTGGGTTCAGTCTGTTGGGTCACTGTATTGGGTTGTTTAATAATATAATATTTTTTAAACAATAGTTGACTTAAATCAAACAACCCAGCATGTTGGGTAAAAACATTAACCCAACCAGCTGGGTCAAAATAACCCAGCATGTGTTCAGTCCAATATTTACCCAGCGTTGGGTTATTTTTAACCCAGCATTTTTTAGAGTGTATATTTGGGGATATCTCACACATTTCACAATTCATATAATGTATTTTTATTTTTTTTGGGTCTGTATCCAGTATAATTTGGGGGATTGAATGTAAAAGTCTCATGTAATGCTAAGCAAATAAGTTAAAGTTAAATTATTGCATAAATGGGGGCAATGCCATCTATCGGTTATAATAGTGTATATAGGGCAAGGCTATTAAGGGTTTCCAACATGATATTCAATGGGAAATGGAGAGCTATTCTTCACACTTTGAGTATGCTACTCAAGAGATTTATCTGGTAAACATTAAAACACAATCATTGTTTAACTGTTTAGTATTTTTGTGTAGGCATCAAATGTCTTGTTTCAGGACGATGAAATTAATTTATTTTTAAGAGTTGTTCATTGAGTTGTTTTCAAGCTTAATTATGATGTTTGTCGACTACCCTGTGTTTTGCATAGGGCTGATTCATGCTCTGCACCACTATTAAACCGTCCATTCGCTACTGTGCAGATAATGTCACAAATTAGGCATTTTAATGTGTTTTGATTCTTAATTACCATATGCGTGATGGATTGTAGTATATTTCACCACTAGATGGGGATATTTCTACTGCATAACTGTAAACTTTATTTGACGTGATCTGGGTATGAAGACCACAGTTGTGTGTAGAACTTTTGATTACCTGATGGGACACACTTGCAACATGGTGTTGCAAGTATTGTTTTCTAATCTTTATTTACAAATTTAGATTTTCAATGCTTGGCACTTTAAAATAAACTTCTAAATGTCTGTGCAGTAGTAGTCCCTATGTAATGGACGGCACGATTTAGTTTATGCTCCTAAGTGAAAATAAGTAGTTGCAAATGATGTACAAACACATACACTAATATGTATCAATACAATGTGCAACACTTTACATTTAAGCTAATACCTAAATATTTTAATAGATTTTACACCAAAATTAATTGCGATTTAAACAAGTATTCCATGAACATAAAGTGCCTGAAGGGGTATTATATATATTTTTAGCATTATATTTTTAGCTATGTAAAAAAATTATCTTCTTCTTCACTTTTTGCATGACTTTTAAGAGAAAGACCGATAGACAGAGCTGGGTAGATTACTTGCAAATTGGAGTCTGTTAACTGATTCCAAATTTTAGTAACGTAATCCATTACACTACACATTTTATGTAATATAATCAGAGTACTTTTGATTACTTTAAGATTACTTTTGACCTAACTCATTTATCAGATTGATATAAATAGGATAATATTTTAGTATATTGAAATAAAATACAAAGAGAAAGAAAATATGTGACCCAGAACCACAAAACCATAGGGATCAATTTTTTTTTAAATATTAAAGCTATTATCACGAAACGGAAAATAAATAAGCTTTCCATTGATGTATGGTTTGTTATGATAGGATAATATTTGGCTGAGATACAACTATTTGAATATTTGGAATCTGAAGCTGCAAATATTTTTTTAATCAAAATATTGAGAAAATCTAGTTGTCCAAATTATAATTTTTTTATATTGATATAAATTTTGTTGATATTGAACATTTATTTATTTTGTTTTGATAAATGTATGGTACACAATTTACAAAATATCTTCATGGAACATGATCTTTACTTAATATCCTAATGATTGTTGTCATGAAATAAAAAAAAACACTTCTTAAAATGTAGATGATCTTTGTAAATCTAGCGGTCAAATTCAATGTGGAATCAATGTCTCAAATTCCTCTCAATTTATAATTATGGCCACATGACCACAAATCTGGAAGACTTTCTGAATGCATATAAGTATGCTATTTTTAGAAAGATAAATAAAAAGATGAAAAAGAAGATTCAGGGAGAATCAATAAATTATGAATAATTTTGTATTATTGTGTAAAAATGTAATCATGTAATAAATTATTTTAATGGCTCTATGGCCAATATACACTCACCGGCCACTTTATTAGGTACACCTGTTAAATTGCTTGGTAACACAATTTACTAATCAGCCAATCACATGGCAGCAACTCAATGTATTTAGGTGAAGACAACTTGCTGTTGTTCAAACCGAGTATCAGAATGGAGAAGAAAGGAGATTTAAGTGACTTTGAACATGGAATGGTTGTTGATGCCAGACGGGCTGTCTGAGTATTTCAAGAAAATGCTGATCTACTGAGATTTTCACGCACAACCCTAACATCTCTAAGGTTTATAGAGAATGGTCCGAAAAAGAGAAAATATCCAGTGCGGCAGTTGTGTGGACAAAAAAGCCTTGTTGATGTCAGAGGTCAGAGGAGAATGGGCAGACTGGTTAGAGATGATAGAAAGGCAACAGTAACTCAAATAATCACTCGTTACAACCAAGGATGCAGAACATCATCTCTGAACACATAACATGTTAAACCCTGAAGTAGCTCCTGTCAGCTAAGAACAGGAAACAGAGGCTTCAATTCACACAGGCTCACCAAAATTGGACAATAAAAGATTGGAAAACGTTGCCTGGTCTGATGAGTCTCGATTGCTGCTGCGACATTCAGATGGTAGGGTCAGAATTTGGTGTAAAGAACATGAAAGCATGGATCCATACTGCCTTGTCTCGATGGTTCAGGCTGGTGATGGTGGTGTAATGGTGTGGGATATTTTCTTGTCACATTTGGGCCCCTTAGTACCAATTGAGCATCGTCTAAATGCCACAGCCTACCTGAGTATTGTTTATGACCATATCCATCCCTTTATGACTACAGTGTACCGATCTTCTGATGGCTACTTCCAGCAGGATAATGCACCACGTCACAAAGCTCAAATCATTTCATTTTTTCAAAATCATCAAGGTTTCTTGAACATGAAAATGAAAAATAAACTTATTTTTTTACCATCTGCCGTACGTAGTATCACCATACATACTCAAAAAAAATATTCTTCCTGCTTGTTCATGTTCCTACATTTTTTTTTTGTCACAATTTGATTAAATTATATTCAATGCATTTAAATTTATAAAATTCCAACATTTCTATTTTGTAAATATTGTGGGGACTTCATGAATTACTTTGTTGATATAACTAACTGGGAAGTAGATCAGTAATTCCCAGCATACTCTACATGGGACTGCATTAGGAGAGTAAATGTTGAAATTAAATGAAGTTTTATTAACAAAGTTCGGGAGGAGCATGTCAGATACTCAGCCTAATTAACACAGGTGGTACGCAATCAAGGTAATCAACCCTTGGACATAAATACAGCTGACTTACCTCCATCCAGTTGACGGTTAAACTGCATCCCTCCATCACCCCTTCTCCACCAATATCACTAGAATTCTCATCACACCATGGGGGTACTCTGGGTTCGGGCCATTTCTGAGCTCGGAGCCCTCCCCCAGGACAGCACGCCTACAACTTATTACCATACTCGCCAAATACGCATTACGTTTATCGTGCTAGTAGATGTAAGTGTGAAGTCGTGAATAGTTTTTTAGTGTGTCATTTAGTTTGGTAGATGTTCAGTTTTTATGGATATTTAGAAGAGTTTCAGAAGTTCCAGAGTTTTAGAAGATGTTTGCTGTTATTTGAGTTTGTTCTGTTAAGTTTCAACAAATATTAATTGTTTAACGAACATTCTGATGAAAATAAATGTCTTGTGTTTTTGGTGACTTACATTAAGTGGACTTTTTTGCACATTAATACATTATGCCAGTAAACACTCTGCCCCAGTCTCTTTCTGATTCTGTTCTGCTTATTTACACTATTCTCGCATTTCTCTACTGTATTTGTGGAGAAACTACACTTGGCCAGTCGGGCAGGTGATTGACTGAGGGTGGGCGTGCTCAGCTCGGAATGCATTTTCAAAGCCGCACTGAATTTTGCTACAAATATCCCACGGCGTCATGATGAAAATGCAATCGGAAGTGTCCTAACTATTAGTCTAAATACATTTAGGACAAATAACATTTAAATGATAATTTTGCTACTATTTATGCTTGGACATGTTACACATATCAAATACATTTTGGTTATACATTTTTATTTCAATTTCGCTACTTATAAAGCGTAAAAAATTATGCACTTTACATATTAAGACTACTGTTGGAAATGGCAAATGTAAATAATATAATTTCATTTTTATTTTCCTTCTGCACCAAACTTTGCACATGTGGAGTAATGGAAAACGTAATTTAAATACAGAAATACATTGCCATTTTGAATATTGCATTTCCATTTTGCATATTACATTGCAAATTGAAATTGGCTACACATATGCTTCCATAATGGTGTGATATTTTACAATACGAATTAATATGAAGAAATGTATGCAGGTGAACCCATTTAATCACACATTTTTACTAGCTCAGTGATCACATGTAATTGTATTCTTTGTATATGAAAATGTAATTCAAGACCCAATAGAAAGTTTAAAAACTGTAAAGTAACATGATTTATTTTGACCAGTGAGACTGATTGCTGGTTATTAATAAACGTTCCTAATAAAGGCTGTAAGTGATTGATGTGTGAAATATTGCAGCCTCAGGCCGCTCCAGATCCAGGAGTGCTGCTTTCTCCCAGACGGCTACTCAGGAGCGGCTCTGGTGACGGCGCTCAGGAACCACTGCCAAACCCAAACCAGCCACTGAGCCAAGAGCTGCCAGGATACACTGCACCTCTGCCTTCAGAGTTTGCCGTTTCTGTGTCCACAGATCAGCCTCACAGGAAGAGGAAGTGGCAGAGCGGCAGCCTGGAGGATAAGCGTCCGTCCCCCTCATACAGAAGACCTGCCAAACGCTCCCGCAGAGGTCAGAATACACTGATATTAAACACCTTATGACTCACTAAATTATTTGTCACTGAAAATGTTCTTCAGCTGAATTAAAGTAACATTCTTCTGATACAGGTTTAGATGTTGCAGCATGTTTTCTGTTAAAGACGTTTCTTGTGAAGAATGCGAAGGGCCCATTGCTGGGGCGAGGTGGATTCAGCTCTGTGTAAGCTGGGACCCGCAGATCTGATGGACTTTTATCCAAAGCGACTTACAAATAAGAAAAATGAACTAAAATTAAAAGTTTAAACTATAAATATTATATATACACATTTAAGAAGATAAAGAAATTAAATAAAAATGACTAATGCATACAACATTTCAAAACTAAACATTTGAATGAAAACAAAAAATAAAGCTAAAAACAAGTAAAAATATTGAATCAAGAAAATGTATGAGTATAATAATGATTCTAACATGACACTAAAGGCCTAAGTATACTTCTTTTTTACATAGTAAGAATTGGTTATAAAAACTAAAACAGAAGTGAAACAAGTAGTTGGAAAGAGGATAAATAAAAAGCGATACTCTGAAATAGACAGCTAGATAAATAAATAGATCTGCTGAAAGACTCGGCCTACAAACACTTTCAGGTTGGTTTGATCTCACTGCAGTGATCTGGGTGTTTGTGGACTTTGGATGATCGACCGAAGGGAGCTTTTTCACATGTTGTTTGTGGTCTTGTTGTTCTCTCAGGCACTCTCCAGTACGCCCCTCCTGAGTGGTTTCGGTGGCACCGCTATCATGCAGGACCTATCATATTTCGTATGTCCTATCATATAGGACCTATCATATATCATATTTTTGTATGCTATCGTATTTCCCCTTCAGAGGCACATTGAGGATCACCTACAAAAGCAGACTGCACTTCCCTAGAGAGCTGTCGACAGGCAAGAGACAGAAATCACGTCCAGATCCAGGTGAAGTGTGTGGTGTTGTGTTCCTGAACACTGTGTTGTGTGTAACAGAGTGCCATCAGCTGATTTGCTGGTGCCTTAGTGCAGCGGCATCTTGCCTCTGGTCCCTATCAAGTGCTGAGGAAATTGTCTGATGTTAATTATGTAATTGAGGCTCCTGAGCGAAAAAAAAAAGTCTGGCATGTGACATGTTAACATGCTCAAAGTATATAGTTCTCGAGATGTCCCGGAAGGAGATGTGGCTATAGGGGATGAGAAGCATCTACCTGAACCTGTTCCTGTGGCAGTAGCCTGTAGTGACGTAAGTGCTACTTGGGATGCTGAGGATGAGGGTTGAAAATGTTGAGTCATTTTGTGGCACTGTCACACAATGACTTGTTTTATACCGCTCAATATGTATTAAAATGAATTTATACCTAAATATTTGAGTTTTATTGGTTTCACATGTTGTTTTAGCTATTTTAATCCTCTTAATTATTTGATGTGTGTATGTCTTTAAATTTTCACGGGTCTGCCTGTCATGTGATCTGTCACATAACTCAGGAAGAATTTTTTAGCACTGTAAATAGTCACACTGTCCTCTACATGAATAAATTACTGCCTTTTGCCATTATATGCTGTTATCTTGGCCATTTCTGCTCTCCTCTCAATTCAGCATATGTATTTGTTTTTAAATGTTGTGGACCAATTTCCTAGACATCTAAAGGACCGTAACATAAATCAATTCAAATATAGACATTTTTATGCTCAAAACAATAATATATTATTGTTTGCAGTACCGTGACGCATCAACTGTGGCAGTGTGGCTGCACAACATTTGTAAATGCGAATTATCAGGGAAAAGAAACAGTAATAGAAATTGACAATAGAAATAAACTAAAAAAATTATTGTTTAGTTCAAATAAGTCCAGCAAGTGGTGCACATACTGTAGAATATAAATCACCTATAAAGACAGGTTTTAAAAATGTAGCTAAAGTTTCGAAATTACTCATTTGATTTAAAGTTTGGACTCACAGTCATTATTTCTAATTGGAAACATGAATCAGTGTCCCATGTGGACACACTTTCTTTTCAGGCTGACTGATTCAAAACACCAAAACATAATATTCTAGGTGACCAGAGGTGAGGTTTTCCAGAAAACAGAGTATTTGTTCTGTAAATAATATTCAGTGAATCATATTCCTTTTAACATACCTATACACTTCCAGTCTTTATCTACCTAATACCATAATGTTTTACTTCCGACCTTAGAAACATTTCTCAGACTATCTGGTGTTTCCAAAGACCTGCTGACCTTGACCTATAAAGAAACATTATTCTCCAGTTCCCCCTCATGGCATTTATCTACAGACATCGAGTTACACTTCAAATATCAGTTTTTTTTTGTGCATAATTTGGGGAATAAAAAAACTATATAATAAATTGATTTGAAAACAAAAGATAAAAAGGCTCTGGGTTTGCTGCTGTGCTTGTTTGTAGGGGCAGCACAACTGGATCAATTTTTTTGTTATTGCATAAATTACTATAAAATATTACTATTAATAATTCGTTTTATATTAGCTAAATAAAAATGTTAACTAAAATAAATATTACTGTTGTCATATTTAATTAATAAATAATAAAAGTATTGTTACAACTTCCAGAACTAGTCATAAAATAATTTCACTTTACATCAACGAGAGAGAACACAATTAGCGCTTTATCAGGGAACCAGCTTGAGGAGTGGATCAGGCCAAATTAACAAACAAATTTATATTAAAGGATTTTTTTTTATTATTATAAAAAGGAAAGGTAAATATATACACAGCCCCCCAAAATAAACAAAATGATAAAGATATGTTTACAAATGTAAATATATATAAATGTATATATATTTAAAGAGTATAAAGCGATATTTGCACATTGATGGAAAATAGAACAGTAACTGAACTCCTTTTGTGAACAAATATCTATACTAAAAACATTTTTTAACAGCTTTATTGAGAGTATTTTGAGCTTCTCATTTCAATGTTGTTTTTCATCGCTTTCTCTAAAGAGTAAAAAGTGCTTGTAAAGTATAGTTAGGACTTGTTGAAAAATTGTATGAGCAGCAAGTGATCAGAAAGCCTGGAGTATAACAAGCAATGATACGTAGTCCTTGAATACGCACTTTGAGGATTCAAGGAGGAATCAAGGTTCCCTTCCGAAGGGAACTTCTACGCTACGTCCTCTAGGGGACGCTATGGGAACGCCTCCAGCGTGACCGGTTACCTGAAGCATGATTAAAAACACCCAATGCACCTGGCATTGGCAGGTGGACGCCTATGACGCAAGCTAACGAGCATCTGCGAGCATAAAAGGGCACCTGTGGAACACATCATTCTCTTTTTTCCTTCAGGGGACCTTGTTTCTGAAGTGTGAGTAGATATGTCTGTTGAGAAGCGCTTTAGGAGGTGTGTCGATCCGTGTCAGCGCTGTCTGACACTAGATCACACACGCGATCTATGCGTTATGTGTTTGGGCGAAGAGCACGCGCGCTCTGTTCTCGAGGGAATGGAGTGCGTTCATTGTGAGCCTTTTTTCTGTGGGAAAAAGCTCCGCTCTCGGTTGTCCCGTTTTCTCGAGAGAATTGCGGCAATCATCTGCCCCCCGCGGCTCGGGTCTAGCCGCTGCTGAGGCAGTGAAGAGACTGAGTTCGCGGCGATCGCAGATGAAGCTTGCGAATGAGTTTGAGAGAGAGAAAAAATGATTTTTTCATCTCGCGCTCGACAGCGGCTGACGAGAGTGAACTGCGGGAGGAAGATGTATTGTCTGTTACATCTTCTGATCCAGCAGGAAGTGCTTTGCTGGCTCATGGTGCGCTTCCCGCGATGTAGAGCTGCTGGAGGTTATGAAGCGTGCGCTTCTGCTAGGTATACCTACAGGGAATGCACGAAAAAGGGGGAGTGGCTCGCAGTAGACTTGATGAGCGATCTCTCTCTGGCATAACCTCCCAGCTCCCGTGAGCCTCCCATTCCTTCTCCAGATATTCATAGCAAGATCGTAAACCATATTCAGCCCGCATCCATCGATATAAGCATGTTAATTATGCTGACATCGAAGGGAGGCGCGAGCGCGGATATGCGTCAATGCCCCCTAGGGGCGCTTGCGAGCTAAAAAAAAAAATAAAAAATAAACAACCTGGATCGAGTGTTGTTAGGCTTCCTCTCATTTAAGAGAGTCCTTTCGCTGAAGTCTCCGCTCTCCAGAGCTCCGCTTAGACCACACTATTAGTGTGTAGGATCTATTGTGAGCCTTGCTAGCTTTCTCTAGCGTTGAGTGTTGTCAGGTCTCCTCTCACTTTAGAGAGTCGTTATGCTGAGACCTCCACTCTTACGAGCTCCTGTACCTGGATCGAGTGTTGTTAGTAGGGCTGTGACGATAACCGCATTACCGCTTCACCGCGGTAATGAGATGCGACCGCGGTGTTGAGGTCATCACCGTCATCACCGCACTGTTTTTCGCGGGATCCGACCAAATTCCTTGCAACGTGGGAATAAACACGGTAAGGTCGGTAACTCTGGTGTAATTTGAACGGGAGTGGGCGGTCTAACAATATCCGTTCCCGTTCATATCTCGCTCATGTGCTGCAGGCATGCACCAGTGCTTCTGCGTCATGTGTTTTATTGCGCACAGTGCGCAGCATGTGCATAACGGCACCCTGACAGAACAGGCGATCTGCATGTGCATATAGGCGAACAAGGCAGTCGCCTCGGCAGCAACACGGTCAGGGGGGCAAAGGGACAGATATTTGTAGTTTATCTTTTAGGCATTCGTTATCACTGCTTAGTTATTCTACATCTAAATTAACTTTGCTTCATAGTAATGCCGCTCCCGCGCCGCCCCCCAACTGAGCGTCATCAATAGGCTACTCTACATGCAAAACATTATAATATACATTCATAAATGTCATCAAATCGAATAAAACTATCCAGACATGAATTCATTTTGCTGCTGGTGCTGTCTGATGAGTTTTAAAGCCAGACACGCGCTTCTAAAAGGTAAGATTATAGCTGATTATGTATGTGTGTGAGAGAGAAAGCGCAGGGGAGATAACACAAGTGTAATATTATCTATTAAATAGGCTTACTTACACCCAAAACCGTGTTTTGCTCTGTTTTAGCCAAGTGGAATACTCAATATTTAGCGTTTATCATATACAGTGTTTAATTTGTGTAATAAAGCGGGGTGACCGATCCGGCATCAGAGGATGGAGAGGTAACGGATCATTCGCGCAATCACTCCGTTGACCCACTTAAGTGATTACCAGCTTGCATCAGTTGCTTTTATTGTGTGCATATACTCTAAAAATCACGGTTATTTTATTAAACATTTTTTTGTAATGTTTGGGTAGTTTTTGTGTAACCCATATCCTATGACAGTCGCAGAGTTTGTGTTTGCATTGAGTGCACGCGGATATTTTGCCTTCTCTTCGGGTGAGAGCAGTTCTCAGTGCCACTTACTTTTTTTTTTGTCAAATATAGGTTTGTTTCATGTAATCTATTAAACAGTAAACTATTTTATTTTATGCAAAGCAAACCAAGTCACCTAAACGAGCCGCATCAGGTTTTTTTTGCGACTATGAAAGTTTCATTTTTACTTCTAAAATGCTTGTTAAACGAATTTAAAAATAAGAAATGTTGTATACGTTTAAACGGAAATATTTAAGAACTGTATTTGACAAAAATAAAGGTATTAAGACAAGAAAGAAAGAATAATAAAAAACAATGACAAGCTCAAACAAAATGAAACCAACAGCAACTAAATAAAATAATCAATTAATAATTTTCTAATCAGCATGCTTTAATTTAGTGTCGCTAGTGGTTTGCGTCAATAAGTTTAAATTAAAATGTCTTTGGTCTGTGCTCTGGAAGTGTTCTGTTAATTCTTCTAAACTTGAATTACTAAAACTCAAATTAAAACCGAAACTAACCTGTATAGGGTAGAAAACTTCACAAAATAAAAACTAAAATAAAAAAAAAAAAATGAAACTTAAATTTTTAGCGAAAATTGAAAGCAATATTAAAATAAAAACGAATTTAAAAATGCAAAACTACAATAACCCTGACACAAACGTGTTTCTCTGGAGGAAGAGGATCCGTCAGATGAGATGATCGGAGTTCGGAGGTGCTGATCCGGACCGGGTCTGTTCAGATTAAGCCCTGACTGCTAATAGCACATGCCCGTGCTTGCTTATATTTTAATGTAGTTGCTAATAAACAAATTATCCAATCTTTCACATGCATCTTTAAAATCGTATTTGAGTGAAGTGGGGACAGCACGGCAGGGGTTTTGCCATATAGAGCCCTGTACATGAGTGACAGAGCAGAATAAGGATGAAGCACAGTGTGGATGCTGAAAATGGCCAGTTTACTGCGAGGAAACCCATGACAGGCAAGTCTGACTCGGGACATTCTTCTCAGGGAAGTTAAATTGTTTGGTTTCATGAAAAAGAGATTTAATTTTGCAATGTAAGCCAACGGGTTTGTTCATATTTTACATATAAATTTAAATGACAGATGTTTTTTTTCTCTGCGACACTTTTTCGTGTTGACGGCAAAAGGTTAAACAAATGTAGTATTTTGACAAGACGAATAAAAATAACAAACATGCTATTTTTACATTTTGTACAAACTGGCCTACATTATTTTTATTTTTTCTCTCTGCGACACTTATTATTACGTTGACAACAAAATGTAAAACTAATTTGATTCTGGACAAGACGAATAAAATAAATAGCCTATAATAAAATACATTTTGTGCAGACTACATTTGTATTTGTTATCTCTCTCTTTCAGTAGAGGAAATGTCATTGTGAGATTCTGGAAACGAGATATATTTCGCGGGAGCGTTCGGGTCAGGAAGAAGAAAAAGCCTCTTTTATGTTGCACTTTAAAAAGGTTGTTATTATAAATGTAGCCTAACGAATAGTCAAATAATATTAATTACATCCTAATTTGCTGTTACAACCTATCCGTTTCAACGAACACATTTTGCAACAAGTTGCGTTTGGACAAGTGCGTTTATATCCACGGACTCTTACCCGAAAAACAATGTCTAAAGGAATAGGAATCGAAGTTTAGCACAAATCATAAGAACTAAGCACGGGGCATGTTGAGCTTGGCTTGTTGTTTCTGCAGCTTGCTCAGGTTATTATTCTTTTAATAATTTGTTGTACAAAGAATGGGTTACAAACGATGACAAAGACTGTTCCATAATTCCTATTAAACTCAGAAGATATAAAATACAACATTATGATAAAAGTTAATCAGCATGCATTGATTAATATCAAAGTGTTCAACATTCAACATCAGTATTATTTGTCACCTTCTGAAGCAGTCTTTACTTTAGTTTGAAAACCAAATCCTCCTGATGCAGTGAGTCTGAAAGTACATCTCTTCATGTGATCAGTGAAATCTGACTCCTGCTACAATGTGCTGTGGCTCTGCAGAGAGGCTTTGGAGCAACTGGGGATATTTGTTGCTGCATCACCACAGCCCTAGTTTGAAGTCTCCCACTTGTGTAGGATCTATTGTGAGCCTTGCTAGCTTTCGTTGTCAGGTCTCCTCTCACTTTAGAGAGTTGTTATGCTGAGACTTCCACTCGTAAGAGCTCCTCTACCTGGATCGAGTGTTGCTAGGCTTCCTCTCATTTAAGAGAGTCATTCTGCACGGCACTGTTAGTATGTAGGCTCTATTGTGAGCCTCACTAGCTGTCTGTAGCGCTGAGTGTAGTCAGGTCTCCTCTCGCTTTAGAGAGTCGTTATGCTGAGACCTCCACTCTAAGAGCCCTCAACCAGGGTTGAGTGTTGTTAGCTTCCTCTCAGTAGAGAGCCGTTCTGCTGAAGCCTCCACTCTTCAGCGCTCCGTCTCTGGCAGTAAAGGAGGTAGGCTCTGAGGAGCCTCACTAACTGCTTCTGGCGTTGAGTGTAGCCAGGCTGAGGCCTCCACTCTTAAGAGATCCCCTACTCGGATTGAGTGTTGCTAGGCTTCCTCTCGTTTAAGAGAGTCATTCTGCTGAAGCCTCCGCTCTCCAGAGCTCCGCTCTCCAGAGCTCCGCTTAGACGGCACGGTTAGTATGTAGGCTCTATTGCGAGCCTCGCTAGCTGTCTGTGGCGCTGGTGTAGTCAGGTCTCCTCTCGCTAGAGTCGTTATGCTGAGACCTCCACTCTTAAGAGCCCCTCAACCAGGGTTGAGTGTTGTTAGGCCCGCTCTCAGTAGAGAGCCGTTCTGCTGAAGCCTCCACTCTTCAGAGCTCCGTCTCTGGCAGTAAAGGAGGTAGGCTCTGAGGAGCCTCACTAACTGCTTCTGGCGTTGAGTGTAGCCAGGCTGAGGCCTCCACTCTTAAGAGCTCCCCTACTCGGATTGAGTGTTGCTAGGCTTCCTCTCGTTAAGAGAGTCATTCTGCTGAAGCCTCCACTCTAGAGCTCCGCTTAGGCAGTACTATGCAAAGGCTCTTTCCTGAGCCTCACTAACTGCCTCTGGCGTTGAGTGTAGCCAGGTCTCCTCTCACTTAGAGAGTCATTATGCTGAGACCTCCACTCTGAGAGTTCCCTACTTGGATCGAGTGTCAGGCTTCCTCTCATTTAAGAGAGTCATTCTACTGAAGCCTCTGCTCTCCAGAGCTTTAGGCAGCACCTTTAGTAGCTAGTCTCTATTGTGAGCCTCGCTAGCTGTCTTTAGCGCTGAGTGTAGTCGGGTCTCCTCTCGCTTTAGAGAGTCATTATGCTGAGACCTCCACTCTTAAGAGCCCCCCAACTAGGGTTGAGTGTTGTTAGGCTTCCTCTCGTTAGAGAGTCGTCCTGCTGAGGCCTCCACTCTTCAGAGCTCCGTCTGGCAGTAATAGGAGAATGTAGACTCCTTTTGAGCATTACTAACTGCCTGTGGCGTTGAGTGTAGCCAGGTCTCCTCTCAATTAGAGAGTCGTTATGCTGAGACCTCCACTCTTGAGTTCCCCTACCTGGATTGAGTGTTAGGCTTCCTCTCATTTAAGAGAGTCATTCTACTGAAGCCTCTGCTCTCCAGAGCTCCGCTTAGGCAGCACCGTTAGTATGTAGTCTCTATTGTGAGTCTCGCTAGCTGTCTTTGGCGCTGAGTGTAGTTAGGTCTCCTCTCGCTTTAGAGAGTCGGTATGCTGAGACCTCCACTCTTAAGAGCCCTCAACTAGGGTTGAGTGTTGTAAGGCTTCCTCGTCAGAGAGTCATTCTACTGAAGCCTCCACTCTATAGAGCTCCGCTTAGGCAGCACTATGCACAGGCTCTTTCTTGAGCCTCACTAACTGCCTCTGGCGCTGAGTATGGCCAGGTCTCCTCTCAATTAGAGAGTCTCATGCTGAGACCTCCACTCTTAAGAGTTCCCCTACCTGGATTGAGTGTGCCAGGTGTTCTCTCGTTTTGAGAGTCATTCTGCCTAAGCCTCCACTCTCCAGAGCTCCGCTTAGGCAGTACTACGTCATGCTCCTCCTGAGCCTCACTAGCTGTTCATGGCGTCGAGTGTAGAAGTCTCCTCTCAATTTAGAGAGTCTCTTTCTGAGACTTCCACCCGAGAGCCAAACTCTCGTGAGCTAGTCTATGATGGCGAGCTTTGAGCTGGCCTGAAGAAGGGTTTTCTTTTGACCCTAGTTCTGCTGAGCAGGGATGGTGTTCCTCAAGTCTGTGACTTAGGAATCCAGCTTTTGGACACTTTTCCCTCAGCATGGCGGCGTGGGCATGCGTTCCCATAGCGTCCCCTAGAGGACGAGCGAGAAGTTCTAGGAACGCCTCAGGTTACATATGTAACCATGGTTCCCTGAGAATGGGAACGAGGCGCTCGTCTCTGGGCCATGCTTCGGGCATTCCTGTCGGTCCCCTTGAAAAAAGAGGATGATGTGTTCCACAGGTGCCCCTTTTATGCTCGCAGATGCTCGTAGCTTGCGTCATAGCTCACCTGCCAATGCCAGGTGCATTGGGTGTTTTAATCATGCTTCAGGTAACCGGTCACGCTGGAGGCGTTCCCATAGTGTCCCCTAGAGGACGTAGCGTCTCGTTCCCATTCTCAGGGAACCATGGTTACATATGTAACCTGAGACGTTTTATTTGTCACATACCCATTATACAGAATATAATCAGTAGTGAAATGTAAGTCAGGTCAGGTCTGCTCAATGGACAATGCAACATATTGTAACACAAAACAAGATAATATACATAAATATTGGTACAAAATTTTAATAATAAGAAAAAATAAAGAATAATAATATATGCAATTAAATGAAATATGCAGGATAGTATACTGTGGACTTAATAAATAATAATATAAGTAGGGATGTGCAAGAGGAATGTGCAAACAGTTTGTACAGGGTATAAATATATAGCAGCAATACGGATGATGGAAAATAGTGAATATTTTACAGTTTATTAAATTAAGACTTGTAAATGTTATTAGACCAAGTTTGAGTTTAGGAGCCTGATGGCCTGAGGGAAGAAGCTCCTCCTAAGTCTCTCAGTTTTTGCTCCTGAAGTGCTTGCCAGAAAGCAGTAAACAGAAAAGATGGTTACCTAAGGGTTGATTTTAGTCTTTGATGATTTTAGCAGCTCTGCTTTTGCAGCGTTTGAGGTAGATGTCCTGCAGAGAGGGTAGAGCAGACCCTGAGATGCGCTCAGCTAAGCGCACAACTCTCTGCAGAGCTTTGCAGTCCTGATTGGAGGCGTTTCCATACCACACTGAGATGTGGTATGGAACTACTCTTGAGTTAATTCCTTCAGGTAGCATGTGCAGTATGTAGTACTTTTATGCATTACTTAAGTTTTAATATGGTTTGTGTTTTATTAAGTTTATGGGTTTTTATGCCTGAGATAAGTCTGTTCTGTGTTGTTTTAAGCCCTATTGTAAACTAAAGTATAGTTTGCAGTGCACTGCATAAATTAATACACCCCCTCTGATTAAATATAAAATATTTCTTAATGATCACTAATATAATTCAAGGAAAGATGGTAAAATTGAAATGTAATAAACATATTCTTAATAAAAACAGATGTTAAATATATGCCCTTAATATCTGTAAAATAAGTTACAGCCCATTTTGTTTAAATGAAGGATTGCAGAAATGCAACAATATTCTAGTACTTAATGTCTACGTGAAATCAAAATTGACTATATTTATTTTGTTAGCGCACTTTGCTGTTTCTGTGGTGAACAATTCATCCATGCAAGTCAATCAACAAAAAAAAATTGTTTGCTTTCATAATCTTTAATCCAAATCTGAAAATGCTCCTCCGTGCTAAAATGATGGGCCTTCTCTCATGACATCAGTTTGACGGCTTGTGCATGAGCATAACATCTTTAACCATGCCCCTCAAACTGTCAGTGCTCATTTTTTAATAAAACACCTATTTTACTACATTCAATCAATTCGCAGTAGAAAAAACAAGCCATGCCCTCCATTTTCCTCTTTCAATATTATTTTTCTTTCAGAAGTACATCAGATACGTATCCAGATTTTCAGAAGTACGTCAGTCCTTATCCAGATCAGATGGTAGATCATCATCTAGAGACAACCTCTACAGCTCTGAATGTCAGCGGAGACCAGGACACCTAGCTGAGCCTAGGAGACAGATCCCCAGTGAGGACCTCGTCACCTAGACAGACATCGGGAAAAGTGTCCTCATGTCCTCATTATGCTTCTTGGTGACCCACCTACCCCTCTTGAGCTGGCTGATTAAGGAATTTCCTGAGAATGGGGTCATCTGTCCAGAGAAGAGAGGCATTTCATCTATTCTCTGAGCTGTGCACACATGACTGCTGAATGTGCGTTTGGTCACAAAAGAGGATTTGGAGATGTTTGAAGATGGAACTGAAGTAAGTGGTTGGCTTTCTAAATTAAATGGCAATCAGTAGGATTTGAATTGTAGTAGTTTAAAATATGGTCAACGGACAGCCATTAACACATTTTCCGAAGAAATGCAAAATGGTGATTATGTCCAATGGGATACAAGCTTTGAGTTGAGCAATAAGTGAGTCAGCTAATTTTCTGTGAGAATTATAATTTGTCATCAAATGTATCTGTCATGAGAACACTGGACTCTTTTTCTCCATCTCTCACCAACTCACACTCCCCTGGGGACTAATAAGCCACACTTGTAGATTTTTAACTCACTGTTCTGCTCCCTTCATTCACTGCAGTCACATGCAGTTTTTGGCTGGCCTTGAACATTGTTGTGTGCCACCTCATGCTCTTGGAAAGGACTCCACTCTGCTCTCTTTCCTGCACTCCATGCTTGCAAAAGACGTCAAGATAATTGTATTCTCCCTGTGCAATTCTATTGGTTGTGAAACTCATGATTTTGAGAGAAATTCTCTGGATATTCCCAAGGCCTGTTAAGGATTAAAGTTAGATTGAGCTCTTATGTTTATACTGAACTGCTCTAGTTATCGCCTTGAAGTTATTGAAGCATTGTAGTAAGTGGGGCTGGGTGATCAGACAGTGTAGTTTACGTCGACTTGTTTGAATGAAAATCGTTTTTCCTCTTTAAAACCCCTTCGGACCCTGCATCCATTGAAATGGACATCATATTATTTTTTGGTTTAAACCAATAAAATTGTATGTTTTCATAATATGAGCAATGCCTGGTCACTGATTGGTCCCTGATCAACCAATAACAATAAAGATATGACTCCTAACTTAATCTGATTGAGCTGCAGGCATCACAAAAGAGAGACATGACTAACCAACTAGACAAGAAGAGGAGGAGGTCTACATTTAAAATGTCATGTTCAGATTGATGTTTATGGTAGCCTCATCAACTTGCACCTATTATAAAATGAAGACTATCAAATGATAATCTATAGCAGGATTTAAAAAAAAATAATGTCCATCGCATAATGGACATCAGGGCCCATATTTATCAAGCTTCTCAAAGTGTCATTTTAGTCTTAAGTGCTGAGAATTCATGAAATTTACTCCTACTTTCGAACTTAAGTATAAAACCAAGTTATCAACTTTCTTAAAGCTAAGAATCACTCTTACTCTCCCAGTTACTTAAGACTGCTGGAGAGGTCTCTCAAGTGGTTAGGAGTTGCCAGTAGAGGCTTGTGATGGCGCTGAGGAGACAGAGACATCTGCTGCGCGAATCTTTCAGGAGAGGATTCAGAGGAAGAATGTTCTTGAAATGTTTGGCGAAGAGCACTTAATCAAACGGTTACATTTCCTCAGTTATTCAAAACAAGCAAAGAACATTTCAATTACAAAAGAACATCATAACTGACTTCAGTATTAGTATTATGCGATCTACAATATATTTTACGATTTCACACTTACATCTACTAGCACGATAACGTAATGCGATTTGGCGTGTATGGTAACACGTTGTGGCGTGCTGTCCTGGGGAGGGCTCCTAGCCGGGAATGGCCCGAGCCCAGTGAACCCCCCAAAAAGCAATAGAATGTAGGACAGCCGCCAGACTAAGATTCCCCCCCCCCAAATACGCGTTTGAAATCTGGCGGGAGCTAGTTCCGAGGAGTAGCTTGTGTGGCAGGCCGGGGGGGTCTACGTGCTCTGAGGGAGCGGTTTAGCATGCATGAGTGGGCCCCACCGACCGCCGGAGTGAACTTCGTGGTTTTGGGCGACCGGTCGTGGGAGGGCTCAACCGAGGCCCAGCAATGGCTCACCGCATTGGGACGGGTGAGCCCTGCCCGCCGATGGAGGAGCAGCGTGGTTGGAGCCCTGGCCAGGAGGACCCGAGTTGCCTGCAGTGGGATAGTTCACGGAGTCGGCGTACCGGCCCTACTGGCCATCAGCCCCTGCTAATCAGAGGACAGAGGGCGGTATCTGGCCGAGGACCTATGAAGCCTCCGATAGGCACAATACCCCTCCGACGGACAGGTGGGTCCTATCGGCTGAGCAGATAAAAACAGTTTGGGACGCCCAACAAGGAGGCTCTCGCACATCCGATGGGAGATCGAGACTCATGGCATCGAATGGATGAGCGTCGCATGCGGACGGCAAGCATAGGAGCCCACCGGAGACCAGTGTCAACGTCATGACATGAGACCAAGGCTACGCTGCCAGACGGATAGTCTCGCCGACGAGTAGGGAGAAGAGAAACCCGAACTGGGGGCTCTGGCAGCATCCGATGGGAGATTGTAAGACTTAGGACATCGGACGGGTAAGCTCGCCAGGCGGGGAAAAGGTTTGAGGATAGCAGAGACAGTTGAATGGTGTTCGGCGGGCGACGAGGACCGCAGCAGCGGCAGCTTAGGCCTCATCGCCCGTCCGGACGGAAAAATAGGTGGGTGACTGAGACTGACGGGCCAACGGGAGGCCAATACTCACTGAGTCTAACGGGTTAGTCTCGTCAAGGCCAAGGAGGTAAGTCGTCTCGCTGTGAGGCTCTCGCCGACGCCAACGGGGTACAATACCCACTGTGTTGGACGGGTGGCGTCGCCAGCGTGGGACTAGAAAAGGCAGGTTGTCTGGCCGGAGTGCTCTCACCGGCGACTGACGGAAGATCAAGACTCACTGTGTCGGACAGGTGAAGACGGAAAGGTAAAGTTTTGGTGGGGATGCTTAGACATCCAACTGGTGGGCGTGCCCACCTGTTTTATGGGTTAGCTTAGACGAGGGAGGAGGTGAGGTTGTCCAGCCGAGGCTCTTGCGGCATCCGACATGAGAGATCAATACTGTCGGATGGTTGAACCTCGCCGGTAGTGGACTGAAAGCTAAGATTGCCTGAATGGCCGGGCACGGGGGTTTGATATTGTGGTGCGAGCAGACGGAAAGGATGAGTTTGTCTGGCTGGGAGGCTCGCCGACGCCTGACGGTGGCTTCAACAATTGCCATGTCGGACGGGTAAGCCTCGCCGAGCATGGGACTTTGAAAGGTAAGATTGTCTGGCTGGGAGGCTTTCGCCGGCGTCCGGCGGTGGAGATCGGGGCTCGCCGAGTCGGATGGTTTAGACAGAAGGGCAAAGTTTAGGGTCGGAAGGCCTCGCAGTCAACCGGCAGCGTGGTTGGGTAGGCCTTGCCGCCGCAGGATGAAAAGGAAAGTTTGTCTGTCCCGGAGGCTCTCGCCGATGTCCGACTGTGGTTTCAGAATCGCGTGTTGGACGGGTAAGCCTCACGAGCAACAGGTTTTGAAGGTAAGGTTGTCTGGCCGGAGGCTCGCCGGCCCAACGGAGATCAAGACTCGCTGTGTTGGACAGGTAAAGACGGAAACTTGTGTGGCGGAGGCTCTCACCAACATCCGACCGGAGGAAAATACTGCGGTCTGGATGGGTAAGCTCGCCGCCGTGGGTGGAAAAGGTAAGGTCGCCTGGCCGGGAGGCTCGCGTCGGCGCCCAACGGGAGATCAAGACTCACTGTCGGACAGGTAAAGACGGAAAGGTAAAGTTGGGTAGCCGGGAGGCACTCGCCGTCACCTGACTGGAGATGGAAGCTCGCAGCCTGGATGGGTGAGACTCTCCGGCCGCAGGGATGGAAAAGGCAATTTTGGCTGGGAGGCTCTGGCCAGAAGTGGTGGTTCGCGTGTCAGAAGGGGAGCCTCGCGTGTGATTTGAAGGAAGTAAAAGCCAGGAAAGCTCGCACCGATTTTTTGAAACAAGGCGTTTGGTGGGCTGATTCACTCCGGAAGGCTCACGCAGCATCTGACAGGGTTCCGCCCTTGTGGCACTGTACATGTAAGTTCGTTGATAGTCGGAGAGCTCGAGGTTGCTCGACCAGGAAGCTCTCGTGCATATGATTGAGTTCGTTACAGCAGCGCCAGATGGTGAGCCTCGCCGATAGCCGACAGGGAACGTTTGCTGGCCGGCAGCATCTGACAGAGTTCAATACTCCGAATGATAGGCGTCTAATAGGTAAATGCTCTGAGGTTTGCTTGCATGCTTGTAAAACGAATTTAGTGGCGGTTCCTGATCAGTCTTGAAATCTTGGGCTGAATAGAATTCTGTGCTGGCGTATCCCAAATAAGTGCCGTGAATTTGGATGGATGGCATGGCTTGGAATCTGAGGTGGTGTCGACTTTGCCAGCCGGGTGCTGAGGCCCGATTTCATGGATTGCATGGTCAATGTTCTAATATTGGGAGAGAACAGTCAAGGAATCAAGGTGTTTATGCTTGAACGGGAGTTATGCGAGCTGACAATAGATTAGAAAGGGTCTCTTACCTCACGACGTCCTAGTAGCCACTCTGATGGCTAGTGCTGAAATGGCGGTCAACGAAAGATCTGGTCATGAACCCTTGTTTAATTTGCGCCGCCTATAGGGAAGAGCTGAACAGGTTATTTCAGGATGAATACGGCTGAACTCGATGGAGAATTTGGCAAATGGCAACTTTGATGTCCATATACAATGATTTACGATTGTTGCAGCGCTTCTGTCATGGAGAAATGACCAAGTCTCTCTCAAACGATTCTGAGAATTTCAGAATCAATTCTGGGCTTAGATTTTAACCAGATGAGCTATGACGCAGAGTTGCTTTAGAAACACCCATATGCTGCTTGCTTCCAATTCCTCACGTGCATGCGCCACTTGACCCTTCTGTAAAATAATTTTTCATAAGGTTTGGAAAGGTTGGAGCAAGTTACAAGGAGATTCGCTGGCTTCATTGCGCAGGAGCGCTGAGAGAGACATGCGTTTGTTTGATGTACAATTGAAGTGAGCGGTCTCGCCAGTCTGTGTTTTGTGCTCTGCGGAGTCACTATGCCTGTGGTTTGGAATGCGGTGGATTTATAAATGTAAGATGTGAACCTCACTACAGAAGGCTGCTCTTATTTTAAACGCTGATGTGCGCTTGATTGTGTAGACTGCTTGTGCATGCGGCTGTGCATGACTCCGTGTAAGGGTTTAATGTTCTTGCGTCTCAAAATGGTTTCGATGCAAAATGAATGTAAACACGGGCAGTTACGTCTTAAATACGGACGTGATAACCCACGTCACTTCCATTACCACAGAGATCCGTGCGTAGATGCGGCTTAATAGATCTCCCACTGTCTATGGTGTCATGGTAAAAATGACGGTAAAGATGGGGAAAAATCACTCACGATTCTTGGATGGAAAGCGTTCGGATAATCTTAAATACTGAAAGCACTCTTGTTTATAATGTTTCTCTCTTTATATTTTAAACGATTATAATGGCCTGCAATACGTCCATTACCCAATTAGTCCTTGGTGACGGCCTTGGATGAGGGGTAGGAATCTGTCTGCACCTGCCGGATAGGCACTCGGATGTTGTATGCCCCTAGCGGTAGCACCGAGGCAACAGCATTTGGTGGGACGAGCAGTGATGTTTCTGTAAAAGAGAATATGGTGATGTTAAATAAAGTAGAGAGTGGAGGCAGTATCACGCTGAACGACGGCCTCTGGATCTTGAAGTGGGAAACTGAAAGAAGCGCAAAGCAGTACGAGAAAAGAGATGTGTGGGTCTGTGTTGTGAGCGAAGGCAGCGTCGCGCTTGCTTTGACTGCCGTAGCTGTAGGCCACAGGAAGGGGGTCCTGGAGAGCTATCGTAGCCTGCTCTGCTAATGGAGGTAGCCTCACGCTAGTGTCTGCTACGGGAGCTGGAGGCCACTGTAAAGGAAAAAGAGGGTTATTCATAGCGGAAGGAAAAAGACTGAGATGTGTGGGGCTGTGTTGCAAGCGGAGGCAGATTCGAGCTTGCGCCTACGGCTGTAGCTGTATAGGCCATGGAAAAATGGTTGTGACGTTTAGCAGGGCCGCTGGTGGTCAGTAACGAAATAGCTTACTTCACTACCGTACTACATTTCTAATACCTGTAGTTTCTGGAGTCGTTTATTTAGTAACTTTACTTTACTGCGTTCCAAAGATTGCACTTTTACGCCACGTATCGTGAAACATACCGTTACTCCTTATAATGTATATAATGTGCTCTGGGACGCAGGAGCAGTGTCTGATTCATGAACAAGCTGATTATTTTTTAATGAACCTGTAAAATTGGTTCGCAAATTGCTCCAACGCTTCCTTTGCAAGTTGGAATGACCTGATAGCAGCTATTCTCTAGTCGACAATTCACTGATTCAAATGATCTGTTTAGAGTGATGTTTCCGGTGAAATTAAATGCACAAGAGAGAACCGGGAGATCTTGGGGATAACGTGCGCAACTGATGCTGCAAGATAATTTATTACTGTCGAAATTTGGATTAATTACGTAACAGTAACAAAACGGACAGTTGTTTGGGAACTAAATCTGTTGTGAAGGGGCTCTATTAGCCCTCTGAAATGCATATGCAAATCAAGGTCAGTGTCTCTATGATTTAGGTCAAAAACAAAACATTAATATAGCACAGGTTGAATGAGAATACCTTGTGCACATTCATTTTACTGTTGGTCCACGGTGATCAAGAGTGTATTCGCAAAACACATTTACCTCATCCAGCTTATCTGTCTAAGGAATGCTATGCCAATTAAATTCTGGTAAAAATATGGAGGTTTAAGTACGTCCGGTGTATATTCTGGGCATGATGTCATGGTTACATAGTGGCGTTAACATCCAATGTCTTCGCGAGGTCTTTTAACGACTTTTATCAACAAATACCTGCCTTTGGAGATTTCCCCTGACATCATTGGTGGTTGTGTGCTAACGGAGGCCGCCTCGCGTTAGCATCTGAAACTAGAAGCATCTGAAACTAGAAGCTAGAGGCCCGGCTGCATACTTGCACTGCAGCTGGGAGAGCCGCGGTGAAGGCTGAGGAGCTGAAGCTGGAAGCGAGTGAAGCTTTGCTGCGGTGAAAACTGGGGCGTGGCCCAGGCTCGTTGAAGGCCTGCTGCTGCGACCTCCGGCCGGCGGAGGAGAGCGTGTGGCTGGTTGAGCAGAGAGCAGCGGTCGTGACGAAGCCCGGAGCTTGGCGGCCGTGTCTGGTGAAAAATAAATAAAAATAAAAATAGACGATCCTGGGGCCGGCAGATTGACCGGAGGTTATGAAAAAAAAAACATCATGGGTCTCTTAGTTTGGACAAAAATGTTGCGTCTGTGATGTAATGGTAAATGGTGCCACCGAATGCTGCTTAACCGTCAACTAGATGGAGGTAAGACAGCTGTATTTATGTCCAAGGGCTGATTACCTAGATTGTGTACCACCTGTGCTAATTAGCCTGAGTATCTGACGTGCTCCTCCCGAACTTAGTTTATAAACTACATTTCTAAACTTCATTTATTTACACTGCACGCGTCTGCGGCGCATTTCAGATCCACGGCCACCGGAGCTGATCAGCAAGTTTCTGAAGTGGCTCTCTGCGCTGCATCACTAAAGATAGGCACCTAGTCTATTTTTGACATTGGATAATAATAATAATATTCTCGCTGTCGTCAAAGGCATCAGCAACAGACGATATATTTGACTAGTAGATACACTATACTATCATCTATCAGCATCCTGAATTGAGTTGTGATGATGCTTCGTTTCCTTGCCATAGTGTATTTCTCTTGAAAATTATTTATTGTCAGAAGTGTTTTGAATGTAAACTCCTATTGGGAATTTAAGCATTCAATGTGAATTTGCCTGAGAATATTCTTAATAAAAAATATATATATTCAGTGATTGGTCCATGCGTATGTGGTCATCCAAAATCAGGTTTGTGGCACAGTTAAGTGTCGTGAATCATCTCTAAGACTGACACTTAAGATTTAGTCCTACAGGAAAGTCCTTCGCTTAAATTATGACTGAGATGATAGATAACAAATTGTTAAGCGTTGTTTTGAGCCAATAATTTGTTTTCACTTAAGTCAATACTTAGCATTGTTCTTGAGAGTAATTCTTAAAGGCTTGATAAATACGGGCCCAGATCTTTAAAGATATCAACAGCACCTCAGGAATTACAGGTTGAGAAATGTGTGGAAGCATTTCAAAGCTGAATACAGAGCTACAAATTCTAATGTTAATGTGTTATGAACATTGATGTTAATTAATTAAATTAATATTAATATGATTTCATTTATGTCATCAAAGTGACCATAGCCTGTCAATCAACTTTTCATTGGTTTTAGTGAGAAACAGCTAGTAGATGTGAGATCAGTGAATACACAGCAACACAAACACGTGCAAACCGCCTCCACACACACTGATGCCTTGATACCATAATGCACACAATCATATATTCATCAAAATAATATAATAAGCAATTACACACAAACCAATTCACAAATATATTTATACTCAGATTCACCCACTTCAACCAATAAAAAGGATCAAACCTAATTTTGAGACTTCATATCATCTTACCTTTTTTCCCCACATTCTTACTGCATTGTCCATTCTTATGTGTTCTTTTCAAAATCTTAAACACTAGCTCAACTATAGTGCAAAAGCTCTACTTATGTATGGTTAAAATATTGGGATTTTTATTTTTCTTCAGTCCTGGTGTCCATTATAATGGACATGACAAAAAATCTAATTAAAAATTGAGTTGGCACAAATCTTGTTTTTTAGAAATGTCTATATTGGAGAAGAGCAAATATCAAGTGGATAAAAAAAATGTGTTCAGTGAAAGAAATTTCACAGCAGCACAGCAGCGTCTCTACTTCCTCCGCAAACTCAAAAGAGCCAGAGCCCCGACTCCCATCATGTGCACTTTCTACAGAGGCACCATCGAGAGCATCCTGACTAGCTGCATCACTGTGTGGTATGGCGCCTGCAATGCGTCCTGCCGCAAGTCCCTTCAACGGATAGTGAGAGCAGCTGAGAAGATCGTGGTGTCTCTCCCTCCCTCCAGGACATCTACAGCACCGTCTCACCCGCAAAGCCTCAGCATTGCAGGTGATCCCACCCACCCGACACACAGCTTCTTCAGTCTGCTGCCATCAGGGAGGAGACTGCGGAGTCTCCAGGCGAGGACCAGCAGACTGAAGGACAGCTTCATCCATCAGGCTGTCAGGAAGCTGAACTCCTCCCGTCCTTGCCCCCTCGCCTCTTTTACCCCACGCAACACTGAACTCTGACACTACGACCCCCCAGCTCCCCACACCCCAGGACCCCCGCTTACAAACTGTGTTTGTAAGCGCAGTGTCACTTTGTGCAGCACTGGAATGATCTCTACCTCATCCAGCATTGTCTGTAATCTACCTCTTCTGACAGTCTGATAAAGACTGTTCTTTTCTTGCACTACTCATATCTGCACAGTTTTGTTTTATTTAACTGGTTTGCACTCTATCTGCCATGTGCCTTATGCCACTTTACTTTATCTATCTCTTTTTTTTTTTTATTTTCTTATTGTTTCTACAATGTCCTCATTTGTATATCTGTATAGTTTGTACGTACATATGGTTAAACTGTATTTATCTGTATTTGAATGTCAGTGTTTAATGTTACTGTCAGTGTTTAATGTTAACTGTATGCACCAAGGGTCTGAGAGTAACGCAATTTCAATTCTCTGTATGTATGTACTGTAAATATGGAAGAATTAACAATAAAGCAGACTTGACTTGACTTGACTTGAAATTCAGGTCTGAAGGGGTTAACATCCGCTGACGCTCCCCTCTGGGCTCCCGTTTGCCACAGTTGCCAAGTCCGTGTATTATACGCGACTTTGGGCTTCATTTTTATTAAGGTTGCGAAAAAATACCTGGTCGTGGGTTTGGTATTTTTTGAGCTTATGTAATATAAATATGGCTGCTTGCAGGAGAAATCTGACAAGCAACGTTTCTTTATTTATGTTTGCCGTATTCTCCAATACATGGATAGTTTTTATAATGTAGGCTATTCATTATCACGGGCTGTAATAAAAAAAAATAGTTTTCCTAATATTAGTGCACTTGCGCCGTGTGCTTTAGACCATATGCTTAGATCGTTAAAACAAGGCCCTAAATATCATTCAGTGTCTTTTAATGCACTGCAGCTTTTGCCATATTGTCTTACACTCTTTTCACATAATTAAATATTCTCTAGGGCAACCATAGACGGAGTTTCACATTTTTGCCTGGGGGGGCACCTACCGGTAGACCATGAGCTCTGATTTTTATTTTTTATTTTTTTACATGAATTACAAATAATTAAGCCTTAACATACTCATTAAAATACGATAATGCAAATAAAATGAGACAATGTGAAAATATTTTTGTATTCATAGATCTGACAAAATCGATTGGCTCTGATCTGGGGGCAGTGCCCCGGCCCCCAAACTCCGCCTATGAGGGCAACCTGTTACATTTCTCAATTAGAGTAATACAATTAACTACTGACTTGTTCTCAGTCGACAGCAGAGGGAGAACCTGCACCGACACTACTGACAGATGAAGAGGAGATTGTCCCGGACACATTTTAAAATCCAAAAGGAAAATGTATAATTGTTGCTTTTGTATTTAAAAAATATATATCTCATATATCTCGTAGGCTACTACCCCTCCATCTGGTATCCTTCCATTCCATACAATCAGTTTGATTTTCAGAAGGTGCAATGGTGGGGATAGGCTTGTCATCAATGCATCCAACCACACTGGAAATCCTGAAGGAAATTCTGATTACTTCCAGAGGTCACAGAAAGATGTTATCAAGTGAATGTCATTTATAAGATTAGCCTCATTTAAACCGATTGCTAGACCACTGACCTACCTGTTATTGAACACACGCAGTAAAGTGTAACGAACTTCTAATTATGTGCGTTTTGGGGTTAAAAAAAATGCTCCTAGTCTTTATTACAACCAACAAAACGTATCGTTATTGTAGTTTAAAAGGGTAAACGTAACAGTCGAAGTTGACTCGAGATGGAAAAAAACTGCGAAGTTGCATTAGTCATCCGTCTCCGTGATAGCAAGTAGACTTTTAAAGCTGGAATAATGAGTGGATTAAGGCTCTTTCAGACGGCAAGAGAGAGGAACAGCCTTACATAAATATATTGGCAAAGAGGATTGTATGCATCGCAGTCAGAGAGAGGTCTACTAACAGTAGTTAATGCAAAAAGTTTTTTCCGCAACTTGTTTATTGATTTAATATCTATCATTTGTTGAGCAATATGTGCCGATCGGGACCTGATACCGCGGAAGAGATTCTGTTTCTCGAGCGCTTTTATATATGCTTTTATATATCGCTATATGCTTTCAACTCGTTTTTTCGTCAATAAATAAATGATCATTCATGTTTTCATAGCCGCTGGCCAACTTCAAAACAAAACTAAAAGTAAAACATATTTGAGAGCAAGGGGCCCCCTGGTGTTTCAGGGGCCCTACGTAGCTTGCGTATTATGTGTACAGGGAGGATCGACTCTGGGTGTATATACGGTATATACTGCGGAGAATGTGTAATGGAACTGTGTCAGATATGTAATTAATATACTCAAAAAAGTACAAGTACCCTTAAAAAAACGAATTATAGTAACATGAGTAGTTGTAAATCGTTACCTCCACCACTGCCATTGACTAACTTTACATTGCATTACAACCCAAAAAACATGGTGTACAGTGGACAGGTATACTCTCAGAAATATCACTGTGCAACATAAGAGAAAAAGATACTGTATATAATTACATTTAATTCAGAAGTAGCAACAGCAATAATAATAATAATAATAACAGAAATTTGAAAAAAAGGAACATTTAAATAATAGTATTTCATGTATCCAGGGGTTACAACAATAGCATGCAAATTATCAGTTTAAAATAATTTGACATAAAATAAGTAAAAATCAATGTAGCCCCTCTCCAGCTCCTCTAAATTCAACTGCCACTAACGTAATGGGAGGAAAAGAAATCCACTCTGATGGCACCCAGGTTGGCTAAAAAATGGTTTACATACAAGATTAGCAATAAAGCTGAGGTTAATAATGAAAATGTTTAGCTGTTGTTTTTAAACGTTGCAATAACATATGAGGATCACAGTAAAAAGATGTCAGCTAGCATATTACAATTGTGTTATATCTATCTTAAGACAAAATCTGGGATCCTGAAAAAGCTGTTCAAGGAACATACCATCTACTGGCAAAAGAAGCTAAACTTCTCCTCACAGTTTCTGTGTGTCCAAAGCTTTGTTTCCTTGTCCAGGGCTCCACAATGAAGATCCCTGGCTGGACACTGGGGCTGTTCATTCTGATACCAGGCTGTGTAGTCAAGATCATCTCCAGTGACCCAGAGCCAGTCCCCTGCTAGATAACGCAGACCAGTCCACAAATATTCTGTTTCAGCCAGTGTGACTTCCAGTAAAGCAGAATTTATCCTTTCCATTGTGCTCAGACTTGCCAGACTCTTATAATGTTTTCTGCAGTATTCCAGAGCTCCATCCCAGGTCTCTTTCTGATGCACCAGAACAAAGTTTGTCATGCAGAAGAAGGGTTTAATGAAACGGCAGTTTTCGTCATGCAATTTATTAGATTGTTTGTATAGAAAGCCACAGTTTTCATTGTTTATATTATTTGGTTGTTTTAATTTAGAATCCCAGCTAATTTGTTCAGCATCTATACCTTCTGACCACTTCCAGACTACTGTTTCGGGCTTTTTGTGGAGTCCAACCCAGGCATCAGAAGTTTGACTGGATACATTGGCAAGAAATCGCTGTTCCTCACTTGCATTGATGAAGGCAGAGAGAACATGAAAATAAGTTTTGCAGTGCTTTTGCGCACAAAACCATTTCTTCTGCTCATTCACAAAGAAATGCTGTTTGAGACCGGAGGAGAGACAGTATAGCTTCATGATTAGGATCAGAGTAAGTGTCGTCGTCATCTTCATCCACTGAAGAGTTTCTGTGATTTTTCAGTAATCAGTTGAAGTTGAGGACAGAACTGTACATGATGACACTGACTCTCTCTTATTTAAACTAACATGCAGCCAATAACAAATGAGTGTGACGTGTGACCAATCACAGCACACCTTTACAGACAGAACAAACAAAATAGGTGCATTTAACTAATCAAAGAAGCCTCATAATATTTCCAGGAAAGAATCCGTGGACAAGGAAATAAGGCAGATTTTTTTTTTGCATGTGCTCCACAGTTTGGTTAATATTGTGGTCCCAGATTTGGCTCTCATCTGAACAACATACAAACAAAATCTTTTAATTAGTTCTACTGTAATCCTTAAAAATCAGTACTAATTAACAAAGCATAGATGAAATCAAACACTTAATGTGTATCAAAGATTCATGGTGTTCGGGATTCAAACAAGAATCGAAATGTGAAACCTGTTGTATGCTTACACTTTTAATACAGTAATATTACACACAGAAATAATCATACTAGCAATTTTAATAATTTACTACATTTGAGAAAATCTAGGTATAACAACAATCATGATCACAATATATTTAGGAATCTGATCAAACTTAAAAACCTTTCTCCTTTCTCTCAGGTTCTCTGTGTTTTACAGACCCAACTGATTGTTTTTCCAAGGACAAAAATGCAAATCAAATCCAGTAAAGCAAATTTTGAAAACTATCCAAACAAGCTGGCAAACATTTGCCTTTGGGATCAGTGGTGCAGAAAGGAAACATTATCCATGGTAAAAAATATTTGCACACACTGACCTCAGGCATCGTCAAACTAATAGCTGATGAACACTAAAAATTATCTCCAATCCCACCTAATCTCATATGTGGAAACTAACTTCCTTGGTTTGTCTCTGGCTCAATAATAATAAAACAAATTTAAGAGATGTCCAGCATTGTCGTAATATCTATTGTAGCTGTTGATTTTATAGTTAATGGTGCTTACTAAAGACAAGAATCTGTCTTGTGGATGATAAAAATATGTTTTTAAATCCCAAGGATTTACAACGAAAGAAGGACCCAAGCCAAATGCAATCCCTAGAATCAGGAGGCTTACAATATAGAGACATGAGAAGAGTTTTTTGACATTGGCCAGCCTAAATAATTCAAATATGAACAGTTTTCCAGGATGGCAGGAGTCTTGTTATAAATTAAAATTGTACATGAGGTGGGCGATATGGCAAAAATATCATAAGGATTTTATTCAGAAATATCACCATTTTATCACAATTCTTTGTCATATTGGTTTTACTATTTTGCAAGTTGTCTGATGAGTACAGCCAAACTAATTTGCCTATTTTAAAAACAATGTCTTGAAGGTAATAAATTATAAAATAAAAAAGAATGGCAGACATTTAGGCCAAAGTGGGTACAGATAAAATTCTTTGTCATTATTTTATCTTTTATCACAATATCTTCTTTTTTGTTCAGCACAAGAAAGAAGAGAATACAGGTTTGGGATAACGTTAAGTGAGTAAATAATGACAGAAATATATTTTGGGTGAACTGTCCCTTTAATGAAAATGTGTAGTACTGTCAATTTAATAGCTGCACACATCACATATCGGCTAAAGAACAGGCATTCATCCGTTTTTCTCTCAGCTGTTTACTTTCTCTCTAGACATAACCAACTGTCTTTAAATGTAATCCTGTGTTTTTGACAGTATTCGCTCAATCAGACGCAAAAAATTACTTAGTCCAGTAATTAGGTGCTGTTTGACAGGCTTTTTACTAGTGTTTGTGTGCGCTTCAGGTGTACACGCTCAGAAAAAGAGCACATCAGAACAACACAAGAAAGAAATGTTTAACTGGCAAGGCTTTACAGCAAATATGCAAATATTGTAAATGCAAATAATGTACTTTTGTGACTGAATAAGTCCAGTGTGTGTAATTCTACCGCTGAAATAACATTTGATGTGAATGTATGTCACATTGTACAGTATATTTCGACAGCGGCACGATGTAGCACGATACTATTATATTTTTTCGAGAGCAGATTGTGGAGACATTTTAAATGTCCAAGATCAAAAATCATGATATCGCACAACCTTTACTGCTCATGACAATTTTGTGCTGTTAAACACAAAAAAGCATCCAAATAACTTAGATCCAAAAACACAGGCTAAAGAAACTAAAAGCGTCTTCTCGTTAGAGTTTCCAGAAAAAAAAGAAAAAAAAGTGTGGGATATTTGGACACTAATTTATCTATTTTTAAACTGGTTATGCAGATTCATTTAAAAGAAACAACTCTGAAAAACCTTTTAATTGCTCAACCGTATACAGCATACATTTGCAAGTTCACAACAGTAGGCTAATATTTTACTAAATTTTTCCTTTTTTAGGCTATTCGAAATAATTCCAGTAATTAAACTAAGTAAATGCATTTCTAGAGGGGCGATGGGCAAATTAGTCTAATGTTCTATTAGGGTCATTATATGGAAATGTAAATGTTACTGTCCGTAGCCTTTACAGAAATATTACAGTTTTGTATTTATTTAATTATATAATGCACCACAAAATTGCTCATCCCCACAGCCATGCAAGAGAAAAAGTGCTTTATTTTGAGGTCCAAAACAGGTTTTTCTTCCATTTAAAATACAATAATGTATTCATAACTATCAAATATATCATGTAAATGACATTTCATTTGAAGCTTTTAGTTGAAATTACTGGTATGACCTGCTTTATTGTTAGGGAATTGTAAAAAACTAGAATACAAATGGATTAAACTACTTAATTTAGTGAGTGTACCATGATTGACAGCATGTGGTTTGATACCTTGCAAAAGCCATTTTGTAAAATGCATTTTTCATGAAACTTTTATAGTTATACCGTCACTGGTGTCACCTGGCCTTCCTTATATGGGTAAATAAATACAAAACAAAAACATTACAAAACTGTCATTTATTTATATTCATAAAATCAAAAGGTAATCTAATGTGGTCTAATTTTAAATGTTAGAAAAATAAATACATTAAATACACCAAACATAGACATTTCTGTAGAATGGCACATTAACTGCCATTCAACATATGGGTGTCATGGCTTAAAATATTTTTATATAACTGACTTTGTATTTAACATGAATTTAATAAAAAACACATTGTAAGTTACTAATTATAACACTTTCATTGTACAGAAACACAGCAAAGGACATTTACATTAGGGCTGTAACTATCAAATATTTTAGTAATTGAGTATTCTACCGAAAATTCCATCGATTAATCGAGTAATCGGATAAGAACTACTTTTTCTTTGTAAAGAGCAATCCTAAACATACAAGAGAAAATAAGACAAGTCTCTTAAAATTAACAAGTAATTTGTTTCATTTTTAAAAATCTTTTTATTGCTGAAATAGCATATATTAATAACTGAAAACTAAACCCTTTTAGTGCATTTAATTGCCATATTTACATTTACGCATTTAGCAGATGCTTTTATCCAAAGCGACTTACAATTGCATTCAGGTTATACATTGTGTTCCCTGGGAATCAAACCCACAACCTTTTGCGCTGCTGACGCAATGCTCTACCACTGAGCCACACAGGAACACATATTACATAAAAAATGCAAATACAAATAAGGTAACAAGTACAACCTAAATCTAAGTCATAAATCAAAATAATAGTATTAAAAAAATTATAATAAAACCTAAACATTGTGCAACTTAACTTCCAACTTTGATCCTAACTAAAGCTCAAGCATGACACAAGCCTTTACGGTCTTCTTAGAAGAATTGTGGCTTTTGTAAGAGGCAAAAATTAGTGAACAAGAAGCTAATGTGGAACAAAAACAAGAGTCCATATACATAATATTAACACATTTTTCAGCAACATGAACTTAAAGTTATTTGGAGAATAAACTCATATATATGAATAAAAATGTTTATTTCCAGCATACCAAGTTGCACTGGCTGGCGTTGTTCATTGGTCAGGCATCGGGGTCAAATATTAATGTAACCAGTTCTCGAGTTTTGCTACTGATCTACCTTCATAGAGACGCTGTTCCCCAGGCTGAAATGTGTGTATGTGTGGGTGTGTGTGGGTGTGTGCCTGCGCAGCGTTTCTAAAACTGACAATCAAATTACACTTTGAGCTTCGGGCGCGTCCAAACAATCAAATACACACAAAATATGTAAAAGCGGCCGGCTTGGAGATTATTAACTTAAACACAGTTCATGTCTTAAAGTGAACGAGAACAGTTGGGAGAAAATCCGATGTGTGTCGATATTTTGTCTTAAAGTGACAGACTGGTGCTTCATCAATGTTAATCAAAGAACAAAACTCAAAGAGAAAAATCACCCACAGCTCTTAATCTGAATATAATTATATATTTAATAAGCGTTAATCTATCAATACATACAGTGAAAACGAAGCAGTGTTCATTTACATTTGATCACTTTTAGATTTATTTTGTAGCTACTACTTACCTGAACAGGTTAGTAGACCTTCATGGAAAAATGAAAGCACTGTTTTATTTTTCATTTCATTTGTACATTTGTTTTATGGTATGACAAATGGTATATTTGTCAGTTTGTTTAACTTTGTTTCTTTGTTCATGTTCTTACTGTATCTTATCTTATGTATATAAACACTAAAAATGCCTGCACACTGGTGCATTTACAAATTGATGTTTTATATTCATTTAATGAAATATTTATTTTACATTTCAGAATATAAAGCAATGTTAATTCAGCTGCTAATCTATCATATATATATATATATATATATGTGTGTGTGTGTGTGTGTGTGTGTGTGTGTGTCACATAACATAGGAAGACCACTTGGGGAATGTGGTTAACAGAAGGAGGTTTATTGAATTAAGAGAGATGGCTGCGGAGCAGCTGTAGCAGGAAGCAAGGAGTGGTCGGATGGACTTATCTGGTTCAAGATGAGAAGTCGTGGCTTTCTTGCAGGAGTACGGAGCAGGGGCTGGAACAGACAGGGGATCACGGAGACTGGTAAGGGCAGTAGCTGGAGCCACGGAGACTGGTGGCAGGAGGAACAGGTGAGTCTGAAGATCTCAAATTTTAATTACCAGACAAAGGTGAGTGGGGAGTGCTCGTGGTTATATGCAGGTGGTGATCAGGAGGTGCCAGGTGTGCGTGGTTAGTATTCAGGTGATTGTGATCGTGTATGCTGAGTGTTGGGACTTGACGAGGCTGATGGTTCGCTGACAGTACCCCCTCCTCCACGGGCGGCTCCTGACGACCGCTGCCGACGACGTGGACGGCTGCGTCCTCTGGGTGCTGGTTTATGAGAGTGAAGCAGGCGGAATTCTGCTAGGAGAGAGGGATCTAGTATATCATCCCTAGGTACCCAGGACCTCTCCTCCGGCCCATAGTCTTCTCAATCCACCAAGTATTCAAGGCAGCCGCCTCGACGTCGGGAGTCTAGGATGGTGTTAACCCTGTAGATAGATTCCTCGTTCTCGATTTCAGGAGGAGGAGGTACTTCCGACTCGTCAGGCCCTGGGGAAGAAGGAGACAAAGGATCAGTGTGAGGTTTTAGTAAGGAGACGTGAAAGGTGGGTGTGATGCGGTATGTGGGTGGTAGATCCAGCTGGTAGGAAACCTCATTTATTGGTTTCTTGATGGTGAAAGGACTGATGAACCGGGGACTCAGCTTATGACATGGCAGCCGGAGACGGATGTCCCGTGTGGATAAACAAACCTTGTCGCCAGGTTGGTATGGAGGGGCAGATAGGCGATGGGCATCGGCTTGGGTCCTTTGTCTCCGGACTGCCTGTTGGAGTTGGACGTGTGCTGAGTCCCAGACCCTCTCACTCTCTCTGAACCAGAAGTCCACGGCTGGAACTTCCAATGGTTGCCCGTCCCAGGGGAACAAGGAAGGTTGGTATCCAAGTATGCACTGGAAGGGGGTGAGAGACCAGTGGAGTGTTGACGGAGTGAATTCTGTGCGTACTCGGCCCAGGGAAGGAAACAGTTCCAGCCGTGTTGGTTCTGGTGGCAGAAACTCCAAACTGGCAGACGGGTCCAAAAGCAGAGTTTAAAAACTCAGGACACCATCAAATCTTCCCCTTTTCTTCTGCTTCTAGCTCTTTTTGCCACTGCGTTTTGATACTGCTTTTTAGCGCTCTTTGAGCATGCTCTGGCCTACATGCCAATTGCTACCACGATGAGAATAAAAACCACCTAGTCTTGTTACATCAGTTTATTCTTTTCCTTTAATTTATTTTCTTCCCGTTGAGTTTCATGTTCAAAAGTTAGGTTTGCCACGAAGGCCAGCTCGGACTGCACCCGCTTAAAATTTCAACTAGCAACGGACTCTAAAACCATTCGTCAGCCAACGCCCAACGATTGGCTTCCCAAGACATCACTACGAAGGACCACTGAACTGTCAGTCAATCAGCAACCTTAGGAAAGACGACAAAAGGGAATCCCTTAACCCAAAGGCAACACAAGCAAGTACAACTCCAGATTTTTGCAGAGCTGGTGAATTTAATACACATTTTAGCCTCATTGAGAAACTCGATGTGAGGGTTAAATAAGTGATTGATGGTTGTTCTTACTCCGTACGAGATAGATTACATCCGTTTTTATGTCAGAATTGGACGTCTCAGTTCGCGCTCCGAGTTTACAGAGAGAAAGTTTGGGTAGCTGTACAGGATCATCCTGCACTTAAGGAAAGAGGTGTTCATCTGACAGAGGATCTGACGTTTTCAGAAAGACAACAGAGGAGGCTGCTACGGCCAAAGGTAAAAGTGGCGAGAGAAGAGAGGAAGAGAGCCTACTTTCGCGGAGCAGATGCCTTTATAGATGGAAAAAAAACTGTCTGTCAAGTTTCAAGATGAATACTGTTTAAAATCAATTTATTGACTGCTGGTTTGTCAGTCAATCTGAAACTGTACACTTAGTTGTCAGTTCACAAGATTCGTCTAGGTGATGTGACTCTTCTAAGCTGGGAGTTGATCAATACCGACTGCTTTGTGAATTTCCTTGTTTCAGGGTTCTTTATATAATATTGTTCTGAAATCCAAATAAGATTTTTTTTATGTCTGATTTTTGTTTTTAGTTGTTTAAAGATGGTTTATCTTAATGTTAGGGATTTATGAGACAGCACTAAAAGAAAATCCATGTTTATTTATGCTAGACGTACAAATGCAAATATATATATTTTTTACAAGAGACTCATTCATGTGAAACCTTTGTTAAATGATGGTGTTCTCAGTGGGGAGATCAAATCTTTTGTTGTCATGCTTCTCACCATTCGGCAAATGTCGCTATTCATTTTAATAAGTTTAAAGGTCATGTTCTAGAATCGGTTAGAAAAACAGAAGGGAGATGGTTACTTATAGTTGTTAAGCTTTATAATTCCGTTTTTATTTTAGGTAATGTGTATGGATATAATTCTTCTGTCCAAGCTAAGAATATGTCCACGGAGGTCACCCATTCTATATCAGTGTTAATGAAGATATATCAAGGTGCTTTTTTGATAATGGGTGGTGACTTTAATGATGCTCCAGATTACTTTTTAGATTGTTTCCCTCCCCATACGTCAACCTATTAAAACTTTAAATTCACTACCTTTTTGTTTTCCCATTTGTCTATTGTGGATATTTGGAGATTCTTACATTTTAATGAACATTTTTACTCTTGGAGTAATTCCTCTAGATCCTTACAATCAAGGATTGGCATGTGGTTGGTTAGCCCTGATTGTATCCAATATGTAACAGAAGTTGCATATTCCTATGCACCCCTTTCAGATCATAGAATGGTTTTTTTGGCACTTTCTGGTTGTAAAATTAAAAATAATAGTTTAAGAGGATATTGGAAGTTAAATAATAATCTGCTTAGTAATGAGAATTTCTGTAATCAGGTTCGAGAAATAGCACAACACATTTTCCGAAATAAGCTAATTATATATATTAAGAAATTGGAGTTATTCAAGTTTAAAGTTAGACAGTCAGCTATTCACTTTAGTAAAAAAGTAAAAATAATAATAGTTTGAATAAGGAACATGCTCTTATGACAATTTTTTTTAAAATAGATAACCTTACAGAGGATGAAGATGTTAAACTGGAGACTATTAAAACTCAAATTGAACAAATATATATTGATACATCAAAAGGCGCATTTATTTGTTCAAGAACTAGGTAGTTAGAAAAAGGAGAAAAAAACACGAGCTATTTTTTTTTTTTCGCAAGAAAAAAAAATATATAAAAGACAATGATCTCCTCTCTCAAAATTGATGATGTAATTGCTTCAAATCAAAAATTAATTTCAAATTATGTAGAATCCTTATTCTCAGTTATATAAATCTTTATTTAAAATAGATAAATATTAAATTTTTTGAAGTTAAGCTATTTGTCTCACCTATTTAAACTCAATTTAGAGACCTTTGTGATGAAGAACTGATGAAATATGACGTGGTCACAGCTATCCGTTGAATGGAAAAAAAATAAGTCGTCAGGTACAGATGGTCTTTCAGTGGAGTTTTATTTTTGTTTCTGGGATATTATTGAAAATCCTTTATTTGAGATGTATAAAGAATGTATTGTACGGTGGCCGAGAGAGCTCAATGCGCTGCAAATAGAAAAAAACGCCTGCTAATTAAGAAAACAACTTAATCAATTTTACAACGCACACACTGCAAATGCTCACAGTCACAACACAACCAAAAAATAAACGCACTGCAAATAGAAAAAAAATGCCTGCAAATTAAGAAAACGTACTCTGTTACTATCGTAACCTTGGTTCCCTGAGATATGGGAACGAGTACTGCGTCGAGAGATGCTGTATGGGAAAAACTATTTTTTCCTCTTCAATTGAAGCCTATTTCAATCACGCAGTTATAATTGCACGTCGATTGGTTCATATAGGATTAAAAAACGAACCAATGCACGGCAGTGGCGCGAGAGCCAATGGCTATGCAGGCCGCCATAGCCCGCCAAAATAGGAGGGGCTTCTGGCTATATAATCAGCTGCTCTGCCACCACAACTCAGATTTCTTTGAAGGAAGCAACCGAGGCGTGGAACGACTCAAAAGGGAGTAAGAACCAGGGGAGTCAATAGAATACACCAAGCACAGGCTGAGCTATCAGGGTCATCCGTGGCCTGGGTGTCGTCCTGTAAAGTTAATACCTGGCATCCATATAGTATGGACAGACCAAGTGAAGGAAGGGCTTGAACAATGTTGGTCAAGTGAACCCCTAAGATTGCAAATTTAAGCAGAAAGGACTCTGGGCTGTAAGGCAGGGATATCCAGGTTGTTAAACCTTACAAATGTGGACGGAAAGGAACAGCCGGCCACCTCACAAATTACCGAAATGGACACCCCACTGGACCATGACCAGGAAGAGGCGATGCCTCTGGTGGAATGGGCTCTGACTCCGATAGGGCAAGAGGTCCCACCCATTTTGGCGGGCTATGGTGGGCTGCATAGCCATAGGCTCGCTCACCGCCGCTGTGCCATTGGTTTGTTTTTATAGCACTGCACAAACCAATGGACATGCAGTTGAAAAAGGCTTCAGTTGAAGAGGAAAAAATGAGTTTTTCCCATATAGCGTCTCCGACGCAATACGAGTGAAATATTGAAAGGGAACAACTTTCGTCAATTTGACAACACACACGCTGCAAATGCTCACAGCACAACCAAACAAAAAACGCACTGCAAATAGTAAAAAAACACCTGCAAATTAAGAAAACAACTTTTGTAAATTTGACAACACACGCTGCAAATGCTCACAACACAACCAAACAAAGAAGCGCACTGCAAATACAATTTATTTGGTTGTGAGTATTTACAGTGTGGGATTACAAATTGTATTTAAATGTTTAATTTAGATTCTTATTATTCACTTCCTGACTCAATGTATAACTGTGCTTTGTCTCAATCAAGTCATGTTGATTGGCAGAGATTCAAAGAACCCCTGGCCCAGACGTTGATTCAAAGAACCCCTGGCCCAGACGTTGATTCGTTAGGTTGATTGGATTAGTGTCTATCTTTCGGAGCCCCTTGGCCAGACGTTGATTCGTTAGGTTGATTGGATTAGTGTCTATGCATTTGATTATGTTGATGAGATTAGAACCACGGGAAGTTTGGTAACAAACTAACGCCTCCCTCATGTGCTTGCTTTGTTTTGAATTTGTCTCCACCTCCAAGAATCCCTCCTCCAAAAATGCCTATAAAATAACCTTGTAAAGTTACTTAAGATTGAGATTTCGATGACTACAGATACCAACAGCTTGTGTTCTCAATAAAGAATCCTGCTGACGATCCAATCCGAAGTCTCCTGGTCTTCTCTTCTGAGTTTCCTACACTTTAGAAGAACCAAGTTCACAACAACAGTCTGCTTGTTTATTTGTTTTGAAAAAACAAACAACTAAATTAGGTTAAAATAATAAGTAAAAAATATATATATATAATAAATAAATTGCTTAGTTACAAATGTGTGCAACAAACATGGCAATACAAGTGCACAATCGGGATAACTTGAGTTATAATAGTACAGTGTAGATGGATAATTAATCAAGAGAGACTGCATTCAGCTGCAGAGTTCTAACATGCTCAAGGAAGGGTAACCAATTTTTTGAGAATTTTACTATGGAGCCACGAAGACTGTGTTTAATTGTTTCTAATTTAATAAAAACAATAAAGCATCTTTTATCCACCGAGTGTGAGAGGGGGCTTGAGGACCTTCCCAATGCATCAGAATACAACGTCTTGCTAGTAAAGTGAGAAAAGCTACCAGCTCAATGAAATGAGATGGCAATGAGTAATCAGAAGGAAAGACTCCAAACAACCCAATTAGCGGAGAGGGAGAAAGTTTAACAGATGTGGTAGCTGAAAGTGAGTAAAAAACAGACTCCCAAAAAAGAGACAGAGCAGGACAACTGCAGAACATGTGGGCTAAATTAGCTGGTTCTAGATGACACTTGTCCAGGGCCGTGCAGAGACCTTTGGATGGGCAGGTGCTCAAAGTATAAAAGGGGCACATGGAACACGGCTTTTAATAGGGCTGTGCTCCTTCCTGATATTTGTATCGAAATGGATGCTTCTGTATTGAAACAGCAGCAAATGCCATGACGCAGGTTTGAAAAAGAAACACAGAACAGAAAAAACATTTTTTGCACCTCTTGATTACTCTGGAATGATACTATTATAATTGTTGTTGTTATTGAGTTTACAAGGTATGGTTGTTTTGCTGTTGTAAACATTGCTGCTGTTGTAGAAAAAAATAGTCCAGTCTTATTTAAAATAAAATTATATTCTAACCCTGTTCTGAATTTATTCATTTTTTGAATGATAATTATAAAAACAGGATTGTTAATATAATTTGCAGGACGAGAAAATAAGTATAAGCCTGTTTTACCAGTATTGTGATAATTATTTTTCTTTACTACTATTTCACTATGTTTTTTAAATAAATACTGTAATAATAATAGTTCAAAATATGAATAGATTTAGTCAGATAGCATAAAAAATACAAGACACATCGACACGCTTCCCAATTAAACCGCAAGAAAGAGAACAAGCACCTTTGTTTATATTGCTGTGTGTAGAACTACATTTTTTATATACATTTAATAAAATGTAAAGTCGTCCCCCGCACTTTATTCGAGCTCGAGCAGGTGTTTTCACATAGGAGGTTTCTAGATTTAAATTAAAAGAGACATGACCTGACAAAAGTTAGCTTTTTCTTACTGTGGACATTGAAAATGATGCATGTGTTCCCCCGGGGGTTATCAGTTAATTTCTTGATTGCCATTTAAAAAAGGTTCCTGGTCATTTTAAGCATATTTTCTGACTGTCTTTAATGCATTTGCCCTGTTTTGAGCCATGTTCCTGTGAAATGTATTTATATTTATTACCTTTTTTTCATCATTATTTTATTTTGAGGAGATAAAAATGGTCCTTATTAATCTTGATTGACATGGTAATAAAATCATATCACATTATTTTGGCAGTTAAAATTTTGGGCTGGTTTTTGTTGAAGTGGGCGGGTTTTGGATACACTTGGACGTACTGAAGTGCGTAATGGAAACTTGGACATACTGAAGCGCGTAATGGAAACAATGGAATTTGTCGGCCTGAGGTTAAACAAAGACAAATGTAAGATCCGACAAAGTGAGCTGCATTACCTGGGTGAGGTAGTCGATGAGAACGGTGTCCGAGTAGACCCAGAGAAAGTCAAAGCTATTGCTGAACTCAAGATCCAACGAATGTACATGAACTTAAGAGAGTGCTGGGGATAATTAACTACATGGTAAAATATATATCCCTCCTGGCAATGCTGGAAGGCCCACTACACAAACTCTTACGAACTAAAACAGCATGGACTTGGGACTCAGCACAGGAGCAAGCATTTCGACAACTAAAGGAAGCTCTTATGACATCACCAGTATTGTCATTTTATGATGCAGAGAAGCTAACAACTGTATCTGCCGATGCAAGCAGTTATGGCTTGGGAGGAGTGCTACTCCAACAACACAGACACTGCTGGTAACCTATTGCATACTGCTCGCAAACCCTCACTAGTGCTGAATGTCATTATGCGCAGATAGAAAAAGAGTGTCTTGCAGGAGTCTGGGCGTGCGAACATTTCAGCAAATATCTGAGTGGAATGGGGCACTTCAAACTCATCACAGAACACAAACCGCTAGTTCCTTTAATAAACTGCCAACGACTTTTACTCAGACTAATGAGATTCAATGTGATAGCTGAGTATGCTCCAGGTAAAACACTTGTTGTGGCGGACACCTTATCGCGAAGCCCACAAAGCAGCACAGTGGACAGCAATACTGAAGAGGACATCAGCTGCTATGTCAATGCAATCGTTGAAAGCCCGCCGGCTTGAAATGGGAAAATAAAAGAAATTCACGATGCAACGCAGCAAGATGAGAAGTTGCAGAGAGTGAAGCACTTAATTACAATCAATGGCCTGAACATGCTCAAGATGTACACCCCTTGGTAAGAGACTTTATCTTGTGAGTGAATTGTCTGAGACTGATGGCTTGCTTATTAGAGGGAACCATATAATAATACTCTCTTCGAGAGGAAATTATTAAACAGATACATGAAGGACACCTGGGCTTGACCAAATGTAGGGAGAGAGCACAGACATCCGTGTGGTGGCCAGGACTATCTTCTGAACTAAAACAGAAAATTGAAAAGTGCAAATTCTGCTGTGAACACAGGAAAACACAGAGGAAAAAACCTCTGAACTCAACTCCCTAACATGATTTATGTGAGTACAAAGGAAAAAACTACATTGTGCTCTCTGACTATTATTCCAGATTCTTGGAAATCCTACACTTATCGAACACCACAGTGGAACAAGTGGTCATCAAGCTCAAAGCAACATTTGCACGATTCGGTATACCAGAAGTAGTTGTTTAGGATAATGGCCCTCAATTCACAGGTAAAATATTCCGGTCATTTAGCCTTGAGTTTGATTTTGTGCATATAACATCAAGCCCACATCACCCCTTGAGCAATGGACATGCAGAATGTGCAGTCCAGTCAGCAAAAGCCATCCTACAGCACAAAGACCCAGTATTGGCATTGCTGAGCTACAGAACGACCCCACATGCATCATCTGGAGTAAGCCCAGCAGAGCTTTTGATTGGACGGAGACTCAGAAATATATTACCAACTCTGGAACGCAACCTCAGTCCAAAGTGGCCGGATCAGAGACTGATACGGAGACGAGATGATGCCACTAAACAACAACATGCATTCTATTTTAACAGGAGGCATGGAGTGAGAAACTTAATTCTACTGAGGGCAGGAGATTCAGTCCTTTTAAGTTGGATGAGGAAAAACGGTGGAGGATTCCAGCGATGGTAGTGGGACAAAGTGCAACGGAGCGCTCCTACGTGATCAGTAGCCCGGAAGGGGTAATGAAAAGGCGAAACCGCCGTCACTTACAACTTAGTCACTCTAAGAGCCGTGCTGATGCCGAATCAACAGGGCACTCAGAAACAAAGTATGAGGATGACACTGTCCGAACAGATGACTCACTGCCTACACTGACTAGTGAAGGATGGAGGGTAACAAGGTCTGGTAGAGTGAGTAAACCAGTTGAGAAACTGAATTTGTAATATACAAATAGTGTAAGAATTGGGGTTAACGTTGGGGTTGACATTGACTGTTCAATGTCAAGGTTAGTCATTAAAGTTAAGGTGAATAAAATGTTAGTAATATGAAAAAAATTATGACTAGTAAGTCGGCATGCAGTTAAACTCTTTATTTTACTGTCTGATCATTTAAGAGAGCTTAAGTTGAATCTTTAAAACCACTTAGTCATGTACTAATGTATGTAGAGTAAATATACTACGTTCATTGTAATGTTTTGAATTGATACCATTTCTCCTGTAACATAAAAAAGTTATAGCAAATCCTTAAAGGGGGATGTGTCAAAATAACCTGTATGAGTCTTTAAGGGAAGGGGCTTTACAGAAGGACGCACGTAACGTGGGGATGCTGACTAGAAGCTCTTGTGAATCAAGACATCTGTCCTTTTATTTATTTTTGTTATTAAACTAAAGAATGAGCCATTGTCTGCCTCCTTTCTTGACAGTAGCCTTTATAAACCAATCATAAAATTGCCATTAGGAAAACATTGAACAAAAATATTGTAGCCCCTTGATGCAGCTAACCTGGCTTCCTCCACAGGCTACACACAGCAATATAAAAAACAGCTGTGCGTGATCTCTTCACGCCGTTCTCGTAAAATAATAATATTGGAGGCATCCTAACGTGAAGGATCATGAAGAGATTGTCAAGTGAAAGGTCATCGTGTGGATAATTTAATTTACGGCTAAATGATTAATCATTAATTTTCGTCTAGTTGGACAGGCCTTCACAAAAGGGCACGTTGGGCATCGAGGGGAAGAGGGGCAGGTGCTCAAGCCCCTGTGCACCCCCCTCTGCACGTGCCTGCACTTGTCACAAAGTGGATCAATATTGGGAAACATGCGGGTTAATTTATTTTTGGACCAGTGTACTCTGTAAACAACTTTACACTGTATAACCCCATGGCGAGCGCAAACAAATTAATTATGAACATGTTTTAAAACCAACTGCCATGTCTCTGCATCTATCTCAATGTTAAAGGTCCCTAGCCCAGGTAATCCGAAGACAATCAGAATCAGGTAAACGAGGACTAGACTAGACTAAACAAGGGGGCGGGGTAACTGAAAACAAGGAGGCAGGACAAAGGGAGCACATGGCCAACACAAACAAAGACATAACCATGTGCTCAGGCACAAGACAAGCAAAGAAACATTAAACAAAGACAACACAGACAAGGCTGCCAGGGTGGAGCCCTGACAAAATTAAGTAAAACATAAGCCTACTGCTGTGTCAAACCCCCACCACCCACTTACCTACCTACCCACCTGCCCCCTCAAAAATAATAAGAGCATGACACCCCTGGACATAACCCATTCGGTGGCCCAGTGGATAAGTATCGCTAAGGGACTTATCCCTAACGAAGCCTATTCCACAGCTCTAAGAGATAAACCCATAGGGTAAATTTCATAGGATTTGAGACCCCTTGAATTTATAGGTGTTGAGGCAGAGCATACAAGGTTCTTTATAGGTTCAAGGTTCTTTATTATTTGTCACATACACAATCATACAGGGTATAATCAGTAGTGAAATGTAGGTCAGGACAGGTCCGCTCAATGGAAAGTGCAAAAAAAATTAAAATAATAATAATAATAAGATAGAAAATAAAATAAAAATAACATAAGCAATAAAAACAATGAAACATAACACAAGATAATATATATATAAATATAGGTGGGAATGAAAAATGGAACAAATAATGAAATAAAATGAGTAAGATGTGCAATGAGATAAAATGTGCAATACAGTATGCTGTGAATAATAAATATTAATAAAAAACATGGATGTGCAAGAGAATGTGCAAATAGTTTGTACCGGGTATGTAAACATAGCAGCAGTGTGGATGATGGAGAATAATGGATGTGTTTACAGTTTATTAAATTGAGTCCTGTGGATGTAATGATGTTATGAGACAGAGTTTAGGAGCCTGATGGCCTGAGGGAAGAAACTCCTCCTCAGTCTTTCAGTCTTTGCCATCATGCTCCTGAAGCGCTTGCCAGATGGCAGTAAACAGAAATGATGGTTACCAGGGTGATTCGAGTCCTTGATGATTTTAGCAGCTCTGCTTTTACAGCGTTTGAGGTAGATGTCCTGCAGAGAGGGGAGAGCAGACCCTGAGATGCACTCAGCTAAGCGCACGACTCTCTGTAGAGCTTTGCAGTCCTGGTTTGTGGCATTATTATACCACACTGAGATGCACTGAGTCAGAACACTTTCTATGGCCCCTGAATAGAAAGTTTTCAGGATAGCTGGAGAGACCCTGAATTTTCTCAGCTGTCGCAGATGGTACAGTCTTTGCCTGGCTTTCTTGACCTGTGTTTGGATGTGTGCAGTCCAAGTCAGGTCCTCTGAGATGTTTACACCGAGGTACTTGAAGCTACTCACCCTCTCCACGGGGGTCCCACTGATCATAAGAGGAGTGTAGGGCTGCTTCTGTCTCTTCCTGAAGTCTACAATCAGCTCTTTGGTTTTGCTCACGTTCAGAGAGAGACAGTTGTCCTGTCACCATGATGTGAGTCTCTCCACCTCATCCAAGTATGCGGCCTCATCGTTGTTGGAAACGAGGCCCAGAACCACAGTATCATCAGCAAATTTGACAATAGAATTGGAGCTGTGAGAGGACACACAGTCGTGTGTGTAGAGAGAGTAGAGCAGGGGGCTCAGGAAACATCCCTGTGGGGCTCCTATGTTCAGGGTGATGGAGTTGGAGGTGAACTGGCCGACTTTCACCACTTGTGGTCTGGCGGTGAGGAAATCTTGAATTCAGTCACAGAGTGAAGTGTTTACAGTATACAGTATGTTATCCTTGGGAACAAAAAATCTAACATGGAAAGATAGAGGTGAAGTTGAGTGACCCCCCCCCCCTTTTTTCTTCTCTTCATTTCAGTTAAATATTCAATGTGTAATGTCTGTGATATTCATTTCTCTGTATTTTTCTGTCTTGTTTGTACTTTGTTGTATTATTGTTATTATTATTTTAAATTATCCATGTAATTGCCAAAAAACGCAAAAGAAATAGACAAACTTGCTTTGTAAATTCCTAAAGGATTCACCCAAAAATTACAGATCTGCCATTTACCCACCCATGTTGTTCCAACTCTATGCAACTAACTTTCCTTCACTGAACACAGAAGACATTGTCTCAAGCATCAGAATTTAACAGCACATAATGGACAGAATTTCCCATCTCAAATGATTCGTCATTATATTTCCTCGTACAGACATGGTGTGTTTAAAGCAAGACTTGTGAAAGCGAAATGGTAGTGCTTGTATGCACAATACCAATAACATAACAATATTGTCTATTTTGTTTTCCAATGATCAATGTATTTTATATAAAATGTGAAAGACAAATACGATTACGTTCTTTATTTAAGTATTAAGTATTTCATTTTTATATACTGCAATTTATCAATAATTAAACATAGCATGAAAAAATGATTAGCTATTGGCTAGAATTTCAAAACTATACTTTTAGAAATAATCCAAATCGTAGCTGAACTATATAGTCTCAGGTTACGTATGTAACCATGGTTCCCCGAATGGGGAATGAGACACTGCGTCCCCTAGGGGTCGCTACGGGGAACGCCCTCAGCGTGACTCGTGTCTGAAGATACATATGTAAAAACACCACCTGTTGGCCGGCGACAGCCCATGACGTCACTACCGGCGTGCCACAATATAAGGGAGAATACATCATCAGCTTCTTCGTCTGAAGCTTGCGTCCAAGCATGGTCCAAAGCCTAGGGACGCGGTGTCTCGCTTCCCCATTCGGGGAACCATGGTTACATACGAACCTGAGACATTCCTCCATGGGAACTCGAACTGCGTCCCTAGGGGTCGCTACGGGAACGTTATACCCACTTCACCATGCTGAGGGGAATGCAAGCCAATTTCGCAAAAGGCGAGCACTAAGCCAACTCTACCCGGCTTAAGGAGTTTCCGGGACGGCTGATGGCTGTCAGTGATATTATCCCCTTCGCCAAAGGCCCGAGCTGCATACCCTAGTACTTACCTGTTAGGCGCCGGGATTACCGGGCCTAGGGTAGAGCTCAAGGTCTTGGAATCAGAAAAGATTCCTTCAAGGGGATATGGCCAGGCACCTGGCTCACTAGGTCCTGGCCGATCACTCAGGGGTTACCACTTGCTCTCCCAAGCTTACTGAGGGAACTGTCTCAACAGACCTCTTGGTAGTGTACACCCCCTTTCCCTTTTTGGACCCAACATATATGGGACAGGGGAGGCCCAAGGCACAAGCCGGGCTTTGACCAGCTCAAAAAGGGCAAGCAGTGCGTAACCCTACCCTTACGGGATTTTTAGAAAGAACGCAGAATCTTTGATGTGCGGACTTACCACTAAGTGGATTTTAGAAAAGTGCCCAAAGTTTCGCGTGTGCACTTATTAGAACGTTCTATGCCCTGGAGCGGAGAACTACTCATTCCTCGGAGTGAGAGGGAACTCAGACGCTCAGAAGGAGCGGCACGCTCATAGATGCCCCTCTGGTTGAGGGAGCAATGCTGGCTCGACCAACAAGGCGGCGACCTATCACAGAGCTCTGGGGGCGGAGAAACTCGGACGCTCAGACGGGAGCGGCATGCTCATAGGTGACCCTCTGGTTGAGGGGAGCAGTGCTATGAGTTCCCTGCCTCCAGAGCTCATGGTTGGGCTTGCGCTCCTTTCTGAGCGGCGGAGTGCCTTCTCATTCTGAGGAATGAGTTCTCCACTCCAGAGTCAAGTCTCACTCTGAGGAGTGAGCTCCGCCTCCAGAGCTCGTGGTCGGTAGAGCTCTGGAGGCGGAGAACTCACTCCTCAGAGTGAGACCTCTAACGAGCTCTGGAGAGTGGAGAACTCATTCCTCAGAATGAGAAGGCACTAGAAAGGAGCGCAAGCCCAACCATGAGCTCTGGAGAGCAGGGAACTCATTCCTCAGAATGAGAGGGAACTCCCCGCTCAGCAGGGAGCGGCATGCTCATAGATAACCCTCTATAGTGAGGGGAGCAATGCTAGCTCGACCAGCAGGGAGAGCAACCTATCACAGAGCTCTGGGGAGCGGAGAACTCATTCCTCAGAATGAGAGGGAACTCAGACGCTCCGCAGGGAGCGGCATGCTCAAAGGTGACCCTCTAATGAGGGGAGCAATGCTAGCTCTACCTATAACGAGCTCTGGAGAGCGGAGAACTCATTCCTCGGAATGAGAGGAACTCAGCTACCAATGAGGAGCTCTAGAGCGGAGAACTCACTCCTCAGAGTGAGACCTATAACGAGCTCTGGAGAGCGGAGAACTCATTCCTCAGAATGAGAGGGAACTCCGCCGCTCAGCAGGGAGCGGCATGCTCAAAGATAACCCTCTATAGTGAGGGGAGCAATGCTAGCTCGACCAGCACGGAGAGCGACCTATCACAGAGCTCTGAGGAGCGGAGAACTCATTCCTCAGAATGAGAGGGAACTCCGCCGCTCAGAAGGGAGCGGCACTATCACAGAGCTCTGGGGGGCGGAGAGACTCGGACGCTCAGAAGGGAGCGGCATGCTCATAGGTGACCCTCTGGTTGAGGGGAGCAGTGCTAGCTCTACCGACGGCGAGCTCTGGAGAGCAGAGAACTCATTCCTCGGAATGAGAGGAACTCAGCTACCAATGAGGAGCTCTAGAGCGGAGAACTCACTCCTCAGAGTGAGACCTATAACGAGCTCTGGAGAGTGGAGAACTCATTCCTCAGAATGAGAAGGCACTCCGCCGCTCAGAAGGGAGCGGCAAGCCCAACCATGAGCTCTGGAGAGCGGGGAACTCATTCCTCAGAATGAGAGGGAACTCCACCGCTCAGCAGGGAGTGGCATGCTCATAGATAACCCTCTGTAATGAGGGGAGCAATGCTAGCTCGACCAGCAAGGAGAGCGACCTATCACAGAGCTCTGAGGAGCGGAGAACTCATTCCTCAGAATGAGAGGGAACTCAGACGCTCCGCAGGGAGCGGCATGCTCAAAGGTGACCCTCTATAGTGAGGGGAGCAATGCTAGCTCGACCAGCAAGGAGAGCGACTTACGCTCCGGAGGGCATAGGTGACCCCGGAAAACTCATTCCTCAGAATGAGAGGGAACTCCCCTTTTTTTGCCTTAGCTTAGCAGGAAATTTCCACCTAACCTCGGTCAGGTGAAATTTACGGTGGTTACAGGGGAATTAGAGAGGAATGAGAGGGCTTGCCTATCTCTGACCCGCGCCTCTCTCTCACCCTAGCCGCAGGAGGGAGGGCATGAGTCGCAAGACTAGCCTTCTGAGCCCATCTCTGACCTCAGACCGAGATGGGCCAGGACCTGGTTGTTCGGGCTCAGACCTGGATTATATAGAAACTTATCCAGGTCTTTCAGCAGATCAGTCTGGTACGCCTTAGTGTAAGCGACGGTCTGACCTGCTGCTGCATATACCCTGCCATTTAAGCGAGATTCAGGGGCTTAGGTGGCCAGGGGAGCCTTGAGAGGATGTCTGCCACAGAGAGATAAGCTGTTTATCATCTCTTGCACAGGGGACATCCCCTCATAGCCATTTTCACACAGTGTCAGCATAACTAGTATGCTGAAACCTATGAATACGAGAAAAAATAGCTTTTTTCACTCCTTCTCACTCTCCACATCGAGATTTTATGAAGAAAGGAAGGCTCACTCGAGCTGGGGGTGATTTGGCCAGAAAGATTAATTTTTATGATCCACAACCCCCAAAAACTCGTTCATATGCAGAGAAGAGCACTAGCCGCTGAATCTGATTATGTCAGAAAGATCGCATCGTCACAATCCAGCAGCTCACTCTCGTTCTCGGCCGACGCGCGCGAAAAGGGGCGGTCCCTCTTTTCTTTCTCACTCATCGGCCACATCCAACTGCTAATTTCATTACCTCCGTGCCTCGGCAGCGGTGGGTCCCGAATCGCGGGAAGCAGACGGCTGCCCCTCTTTCCTCGGACAGAGGAACGGGACGAGAGCGGAGCTTTTACATAGAAAAAGCTCACAGTGCACGCAGATTTCCCCTCAAGGACATCGCGTGCGTGCTCTTTGCCCAAACAAAAGACGCAAAGATTGTGTGTGTCATCGCGGTGGGTCCCGATTTTTCCACACACAATCTTAAACGCCTTGCTAGTGCTCGCCATTTGATAGAGAGAAAACTGTACTCTTACCAGATTGCACGCTTCAAACAAACCAGTCAGTGAAGACGAAAAAGCTGATGATGTATTCTCCCGGCGGCACTTATATTGTGGCACGCCGGTAGTGACGTCATGGGCTGTCGCCGGCCAACAGGTGGTGTTTTTACATATGTATCTTCAGACACGAGTCACGCTGAGGGCGTTCCCCGTAGCGACCCCTAAGGGGACGCAGTTCGAGTTCCCATGGAGGGGAACATCAAGTTCACGTTGTTGACACAATTCATCTATTGTCATTTTTTATTTCAAATGTAGTTCCTCCGGTGGGAAATGTTACATGGAAGACACATGTTTCAGGTCATTTCAACATTATTTTGTCATCGTGTGTCACTTTCAATGGCTGGCCTGCATCAGACGTGTTTTGGAGATAAGGAGTTCTAAATGACTCACTGAGGACAGAAACCTGCTGCAGAGCACACAGATGGAAGCGTCAGTGAAATTTGATCGGCACATATTCCCTCCTGTAAATTAAACTTCCCTAGATTCAAAACTACATGAACTATGTTTAAGACATATATAATTACTATTAAAGTATTATTATATTTTTGCAACTCTTAGATCCTCCAGAATTGGTGTTGATATCTCCAAATGATCCAACACAGACTCGAGAATATCTAACCCAACACCAACCAGCTACATCTGGATCAAGTAATGAAATCATGTGATTTTTAGTACTTAAAATTCCTACACATTTCAGACACATTTAGAGCTGTTTTGTTGCTGAAAATATTTAATTTATAATATTATACTGAATTTGTTTTTAACTCAGTTTGGATGATGGAAATCGTTATGTGTAAGTGTATATTTAGGAATATTGTATTACTCAAGACAAAAAGTGCAGAATCGGACACATAAAATAAGTAGGCTATAAAATAAAAAACTATAAAGTATAATATAAAATAGGATGACTAATTCATTATCATCATTATTTTTAATTGTTATGTTATGCTGTTTAACGTTTTCAAGTTTGTGTTTTGATTGTACTTTTTTTTACACTATCCCTTGTATATGTGACCCTTGACCACAAAACCAGTCATAAGGGTCGGCTTTTTAAATTCAGATTTATACAAAAAAACTGAAACATAATCTGAAAGCTGAATATATAAACTTTCTGTTGATGTTTGGTTTGTTTGATAGAACAATATTTGGCCGAGATACAACTATTTGTATATGTGGAAACTGAGGATGCAAAAAATATATATAAATTTTCTAAATATTGAGAAAATTGCCATTAAAGTTGTCCAAATTAAGGCCTTAACAATGCATATTTCTAGTCAAAAATTAAGTTTTAATATATTTACGGTAGGAAATGTACAAAATATCTTAATGGAACATGATTTTTACTTATTATCCTAATGATTTTTGGCATAAAATAAAAATACATTTGTGAATATTGAATATATGAATATGAATATGTTGGCCTCTATGTGAATAACACTGGTAAACCGCTTAATCTTTATATTTAAAAATATTTTTGTTATGCAGAGCTTATAGTGATAATGTTAGTAAAGGTGTGTTTCTTTAGCTGCTTATTTTTTGCAGCTATGTCTTGTTTTTAAAACATTGCATAGTTGGCATCAACAACAACAAAAAATGTGTTTAAGGTTTTGATGCATTACAGAATATCTGTACAATCCTGTAGATGGGAAACCATCATAAAATAAATGTAAAATGTGAGGATAAAGGCCTGCTCAGACAGAATAATAGCTATAAAAATAAATGTAACAATAATGATATTAGTATCCATTCCAACACACAATAAGTGTGCTTTACTTACTCAATGCTTTAAATACTCAAGCTTTTTAAAGTCGAGTGGATTCGGATTGGCTGTTTTCATCGTTGTTTAGCTGGAAAAAATAATTCTGATTCCAATGATATTGCTCCTCTGTGTCATTATTATTACAATTGAGATGTGATCTTCACTATTTTCATAGAATTAGAGTGATTTTTAAAATGAATTGAGCTGGCCTTTATTCTTATTATCATGGAAGATGTAAGCAGACTGCTCTCCACTCTTGTTCTGTTTTGTAGGATCCACTGATGACTGTTGGCTTCTTCTTGGTTTGGTCTTCAGCTGTGCTGTCCGGTGTATTTCTCTGGCCTACATATTGAGCAATGGTGTAAAAATGCTTCATGTTCCACACTCAAGTAAAAGTACAGTAAAAGTAAAGACTTTAAATTAGGTGTCATCGTGTGTAAACTCATGGTAAATGTCAGCCAAAGCCAGACTGAGGTGCCGAGCAGTGCTGGGGAATTTATTTTTTATATTTATCCATTTAGCAAAGATTTTGCCCAAAGTGACTTACAAAAGAGAAAACAAAAATTGTAGTGGGTTTTTGTAAATGTGAGCCAAAATCATCACAATTAAAAGAACCAAAGACTTAAACTACTTCAGACTGTATGCATTGCATTTATTTAATACACAAGTTTCACAATTTGAGTTGAATTCATGAAATAAATGAACTTTCCATCGACATTCTAAGTTACTGAGATGCACCTGTACCTCGAGTAAGCAAGGTTTGGGTTTGCTTACTCAAATGAACAACTGTTACATGAACAACTGTGAGTTCAAGGTTTAGCAGATGGTAAGTTAACCCGGCTTTCTGGAACACCCCCCTGGAATGATAGGCTATTTATTTACAATTTTACAATACATTTTATAAAGGATTATATTTAATTTGAATGCATGGAATGTCTCCAAGATGGTTATAATGAACAGAAAGAAACTAGTTAATGTTTAAAAAAAAAATAAACCCTGGCATGTGACTTAAAAGAACCAGTGTCTTCTGCTATGTATTTTATTATGAAATGCTTTTCCACGCGTTTATTCGGTTGTTGTGTTTTTCACGCATTGTAGAGATATCATGATTCCAGGTTTCAGGGGAATGGGTTTGGATGGTACGAGGGGAAAAGAGCGAGGGAATATGGAATGGAAGCCTTGGATTTCACTATGCACAATCCAGCTAGTAACATTCCATTATGTTTTTTTTTTACAGAGGTTAAGACAGATTTTTAGTATTATGGAAGAATGGAGGAAGTGGGAGTTAATAAAAAGTATATATCTAAGAAACAGTTATTCTAATTATCTTAAAATGTATACAGATGGATTCAAGAACAAACAGGAATGTGTGGGAAATAGAATACATATTCCAGAATTTAAGATTGTTATTTCCAAAAGAATATCAGATCAGTTATCGGTATATACGGCAGAAATTGTGGCAGTCATCATTGCACTACAGTGGGTTGAAAAAGTCAAACCTGATAGGGTTACAGTGTGCACAGATTCATTGGCTGTCATTAAAAGTATACAGTCAATGACATCTGTCAGAGAAGACTTAATGAAAGATCATTATCACAGTTTGATAAGAATGCATAGGGGTGGAATAAATGTTCAGTTCTGTTGGGTACCAGCACATGAGGGTGTAACAGGGAATGCATTTTCAGTCAAATTGGCAAAAGAGGCTTTGTTAAAAGAAATATCAGTTCCAATTCCCCTTGGGAAGGTGAGAGAAAAGTAATAGTTAAGAGAAAAGGTATTGAAATATGGCAGAAATGGTGGGAGGAAGACAAGAAAGGAAGGCGATATTGTCAAATTCAAAAGTCTGTTAGTATTAAAAACCATAAAGAAAGGAACAGGCTGGAAGAAATTTTAATGACAATATTGAGAGTGGATCACACAGGACTGTATAGCACTTTGTTTTTAGTGGGGAAAAGGAATAATGATAACTGTGTGGTTAAAGAAAATGCTGAGCATGTCATATTTGACTATTCTATATGAGGTGGAAAGACGGGTGTTGCGAAATAGGGTTCAGGAGATAGGGCGTGAGTGGAACCTGACAGGGATATTGGGGTCAGAAGGAGAGGGAGAGGGGATAACGATCATCAGGAAAGCATTATTTAAATTCCTTAATTACACAGGGTTAATGAGAAGAATATGAGCACATTTAAAAGGACATGATGTTACACACTCTTGTACAATAGGTGACGGTATGCACCTAAAAGTTGTTTGCAATCCGCCATTAACCAAGAGAAGAAGAAGAGATATCATGCATGATGGAATGCTTCACACACTCCAGTCCAGTTGGTGGCGTTAATACACCACAAGTTGGCTTGTCAACCGCCATTAAATCTTACAAGAAGAATAAGATATCTGCACGGTATTTTGACCATATGCGTCAATTTGTCAGTTACATACAGGTGCTAAGTTAGCTGGCTAAACGCGTAATCGTTAATAAGATAAATTTGATCTATTACTGTTACTATGGACGAATCTAACCGAGCCTCTTCTTATTTGGACGAGCCCCCAAACAGTCGTTTGTTTCTCGTTACCAGCAAATCCATCACAGAGGAGATTATAAGGGACTATTTCACAGCTTTTGGCGAGATTCAGGATATATGGGTGGTGAAAGACAAGCAGACGAAAGAGTCGAAAGGAGTGTCGTTTGTGAAATTCGCCAAATCCTCGCAAGCCTGCACTGCGATGGAGAAGATGCACGGGAGATCCCTGGCTGAAGGAACCAAGCCTATAAAGGTAACGTTAACGTTGTTTTAATGCAACGCCTGACTCCGCTTTAACCACAGTATTAGTTCTCAGCTCAGTGCTGGGGGTAACTTAAGCGTTTCTTGCTTGTCCAGGTCTTCATTGCCCAGTCCAGATCTTCTGGCAGTCACCGAGATGTGGAGGACGAGGAGCTCACCAGAATATTTGTCATGATCCCCAAATCCTTCACTGAGGAGGATATAAAAGACACTTTTAAGGTATTTTCTGATGGAAAGCATGCGAATATGTAAACATAAAATGTTTCCCGAAAATTAAATGTTAAAACATTTAAAGGGGACGAAATAGATTTCTTGGACCAATATATATGATGCCCCCCCCCAACAATAACAATAATATAATGTACTTATATTAAAGGGCTAATTTATGTAAATACAGTTTGAAGGTATTTGATGCATTTTCTGATTGACAGTTTGAAAGGATGCCTTAAAAGGCCAAAGGCCAACTCGACAAACTTTACCCCAAAATTAAAAGGAAATAAATCGATAAAATGCTAATATTAAATAATAACAGTAATGTAATATAAACAAAATAGCTCATTTAGAAGAGCAAATTTGAATGTTGAGGTAGCGGAGCTCTCACAGAACTTTCTCAAAATCCTTAACCAATTTTTTTATTTGTAGATATTTTCTGAGGAACAGCTTGAAAACACATTACATTTCAGCCCAACATCAAAAGGAAATCATGTGTGTTATATTTTAAAGTTAAAGTTATATTTTGCAAAATGCAAAGAAATACTAGCACCAATTTTTGCATTTATTTAACTTAAAAATAGCTAACACGAGCAGCATCCATCTTCTGCGCATTCGGGTCATTCAGGGCCGTATACGGTTCACACATGAGACTGATGGCAGTCGCATTTAAATGACAATGTGAACAACAGTGCAAAAAATCGAATTCCAGGTAAAAATCAGATCTGAGCATCTAGATCTGCAGTGTGAACTAAGTCTAAATCCGATCGCACAAACCACTTCAGGAGGTGGTCTGGGCCGCATTCCAGATGAAATTGGACAAGCGTAAATGCATCTGGTTGTTGAAACCACGTATGTTAATTTTACTCCTCCCAAAATAATAGATGTTTTATAGGCTAAATGGCATGTTATAGTCAGATTCGACAGCGCTAATGCAACAAACATCACCGCGGATGAGTAGCTGAGTATTTCTTTAGCAAGCCGACGTGCAAACTGCTGCGAATGAAACAAAGTTGTAGACGGTCAACACTAGGGTTGTAACGATATACCAGTATGACGATATAAACACGTACGATTATCATACTGTGTACATTTGCTTATCTACGGTATTTGGAGAAAATAAAAGATGCAGAATCTCACCTGCGCCTAACAACTTTCCACTTAACTGTTCTCTTGCTCCACCCACACGTGCAGCGGAGACAACATCAGAGACAGAGGCCTTTATCTCTAATCTCTATCCCATGTCCAAATCTAAATCTAAATGGGCAGTATGGTAATAATGTTACTTTGTATATAGAAAAAACAAATGCTTATTTGTCCTCGATGATAGACACAGTCCGCAAAAACTGTTGTCACAAAGTGGCTGCAAAAAGAGGAAACACATCAAACATGTTTACCTATATATTTCAGAACACCATCCCTCCGTGAAGATATAGTTATGTCCCATTTATAACTTAAGGTTAAACCCTTATGATTTCCGTGATGCGGAGTGAATCCCAGAATCCAGTCATGACAATTAATTTACAATGCAGATGTCACATAAAATGCGCGATTTTATGGATTGATGAATAAATAAAATAACAGCTGTCAAATCGCTACATGGTCTAGTGTCTGTGATTTATTAAAGCGCAAAAACACTATGGCATTACCACCATTTTGATAGTATATTTGTATTATACCATACAAGTACAGAATCCAGAAAAATTAAGTCAAACCAGAATTTATGAATTAGTAATGATGAATATAAGTTGTTAAACTAATATATAATCAATGATTACATTCACTTGATTGTTTTAGATGAATTACATTTGAATAAACACATGCTTACAAACATTTGTTCAACCAAAAAAAACCTTTTTGATTGTTTAATACCGTATACCATGATACTGTGAAACCGTGATATTTTCTGAGACGATTATCATACCGTGAAAATCTCATATCGTTACAACCCTAGTCAACACACAATCATCTTCATTAAAGTAGCGAGACTAACCTTTTTAGCGAGATTACTAACCTAATCTTTCCAGTGCTGATGACGCGCTCTCTCCTGATGTGGTCTCTGATATTGAAATTAGCTGATAATGAATAAAATGCAGAGCATATCTATTGCTTTCATTGATGTGAACTCCGTTAAATTTTGCGTGAATTGAAGAACGGATTTATATCCGTTTTGCGAAGACACATTTATCTGGCCAAGTGTAAATTAAAACGTTTTAACAAATCAGATAGATATCCTATCAGAGAAAATGCATGAACTGGCCAGGTGTAAAAGGCCTAAGATTGACATGCAAAATATGCAGGGTGGGGCACGGACTGTGATTGGGAACCGCTGGGTTAAGCAAAACATAATTTATTATTTAGTCTTTCATTTGATTTTTAGGTGGTCGATGACCCTGATGTTTTTTGACAGGTTCTCTTTTTTTGGCTGTCTTTTCCACAGGCATATGGAGATATAGAGTATGCTATTATTTTAAGGAATAAGACCACAGGTGAAAGTAAAGGTCTGGGTTACGTCAGATTCCAAAAACCTTCACAAGCCGCCAAAGCCATAGAAAACTGTGACAAAAGTAAGGGTGTCGTTTTCCTTTATTATTGTTGTTTTATGTGTATTTATTAGTATTAAGTATGACGTTGTCTGTCTCTGCAGCTTTTAGAGCCATTTTAGCTGAGCCCAGAACCAAAAATGCAATCGCAGACAATGACTATTTCAGCAACCCCAGAACAGAGCACTCTGGTAATGATCCAGGCTCTAACTCATACACATTTGGTAAGTATCAAGCCACTTCAATTTGGTTTCCATTGATGCTTTTGTTTGAAAATGACTTTGCAGTTTTTGGATGCCTGAGGATTTATCTTGATAATGGCATGGTTTCCTGCAGCACACGAGTCCAGCAGCTACGCCACGGGGGACATGTGGAGCTCTGACATTATCACCCGGTGCCTGCTGGTGTCGTCACGGGTCGCGGTTACACAGGAACAGATCAGCGGTCTGTTTGACCTGATCCCGGGGATGGACTTCTGTGAGATGCAAAGAGATCAATACGGCTTCAGCAAAGGTTATACACCACACACTTCTCTACAATGTTATCTCACTATGCACAACCTTACAAAACAGTTTAAAGGGTTGTTTCCCTCAAAATTATCATTTGTATCATTGTTAATTCACCATAAAAATATAATATGCGACATGTGAATTATACACTACCGTTGAAAAATTTGGGCTCAGTTTTGTTTAAAATGAATTAATATTCTTACTCAGTGGGGATGCATTATTTTGAAAAACAGTAAAGACCTTTGCAGTCTTTCAAAATATTAGTGGCACAAATAAATGCTTTTTTGCACTTTCTAATCTAAGCAACCCTCTATACCAGGGATAAGCAACTTCGGTCTTGGAGGGCGGAGTGTCTAGGCTTGCCGCGATTGACGGTTATACCAGTGTTAAGCCGCAACATCGTTACGTCACTTGCCCACCGTGGCACCGTCCCCCACCGTCATTTAGATTTTTGTTATAGTAATAAAATAATTTAGTTCTGAAATTTTCTGAAAACTGAACGCTGCTGCGCACCGACCGAACGAGAGTCTTGCATCACAGCAGCAGAGGCTGATAATTTTTATTATCACCCGGGTGATAATTTTTGCTCATAGAACATATATTTGTTCTATATCGAAACCAATATTTGTTAATATAGCATAATGAAAGATTTACAAGCAATTTTTTTAAATTTTTTTTTTTACCTGAAATCTAATTTTGTGGGTATTTTTTTTTATACCCTGTGTGAGCAAAATCAGTAGTTATTAGTCCAGTGTGATAACATTAACAAGCATTTTTGAAAAAAAGGATATTGTCTTCATGTCAAAATGACTAGAACACGACATGAGGCTTAAGAAGGTATTTTACGTCTTGTTTTACTCCATTTTTCACACTTATAGCTGCAGCAGGGTGCTTTGTTTTCGACGAGACAGTAACGTGACCACATCCCCTCTATAGACGACTCGATCCACGGCCTGATTTATGAACATTCTTTGCTGTCAAGCGCTCATTCTGAGTCTTCCAGAGGAAGAAAAAATGCGGTCAGAGGACATAACATGCAGCCAAAATACACCTGTTTTTTCCTTGGCCTCTAAATCACTGTCAGCTGAAATCTAACCATTTATTAGTCAGTGGCTAGTGACACATGTAGTCGCCTGGTGTACCATTTGATCGCATAATTGAGTGTTTTACTTGCTAAGTAGTGGGTTGTTAAAAATACTACTGAAAAAAATGTATAACCATATTAGAATGATTTCTGAAGGATCATGTGACACTGAAGACTGGAGTAATGATGCTGAAAATTCAGCTTTGCATCACGGTAATTAAATTGTATTTTTAAATATGTTAAAATAGAAGTCAGTTATTTTAAAATGTAATAATATTTCACAATATTACTTTTTTGTTTACTGTATTTTTGATCAAGTAAATGCAGCCTTGGAGAGCATAAGATAATTCTTTCAAAACCATTATAAAATCTTACTGACCCCAAACTTTTAAACTGATGTGTTTATTTATTTATATAAATAATACACACATTATCTCACAAAAGTGAGTACACCCCTCACATTTCAGCAATCAATTTAGTATGTGTATTAATTCATCCCACTCGCAAAAAAACTGATTCAGTATTCATCAAAAATGATTAAAACTGTGAAATGCAAACTCAGAATATGACGCAAACCTGCAATAATTAAATATGTTAAACAGAAATGTATCTAATCCCATTTTATCAACCAATGTCTTTGCTGATGACCTTTGATGATCCAGTTCAGCCATACTAATAAGCAAAAATGATTTAGATAAACTAACAATTGTGCTTCATTGTTTTTTTATTGCTGAAGAGTGTTGAACTTATTCTTCTGTACAGACGTGAATTTACTCTTCCTTCAGTCTGAGGTTTATTCATTACACTTTTTGGTGTGAAAGGGCTTTTACATTTGCTATAAATATAACTTATTGTATTAAAAACAAACAATCAAGCCCTGCTCATATTTAAAAAGTAACGCGAAAGTATCGCAAACGTAATGCATTACTTTACATAAAAATTAACTAAGTAATATAATTAGTTAGTAATTAGCATGAATTACTGGAACCATGTCGTGTGGTCTGATGAGTCTAAGGTAAACTTGTTTGACTCAGATGGTGTCCAGCATGTGTGGCGCCGCCCTGGTGAGGAGTACCAAGTAAATTGTGCCTTGCCTACAGTCAAGCATGGTGGTGGTAGCATCATGGTCTGGGGTTGCATGACTACTGCTGGTACTGGGGAGCTGCGGTTCATTGAAGGAAACATGGATTCCAACATGTACTGTGACATTCTGAAGCAGAAGATGATGCTCTCCCTTCAAAAACGGTTTTCCAACATAACCACCCCAAACACACCGCCAAGATGACAACTGCCTTGCTGCAGAAGGTGAAGGTGATGGAGTGGCCAAATATGTCTCCAGACCTGAACCCTATTGAGCTCATGTGGGGCATCCTCAAGCGGAAGGTGGAGAAGCACCATGTGTTTAACATCCAGCAGCTCCGTGATGTCATTATGGGGGAGTGGAAGAGGATGCCAGCAAAAACCTGTGCAGCTCTGTTGAATTCCACGCCCAGGAGGATTAAGGCAGTGCTAGATAACAATGGTGCCCTTACAAAATATTGACACTTTGGACAGTTTTGACATGCTAACTTAGGGTGTACTCATTTTTGTTGCCAGTTATTTGGACAACAATGGGTATATGTTGAGTTATAATTAGAGGACTGTACATGTGTACATCTATACAAGCTGCACGTTGACTATAAAATATATCCAAGTTTCATTTGAGCACTATGGTCCCGTGAAAAAGTATACTAACATATTAGCAGAATTGTGAGGGGTGTACTTACTTTTGTGAGATACTGTATAAATATATACATTTATTTATTTGAAGCTAAATTTGTACCTCAAACAAAGCCATCATATAACTTCAGACAGATGAAAGAGAGTATTTTTAATGGCATGATCAAAAGCAGTAAATGAGTAAACTTTTATAATGTTTAGGGCTGCAGTGATTCGTCGGCGTCATCGATTACGTCGATTATAAAAATACGTCGATTAGCATTTAGTGCGTCGACGCGTCACACCTTTAGCCACGCCCATTGTGCGAGCCTGCAGTTATCTCTACTTAAGACTGTTTTTCTGCCATGTTTAAAGCAAACAAGACTCTAGAGCAGAAGTTAAAGGCTAGTATGGCAACACTTCACTTCATAGAGCGTTCGTAGAGCATTATATTATCATACGACCATCAGAATTGCATATATATATATATATATATATATATAGCCAAACTGAGCCTTTACATAGTCAGGATTCACCTGATCGCGAGAGCTCTCAGATGCGCGCACCAAACGCTCTCTCTGCACTCACTAACAAAGCATTTAAAGTCATTGTTAGTTGCTTAACTGTGTGATGATCGGACGAGCCTTGACTGGGCTCATTTATTTAAAAATGGGCTGTCAGCTGTGATAACTTCCCGGTGTTATGGCGCCATTTTTGATTCTGTCGCTCTCGTGTCCTGAATGCGGTTGTGACTTCAGCCGTTCATTCATATACAGATATGTATTCCAGCAGATGTTTTAATTTAAATTTTTCTCTTTTCTTTTTTATTTATTGTTGTTTTCTTTCTTTCTTTTTAATTAGTTATTGTAAAAGATCTTTTCTTTTTTTTTCATTCATTTTAATTTTTTATTCATTTATTGTTATTTCTTTTTCTCTCTTTTCTTGCTATTATCTCTCTATTTATTATTTAGTTTCTTTGTTGTCGTTTATTTTTTGAAAAGTATTAATTATGAGAAAAGATTTGAATAAAATAAAAGATTAATAGCAGAATTTACTGTTATTACTTTATTGATAGTTTAACTAAAGAATTAATCAACCGATGAGAAAATAATAGATTAATTGATAGATTAGTCGACTAATCGGAAAAATAATCGATAGATTAGTCGACAATAAAATAATAGTTAGCTGCAGCTCTAAAAATGTTTGCTCAATGGTCTCCTTCGTTTGACAGTATGTGTGTGCTCTACAGGTCAGGTGTTGGTGCGGTATAATAACCTGGGCTCTGCGGTTTATGCTAAAGAGAAGCTGAATGGGTTTGAGTATCCGCCTGGTAACCGTCTCTCAGTATCTTACGTAGACGATGGGGAGGACAGGACAAGGTAGAGTCTGCTTTACATTCAACTCATTCAAAATTATGTTTGTACTTCTGTAGATGGTATAGTACATGCTGCTTCATTAAAAAAGCCTCAGTTAGCTTTCACTTGTTATAATTAGCTTGATGAATGCCTCACTGCTTAACCTGCCTCTTCTGTTGCATAAGGGACTTGTGGTAAATATAGCCAAAAACTTAAACTTAAAAATAGTACACCTTCTGAGCACCTTTAGGTTGATGTTTTTAACATACTTTCATTTGGATTGAAGAATTATATTGTTAGGGTCTGTTATAGCTAAGAAGTATTAAATACTTCAGATTTTGTGTGTTGTGTTGTCTGTGTTCAGTCCCCTGGGGAAGATGGCGATGCAGCTTGTTGCTGCTCAGATGATGTCTATGGTTTGGAACGGACCTTCTGGTGCACAGCTAATGAAGACTAGCACGGTCAGTAATGTGTTAACACAATGAGAAATTTCTGCCATATCTCTAAATTAGTATTTTTTTCAGAAATTCTACTTTAGTTTTCCATGGAATACAGAAAGTTGTACAGTTTTGAAGCTAAGAAGAATTTTTATTGTTGGGCCAACTATTCCTTTATACGCCATAGATATTGCATTACAATTTTTCTACATGCTTTTGTAGTTACATGATCATCAGTGAAAACTCGTATTATGTTACTATAAGCTATAACATACACTACCTTTTCAAAGGTTTGGGGTGAGTCATTTTTTTTTTTAAGGAAGAAATTATTTATTCAGCAAGGATGTAAATTGATCAAAAGTTACAGTAAAGACAATCACCATCACAGGAATTAATTAAATTTAAAGATATATTAAAATAAGTTTTCTCAAAAAATGTATTAATCTAAAATTTGATTAATAATCAGGCTCTCAAAAAGTATATACAATTTGTATATATTTATCGGCCAACATATCGGTTATCGGCTTTCAAATATAAATAATTATCTGTTATCGTATCGGCCATATTTTCATATCGGTGCATCCCTGCCAGGCTGCATGGATGTGCAGGGAGTTCTTTCCCAGAACAGAACCATACCTCCAATCCAAACTGTATGCTAATTGGCAGTCATCTTTGACGATAGTGGTCTTGCCAGAAAAGATGAAAACATGATGATCAAACTGTTTATTGACAAGTGTTTATTGTGTCCTGTTCCTGTAGGGCTATACAGCGCCCCCTGTTCCTCAGAAAGCACGTGTGCAGACAGATGTAGCTCTGCCTCCTCTAAAGAAACTGGTGACGTCTGACGGTGTGGTGAAGGAGAGGCTGTTTGTCATCTTCAACCCCTCACCTCTGCCTGTGGATGTGCTTGAGGACGTGTTCTGGTATGTTTGTGTGTGTGTGTGTGTGTCTTCATAATTGATGTACACACTGCCTCTGATAGTGTTGTAGTGTATTATGTCTAAGTGACTATTTGACTTAAAAGCTAACATTAACACATTTTATAGACTGGGTGATGAGAGATATAGAAATACACACACACACAGGTCAAAGTTTTGGAATAATTATGTTTTTTAATGTTCTTAATGTCTCTTATGCTCACCAAGGTTGCATTTATTTGAATAAAGAGTTAAATTGTAATATTGTGAAGTATTACCAATTAACTGTTTTCTGTTAATATATTTTAGGATGTAATTTATTCCTGTCATCAAAGCTTAATTTTCTGCATCATTACTCAGTGTCACATGATCCTTCAGAAATCATTCTAATTTTCTTTCTTAAAACTTACCTTAATCTATTGAATCATAGTATATCATGGTTTCCACAAAAATATTCAGCAGCAAAAACTGTTTTGAACCTTGACATTGATTAGGAATTATTTCGGAGAATTATATCTTAGATCGCAGGAATAAATTACATTTTGTAATATGTTTAAACAGAAGACAGTTTCAAATTGTACTAATTCCACCGTTTTACTGTATTGCTGATTTAACTGTATTATCAAATAAAATGCCTTGGTCAGTATAAGAGATTTCTGTCAGAAACATACTTTTTTTTTTAAACTAGGCTACTCCAAACTGTTGACCAGTAGTGTATTTGAAGTTACTTTTTAAATATAAGAGTATGAGTCACAATTCTTCCTTGTATCAATTACGCAGTATTTTTAAGTGTTGATGTAATAGTTAAGTTTGATTGATTGAACCAATTTAAAACAATTCATTTGTGTCATTGCTCACAATGGTTACAAAAAGTTCAGACTTATTTTTGTATTTAACTGCGTGTGTGTGTGTGTGTGTCCATACAGTCGTTTCGGCTCCCTGATGGAGGTTTACTTGGTTCCCGGCCGGAATGTGGGATATATAAAGTATGCAGACCGCAAACCTGCTCATGACGCCATTGCACTGCTGCACGGTAAAGTGATTAATGGCATCAAGATGAAGGTCATGCTTGCAGACCCACCCAAAGAGGAATCGCACAAACGCCAGAGAACTTACTGACCTTACGACAGACACCGGTAAGTAAGCTCTGTAGGTAAGACAGACAAACTGTTCACATATTTGTAAATCCACCACAACATTATTTCTGCTATGAGTACAAGAATAAAGAATCCAAAAACAAGGTGAAAGTCATTACAGAATCTTTTATGCTCTAGATAATTTGTTGTCGAGTGTGAACTTGCTCCAGAATAACCTGATGACTTAAGGCGTGATGTAGCATTGACAGCTGAAGTGGCTACTCATATACTGCATGAGAAACAGTCCTTCTTAGAAATTTCTCTTTTGGACTAATTACGTGAAAGGATTTGTTTTTTTGTTCTATACCAGTCAGACAACATAATTTCACATGAGTCAAACAGAAACAATCATTCAAACAAAGCATGCAATGCTTTTAACGTCCTATCTGGCTTCTACCATTCTTTTGAGGACATAACATTTTTAATTTTTATGATTTTGTTAAGAATTGCTGTGTGTAATTTAACTCAGAAAACGGAATTACACTTATTCTTTCAGCAGCCTGACAACATAATGAAGAGTAAATTTTAGTTATACAGTAACACATTGAGTTAAACATTTATATTTTGAAGTAGCAAGACTAAAATAGTATTATATTGTTAAACATACAGAAGATGGCGCCCCTTGTGGCAGATGTCTTTGTTTGCTCCTCTTGAGAACGCTCCCTTTTTTATTACTCTAGTACTTCTGCTTCAGAAAACCTGTGGCATTTATCTTTGTCTTGTACTTTATATTTATTGTCTTTTTTTGTCTGCTCCGCTTCTATCGCGTCTTTCTTTTAGGGAGATAAAAGATTTAATTGCACTTAGTACATCTGACAATAAATATCTTCAATCTTGAATCAAACTGTAAATGTAGCTGTGTTTACAACTTAGAAAAAACATTTGTTGCCGTGGGGAAGTGTGCAAACAATTCGCTGTGGGGAAGTATGCAAAAAATTCTAACCTTTTTTCTCAGAATCGTTATGAAGTCCAATTTTGAGGGGGGAAAATACTGACATGTTATCAGAGTTTACATCTCACAATTCTGCCTTAATATCTCGCAATTGTGAGTTATAAAGTCAGAATTGTCACTAAATATATATGGATATGATATAGTGTCGCAATTCTGAAAAAAAGAATAGCTAGTTTATATCTCGCAATTCTGACTTTAATCAGATTTGCGACTTCATTTCTCAGATTTGCGAGTTTAAATCTTGCAATACTTATTTTATAACTCAACTGCAAGCTTATATCTAAATTTGCAATTGCGAGAGAAAAGTCTGAATTGTGAGAGAAAGTCGTAATTACCTTTTTTTGTTATTTTTTTTATTCAGTGGTGGAAACGGGCTTCTATAGAAAACTATATTGATATCATTTGATATCAGATTCAGCACGTTTACCTGTCAGTAAGTGCTGCTTCATGCCACTGTTCACTAGACAATGAAACCATTGTTTAAACCAGGGGTCATCAAACTTGATCCTGGAGGGCCGGTGTCCTGCAGAGTTTAGCTCCGAAACTCTGTAGGGACCTCCAGGACCGAACTTGGTGACCCCTGGTTTAAACTATAATTTTTTTAATTTGGTCAAAGTTTCACTAATTTAGTCCCACCATTATTTTTAAATATATGATAGAATACAGCAGCTAAGTTGGTCGCAAATTCCTTTTCATACCAACTTTTGGTTGTGAGGCCTAAATGGATAATCAAAATAATCAATCAAAATAATTTTCAGCAATTTCTCAAGATTGTGGACTTGTATAACTATGCTGTGTTTGTTCTTACAGAGGTTTAGATGACATGACGCATGACCCCGACGTGACAGGACGGCTATTTATGATGACACAACCTCATAGCGACGGACACTGACTGCCAGACTACCATTTCAGTTCTTTGATAACAAATAGTGTTTTTACTTTCTCTCTCTTTCTTGTTTTATGTTAGCCAACTGCCAGCATTTTAATATTTTCATCTTATTTCATTGTTGACTAATTGTAGGGACTTATTTTGTGTTCAGCATAGTCACATAGGTTTGGAATGACATAAGGTTGAGTAAATGATGACAGAATCGTTACATGTGAACTTTCCCAGTTAACAACGGTGACAGACAAAGCTTCAGAAGAGTTTGAGCTCATGCATGACCTCTGTATGTATCTGATGTGTATGGAATTAGTAAATAAAAAGACTTGACAAATCTTACATAGCCTGTTTATTTCTTATTGATGGTAAATTAAATTAATGGTACTCTGTCAGCGTTTTAAGTGAGCGAATAGTTTAAACTGTCATATGGTGTATTTATGTGTAATATATTATACAGGTACCTGCTCTTCTGCTGTGTTTGCCTGGGCTGCCTAATTTAAAAAAGTGGGACCCCTTTCCTCTTCTGGTTCTGAAGTCATCAGGGATGTCAACATCATCATCAGACTAGGGAATGACTAATACTACTGATAAATGGATGCTTACTGAAATAAACTCTTTAAGCTCAGTTTATTTTAATACGGTGTTCAAAAAAGATTAAGAACAAAGTTTTGCATATAATGAGGTATCAACATGTCTTAAAGTTCTGAATTCATATTGATATTCTTGAATCAGGCTTGTTGAAAAACCTAGGAGTAGGAAATACTATTAAACAGTCTGCTATACTGCTCAATAGAATGGGATCAGCAAGATATTTTAAAAGAAATTAATACTTTAATTCAGCAAAGACACAATAAATTAATCCAAAGTGACCGTAAAGACATTTATAATTGTACAAAATATTTTTATTTTAAATAAATGCTGTTCTTTTAAACTTTATATTCTAAGAATTCTGAAAGAAAATTGTTTTTAAGATAAAGATTTTTTTTATTAGGAGCCTAAACTTTTTGATGGTACTGTTTTTTTTTATTACTATGTAATCTATTTATCACTTAAACAAGAAGTGATAATTTTGTCATTCAGTCAAATCATATTGGTATAACCCAACAGGAAGTCATATTGTCGACAGAAGGCCGTAATTGAACAATAAGTCTCTTAAAATAAATATTATCATTATAATCAAAAATATCATAATATGCTAAATTACTTCAGGTTGTTAACTTTTCAGTGGTATGACCCCAAATAATTTAAATTAAGAGGTGGTAAAATAACTGTTAAGGTCTAATGAAAATATAAATTATTTCTAAAAACATAATTAATTGAACAATCCAATAAATATTTTTAAATTTAGATCTTAAAAAGACACCCTCGAATGTCTATATTTATAATTATTTTCTTATTTAAGTAAAAGGTATCCATTACTACCAGCTGTGTTGGTGTCATGCTGGTAACGGGACCTCACATCGTAAAGAACTTGTATTTCTAATTTTTTTCATTAGCTAATGAATGGATCCAGTCTGAACAACCACCATATAGAATACAAGCAGAGAAAGACTAAGCTAATTTCACTCATGGCTGCTTTCAGGTTCTTCATTTTCTGTTACCTTTTCAACTCTATTTTTTACAGTGCCGTGGGACATTACCACAACACTTGGTTGAAAGAGATGCACAAGGGTTTTAAAACCTTCCTGTTCAACAACACTTAAAGGGTGTAGAACTTGAATGACAAAGTTAACAATAGCTTCATCCACGCTGTGCTGTGGAGACCCTCTTGGTTTCCCACAATTTCATTTGCTTTGATGAGGGGGCCTTCATCTGAAGATCTTCTGTTTAGTGCAGTTGAAGTGAGCTGGCTATATATATATCATATTTCTCTAGAATTGACAAGTACCTAAAAGAAACAGACAGACACACTACATGGAAAAGTAAATCAACTACCAGAATTACATTACGGTTCCTTAAAAATAAACATTATGCACCCAGATGTGATTTAGATTGTGTTCGTCTTATGGTAAATTAAGTTGATTTATTTTCCAATGAAAATGAGAGCTAGCAATCCTTACAAATATATCTAGTTAGTAAGTTAACTAGCGTTCATTAATTAACGTTAGCAAACACATGTGCTACACTATAGTTAATGCGATAGCAAAATGTGCAACCGTATGGATTTAAGGTAACATTACTAACAAACAGAGAAAACAGACTATTATTACTGAAAGCATTGAATTGGCTCATGACCAGAAATATATAACAATAAAACATGCAATTTACCTGTATGTGCTTCCTCAAATGCGACAGCGAATTCTTGAAAACATCTCGGGTACGTATGTAACCTTGGTTCCCTTAATAGGGAACAGATGCTGCGATGATGTCATCGCTTTGGGAACATCTTCATGTGACGAATGTCTGAAGCCCTTATGCCATCACGCCAATTTCATTGGCCAAATAGCACTTAGCACCGCCCCCACGCATACGCATCGTATGCTATATCAGCGTGCCGCTCGCTATTTCATCAGATTTCCATGTATGACTAAAGGAAGCGCTATCAAGGGGGAACGGCCCACATCACAGCATCTCGTTCCCTATTCAGGGAACCAAGGTTACATACCTAAACGAGATGTTCCCTTTCATAGGTTCACTTCAATGCTGTGATGATGTCAGCGCTTTGGGAATGCTATACCATAATGCCTGATGTACCTTAGATAGCTGGAGACCCAGGAAAACATCTGCTCAAGCGGATAAGAACCGGGAGCCAGGAGCCATCCTCACGTCCAGACAGTAGAACTTGATGAAGGTGCTAGGAGTGGACCAACCTGCCGCAGCACAAACATCTTCCATTGATGACTCTTTCAGAAAGGTTTGGGAAGAAGCCACTGTTCCCGTGGAGTGAGCACGTAAGGCTAGAGGCGACAAAAAGCCACACGCCTCATAGGCCAAAGAGATTACCACCAAAACACATGAACAGCTGGTCAGACCCACGCCACTGAGCTGTGCTGTCTAAATAAGTCACAACTTATTTAGTCACAACTTAACAATAGTTACAAACGATTATGTGTCCAGCTACGAAGTTTGTCTTTCCAAGCTCCACGGACTAGACATCCCGAAAGGACTGCCATTTGTGGTGAGAACATGTTCTTAACGGGACTCTTTCCTGAAGGAACTGGGATCTCTTCCAAGGCGTTAGAGCATGAAAGCTCTATGTGTCATCGTAATTTCTGCGATGCAGATGACAATGAGGTGAAATGTTCTGGCTCTTGGTCAACCACTGAATGGTCGCAATGTGGCAGGGCCCAGCTGAACTACAGGGATGTTGCCGCCACCAGACCCAACAGTCAGAGACACAAGCCTACATGGACTAGATGTCCCGTTTGAACTAATTCAGACATGACTGTAATGACTGCACACGCAAGGGAGGCAGACGTGTCCGCATTGTGCAAAAATTCCAGAAAGGTTGTACACTGACATGGTAGTAGAACACTACTTTTGTAGGTTCGTATGGATATTCAAATCAGACAACACAAGACTTTAGTCTGCGCCTAAAGCAGTACATGAAACAAGGGCTGGAAGCGTATCACCAGTTCAAATGCACATACATGCATTAGTGCAGCGCAGATGTAGAGAGAGATGGGAAGACCCGTCTGCTCAACTCTACAACCTGAGCCATATAGCATTAATGTTAAAACAGCTTGCCACTTAATGTTCCAGCGTGATTGCAGCAGCAGAGCTGAAATAAATATTATATTAGTCGAGTAGACCCACGCTCGGTGGCATGAAGCGTCAAGACCATGGTGCACGACAAAACATCAGCTGCAGGACTCCTAGAGTCCGAGTCTAAAAACAGCACTCGAACAAGTGTTGAAGGTGTAAGCACTAATTTAAATGAATGTGCCTGCATTCGTGCAGCACCGCGAGTAGAGAGGGAGATAGACAAACCGTCTGCTTACTCTACAGCCTGAGCAGTGGTGGTCAGTAACGAAGTACAACTACTTTGTTACTGTACTTAACTACATTTTTCAAGTATCTGTACTTTACTGGAGTAGTTTTATTTTGAGTAACTTTTACTTTTACTTCACTACATTCCAAAGCATAAGATCGTACTTTTTACTTCACTACATTTCATAAAACATATCGTTACTCACGTGATACATCACGTGCTCCGAGACGCAGAAGCGGTGTATGATTCATGAACAAACTGATTCTTTTCAATGAACCTGTTCAATCGGTTCGCAAATCGCAACAACGATTCATTCACGAATGATACGATTGCAGCTGTTCTCGAGTCGAAAACTCACTGATTCAAATGATCCGCTTAGAGCGAGTCTTCTTCAGTGAACTGAACTCACAAGTAAAGAACCGGAGATCTTGTGAGCTGCGCATTGATGCTGTGAAAAGTGCGTTACTAATGTCGAATTTTAGGATTAATTATTGTAACTGAAAATAATATTTAGGTCAAAACTGTCAGTTGTTTGTGAACTAAATCTGCTGTAAAGGGTGATCTATTTAAGCCCACTGAAATGCTTGAATGCAGACAGATCAACATCAGTGTCTCTAACGTTATGTTTTAGGTCAAAACAAAACATTAAAATAACACCGATTAAATAAAATAACTCATGCACGCTCATATTCCCCGCTGCTGTAACGTTAGCAGTTTTATTAAAATGCTATGCATTTAGACCTATGTGACGCCTGTTTTTATATTGTTTATCAAAAGTATACATTTTTATATTGTTTAGATCAACTAGCCGAGTAGACAGATATGAATGTTTATTCATAACCATACTGAAAATAAGTAAATATTGTTAGCTGATGCTAACTGTCTAGCTAACAACAAGCTTGCTGGTGCTAAGTTGAGGAAATGTTTTGATATAAAGTCCAAATATCTTTATTCAGCCACCTAGATAGATTCCATCTGAGGAAAAAGAAAGGATGTGATGTTCAGAACATAGTAACTACAGTAATTATCAGAGTGGGAAGTGATGCCCTCTGGGGCATTTTGGCACAAGGGGGTGTTTTGCCCAGGGTGTTGCCCAGGGTGTTTTACACCACAGACAAGGTTTGAGAAGAAAAAATCATTATGAAAATATCATTAGATTTTCCTTAAAATGTTCTTCCTAATTTCAGGCCTAATTCTAATGTCATATATAACTGACGCTCTGCAAAACAACAAGTTCTAAAACACTTTTTTCTTACTGGTGAAAATTAGATGGTGAAATCTGTTTTCTCAGGTACATGGCAGTGTAAGCTTCACAGTGAACATTACTACATCACTCCTCATCAATGTAGTCCATATCAACAAAAATATATCTTGACTCTGTAGTGGTTATTTTGGAAAAACCCAGGTATTTTGGGCAGTATGATTATACAAATATGTGCTAATATAAAATGAAATAAAGTAGTCTATATAAAATTGCAAAATAAATCTGTCTATCAGTACTTTTTACTTAAGTACATAAAAATTTAGTACTTTTGTACTTTCACTCGAGTAAAATTGAAAAGCCGTTACTTTACTTTTAATGGAGTAATATTTTATTATACGTATCTGTACTTTTACTCAAGTACTTGATCTGTGTACTTTGTCCACCACTGAGCCTGAGCCACTACGTTATAGCTTCCCAAGAAGGCTGCCTATAAGAATGCTCTCCGTGAGCTCATTTCAAATCGACGGAGCAGCGGAGTTTGAAGGAAATAGTCGAGCAACTAATGATTGGTAGCACAAAGCACCAAAAACAGTTCCCAGCAACCCTCTGTTGCAGGACTCCTCAGAGTCCGTGACTAAAACAGGGCACGGACAGAGTTGGAAGCATAAGCACCAATCATTGAACGAGTCTGCATTAGTGCGGCGCAGCAGGTGACGTTAGAGAGAGAGAGGGGAAAAACCACTTGTTTCAGCTCGACTCAGAGTGGAGCTAAAGGAAAATAATCGGGCAACTAATGTTTGATAGCACGAAGCGCCAAAGTATAGTGCATAACAACCATCTGCTGCAGGACTCCTCAGAGTCAGCATCTAAAAACAGTGCTCGAACAAGAGTTGAAGGTGTAAGCACTAATTTAAATTAATGTGCCTGCATTCGTGCAGCACCGCGAGTAGAGAGGGAGATAGACAAACCGTCTGCTTACTCTACAGCCTGAGCCACTACGTTATAGCTTCCCAAAGAAGGCTGCCTATAAGAATGCTCTCCGTGAGCTCATTTCAAATCGACGGAGCAGCGGAGTTTGAAGGAAATAGTCGAGCAACTAATGATTGGTAGCACAAAGCACCAAAAACAGTGCCCAGCAACCCTCTGTTGCAGGACTCCTCAGAGTCCGTGACTAAACAGGGCACGGACAGAGTTGAAGCATAAGCACCAATCATTGAACGAGTCTCGCGTTGAGCAGCGCGGTAGGTGATGTTAGAGAGAGGGGAAAAAACACTTGTTTCAGCTCGACTCAGAGTGGAGCTAACGGAAAATAATCGGGCAACTAATGTTTGATAGCACGAAGCGCCAAAGTATAGTGCATAACAACCATCTGCTGCAGGACTCCTCAGAGTCAGCATCTAAAAACAGTGCACGAACAAGTGTTGGAAGCATAAGCGCCAGATCAAGTGAACGGTAACTGCTTTAGTGCAGCGTAGCAAGTAAAGTCAGAGAGAGAGGGGCTTAATTCCATTCGCTCACTCTCCGAACTGGAACAGCAGGGGTTGAACAAACATCTCTACTTCCTCAGAAAGCGAGTGAGCCCAGAGTGCAACACTTAAGAAACACCGATATTAAGGATACAATAATAGAAAAGACAGCGAAGCTGTTTCCTCTGAGTCCGTAATATGCATCCAAACATACCGGAAAACTCATTGTGTCCGCCCTAGAGGAGTAAAATGCTCTATAAAAGGATGGCTTAGAACACTATCTCTTTCCAACGTTATAAGAATACTCCTCGTGAGCCTGAGGCTGCTGTAAAGTATGCTTATCTAATCCACAGCCGAAAGAATCGATTCTACGAGCTTCTGAGCGGGAATCAGATTGACTAAACCACCGGACAATGAGGCGCCTTATGATGAATGCATGCGGTCCGGGTAATATAAAAGGATGGCTTAGAACTCAAGAATCTCTTTCTGAGGGGCAACAGAAGATTTGCTTCCTGAAGGAATTGAAATCTGATGAAATAGCGCACGGCATGCTGATATAGCATATGATGCGTATTCATGGGGGCGGTGCTAAGCACTATTTGGCCAATGAGAAAATGCCATGATGGTATAAGGGCTTCAGACATTCCTCACACAAAGCGATGTCATCGCAGCATTGAAGATGAAAGGGAACCAGTACATTGAGGACAGTATGGAGGTAACAAAAGTTGACCCAAAAAGTAAAGTCATTGCAGCAGCATCTACATTTTGTAAATCCTGCAGTGATCTTCACTGTCCAGCAGGTGAAGACATTCTGATGGTTTGATTAAAGCTTCAGCAATTAGCCATCAGGTAATTTTGAAAAAGAAAACAGATCAAATGTGCTGTATTGTATTGTATTGTAATGTATTGTATTGTATTGTTATTACCATTTTCTATTAACATATATAATGATATTAGATTAGAAATCACACAAAGTTATTAATACAATTAGATTAAAATGTTATCATGTATAATGAGTGTAGATTAAACAACTTTGGCTATTCAGAATAGCTTATTATATTACCATATTGCTTGAAATATTTATACAGACTGCAATATGAATCTCTGCATTCTCTGAAGACCTCAGTGATGTAATTAATTTTCCAAGATGAACTGAACAAGAGAGTTCATACATTAACCACAATGCAGTTAATTTGAGTTTCCATAAATTGACTTTTTGGCTATTTGGTTGGACTGCTGAAAATTAACGTGTTATTACATGAAATTGGACAAAAAATAAAACATGGTATTTATTTCTGAAACTAGCCGAGGGCCGGGGTCATGTGGCCATGCACACTGTTGTTTGAAACTTAATCACTGAAATTGCATCCTGTTTCATATATCTTACTATTCTTTAAAAAAATTTGCATCGCACTGCAACGTATGCAGGAAAATAATATTCAGCTCAAGATGGCCACACATATTTTGATCATTTATTAGGGTCAAATAGGCTATTCAGTTTCAGGCCTTATTAGATGTTTATATTAAGTAAGTTTATAACACTTTATTAACTCATTAACAGATTGATATTAAGGTCATCATTATTTATAACGTATTAAAATAAAATAAAAAACTTTACTTTTTCTTTTTTCTTTTTTTCACAATAGTGACCGAAAAGAAGGTTTTCATTTATAAAGCTTTACCAATTTTACTGACTGGTGTTTTAGTGCATTTTCTTCAAATATGAAAACAAATAAAGAGTCTCCATTAAATATGAGCAGTTTCACACGTTTAGTGCAAATTGTCACATGACCAGAGCAGTTCACTTCCTGTTTGCACATTGAGAAGATGATGGCTGCATCAAAGGTCCAAAACAAAAGGCTAGTAATGTATGTTAACAAAGATTTTTGGTACACATTATCAGGTGTTTAGTATTAATATATGAATTCGCAGTTATTTATTTTTGTTGAGTGTGGACATGAGTAAACAAGTCCATGGCAACAATAGTGGTCAGCTCATGAAACATGTTTTTTTGTATCTTAGTATACTTACTAGTTTTGTATAAGTTTTTTTTGTAACCATAGAATGTGATGAAACAGTTTAAAATGGGTTCATAACCGGGCTGGGTTATATAATAATTTATACACATTATCTCTCCGTACTATCGGCCTACACCCATTGTGGGACAACCCCCCCCCCCAAAAAAAATAAATAAATAAATACAAAATTTATTTCAAGGGATTACTAATGACACATTATTTTGATATGTTTATGTTTGAAAAAAATGTGGTTTAATTTGGTTAAATGGCTTAATGAGCTTTTCGGTTTGCTGTCATTTGTAAAGAGATTCAAAATGACAAATAAAATAAGGTCTGATGTTTGCACGTCTGATTGTTTATTTATATTGTAGAACAAACCAATCGAAATTCTAAACATTTAATTCTTACCCATATGGGATCCACCACAGCGTCCAGACTCCTTGTTTTGTGTCTCACCAGCTTCAAGATTTTTGGGAAGAGATCCAGTCCGGATTTTACCGCAGACCTTAGTCACCGTTACCGCAGCATCCGTCTAAACTGCCTTCAAACTCACCAGCTTCAAGTTTTTCGGGAAGAGATCCAGTCCGGATTTTACCGCAGACCTTAGTCACCGTTACCGCAGCATCCGTCTAAACTGCCTTCAAATCCAGCCGTACACAGCACTTTTCCTCACTTTCTTCACCTAATACACCAAACCTTGACATTCACCTGCTATATATATATCAGTGATTATCTGCGGGGACCGACCGCTGACCGAGCGGGATAAAAAGCCCTTTAACCGCGACAAACAGCTTCGCTAATTCTCAGCATCGGGTTTCTGCGCCAAGAAATGATGTGGACACCGAACCGCTGGTACGTACCGCTTCCGTTTCGTGGTTTTATGTTTGAATTCCCATCAAACGCCTAATTTCTTTCGTTAACGAGAGATCCCGTCGCCGATGTTCTTTGGATATTGATAAGCTGATTAAAATGGATGAATGGCAGCCACGCATCTTTGCAGATGGGAAAGTCTGCTGTAGAGTTATTCCACCGCTTATTACGGTGTAACGCTCATTTGTACGAAGCCTGTAGCTATTATGGTATATTTTGAGTCTCACATGCTGTGTTTCCTCAAGAACTGGAGCTCATTGATCCGATACCCAAAACCCTTGTTTATCTGATCGTGCTGTACTGAAATGGTGTTCTGCTGCTCGTGGTAAACACCTGTCTGCTTGAGTTTCAGTGATCAGGCTTTAGTGCAGGAGAACAGAGGGCTGGTAATGACACCTGGTTAGGTGAGATGATGATGGGCGTATGGCCTGAACGTGAACGTCCGCTGGAAACCGGACCCTGGTGACTTTTTTGGGATCAGAAAACCAAGGTCAGGTGGCGACATTGCGGTGTGTCTTATGGAGGAACTATTATTCCTTAAATTAAGTTGTTTTAATAAAACTTACGTTTTGAGCAATTGCTACGTTATTTCTAGATGGCTAGTTTGAAGGTAACTTATAGTAGTCAGTGTGGTTTGGTGAGTCCTCTAGTTTAACTCTCTGTGATCCACTGTAGGCTACAGCCAAAACTCAACACATATGCTCTTTTAGTCTCTGTTTGTTTATTCGTATTAGTACTTGTGACCTCCTGATATTTAAAAACTGTAATCATCACCCCATGGATTTCAAAACCAGGATGTTTAATCTATGCAACACAAAAGAAGACATTTAGTATAATGTCCAGGCTGCGGTGTCATTTTATTATTTACTCATATTTTAAATTATTCATTTAAAATGTTGTATTTTGATTTGTAAATATTTTCATATTTTAATTTATCTTAAATTATAATTTGACTTCAGTTTTATTTGTTTTATTTATATTTAGTACTTATTTACTTTAGTTACCAAGACAATGTTTATAATTTTCATTTCAGTAAACATTTTCTTTTTCATATTTATATTATATTTAGCTTCATTTCAGTTACCGAAAATTATTTTTATATAATGATTCATCTCGGTTTGATAACAAGGCAGTGGTGTAAAACATTGTGTGGTCATTGTAAGTCGTTACTATATTATTAGTTGATCATATAAACTCTGTAATTTACTTTCTTAAAATCTTTTATTTTATAAATGCATTATGTTAATACTGTAATTAAGACTCATTTTGGACCTCACAGCTATAGTCATTGAGGATACAGTGTTCCTCAGTCATCTGCACCAGTAGAGAGACGCGTCGATGTTGTGCTGCTAGACAATTGAAAGACCCTCTAATGGTTGTAAACTGACCCAGTGGCTGATTCTGCCACTGACTCCTTTAATTATGCAGGATGCTGGAAAGGAATGTTATCGTCATGGACACAGTCTGTGTGGCCAGTCACTACAAGAGTTTATAGGGTCAGAAGCACCTGTAATGGTAACGGTGCAAAGTGTGTAATGTTTTAGTTCTAATCTTTTGGAGAAGTAAACACACATCAGATGATTTCAGGAATCATTTATGTATCAGTCTGTGCAGTATAAATTATGCACCAAAGAAGCCATTCAGTGACTTGCTTCTTCCTTATGCTTTCATAGTTGCTCATAGTTTTCTCATTTTCATAACTTTCTTTTATATCTAATATATTTTAATATTGTACCTGGTATAGTTTTATATTTTTGCTGTTCATAACTTTCTCTCTGTTACTTTATCATCTAACCTTACAGTGTTTATTGTATTTGTATAAATAGAAATTTATTGTATGTGTAAATCCATCGTATTTGGCAATACATGTGATTCTGATTCTAGAATACAAAAGAGGTTATTTAGAAAAATGTGTGTATAAATCATTTTTTTGAAATATTTTCTTCTGTGTTCCACAATATTTTGAAACATCATACAACATTTGTATATTTGACTTTTAGTGTAAGTTTTTGTATTTTTATGTGTCATTTTAGTTTTAATACATTTTTACTTAAGTGTTAGTTGTAGTAATTTTAGTACTTCAACTTAAACTTTGAATTTAAGTTAGTACAAGAGAGTAAACTACATGCGGCACATTTAGCATTTGTATGGAAATTTTGTTTGTTGGTCACGTCAGATCACTGGACTTTTTAACAGAAAGTTACTTCTGTGCCACCTTCATTCAGGGTTCGAACAAAAATGTAAATTTTTGGGTGAACTTTGCCTTTAATACTTATGGTAAGGAGGGTTTCGACACTCTCCTACACGTATATCAACAATAATAACAGAAACTGTTGCCTTAGCAAACAGCACTAATTAGTGTGCTGCTGTGTCGTGCATGTTTTTGAGCTGAGCAGCAGTGTTTTTTGTAAGTGGGCTCTGGCCATCCCGCTCAATGTTGAGGTGGGGGTGTTCCACTTAAAAGAGCAAAAGCTATATCCTGATCAATAAAAGTAATGAGTTTTATCTCCGGTGTGCTGTGTGCTCATCTGAGTGTGTGTTTGTGTGTGTGTGTGTGTCATGTGCTGCGCTCTAATCCAGAGTTTTCATAGAAGCGCTTGATTCTGACTATCTTGGCTGGTGTCTTTCACGGGACATTATCCTGCTTTACAGAGGGCTGGACTGAGCCGGCTTCAGCAGGTTGATTAGTGTGTCCATCTGTTCACTGTCTGCCTTTGTGTTTACTGTTTTTACATGCTCTGCTGTGAACTCCTCAGACAGGTTGAAGCAGTACGATAAGAAAAGCTCTGTACTCTCTGCCCACTTAATGTTTATTGGGAAATATGTAAGGCAAATTTATTTTTATAGCAAATGCTGTTTGTTACTGTCATTTTAGTTTCTAGTTCTTCAGTTACAGTATTTGGGACAATTATGTTGCTAATGTCTGACAGTACTGTCTGTCTCACTGAAAAGATGCTATTATTATAGTATCCAGTGACAAAACTTTCTTTTGTGTATCACAAAAATATATTTTGATAAGTAGAAATGAAAGATGAATTTCATGATGCGGGTTACACTGTCTGTGGTGCTTAAAATAACCCCCCCCCCCCAAAAAGGAACTGATGCGTAACTACATTGTGCTCCGAACATGTCCTTTTATATAATGAACTTTACCCACTTTTTATTGGGCATGTAAACTGGGCATGCTGAGCAAAAAACATAAAAAAAATTGCCTTTCTATTTTCTTTTTCTTTTCTTTACCAACTTTTAATATATTTTTTTGTCGTAAAAAACAACCTTATAATTTAGTTTTAAAATTTAATTTAAATTTTCATTTCCATCCAGAAATCACAGCACTTTGCTGCAGGTAAGGTGCACTCACATTTACATTTCTGTGAATTGATCGTTCGCAAAGACCCCTTTGTTACTGTTTCTACATCCGACAAGCCATGCCGCTCTCATCACATCATGTTCTCACGCAGTGACAAATAAGCTACATTGTGGAGCAAAGAGGAAGCTGACAACATGCCAACAGACAAGACAGAGCTGGTTACTTTACGAATGAAACAAACCAAACATGACAAATTTAGTCATTTTATAAGAAATTCCAAAAATACTGTTGGTTGGAACAATAATTCCAACCATTTTGTGGCTCTTTAACGTGTGGTGACAGATAACTGTAGCACCTCAGTTCAAGCGGCACATGAACCAATCATCTCTTCCTCTTTACTAGTTATAGCATGAAATAAACAAAATTAATTTGTCTAATGGTTGTCAAACTGTCTCAGTGGCTGATTCTGCCACTAAATTTTATCTAATTTAGTGACCTTCTACAGGTACATCATCCATGGTATATATATTGCTCCTTCCTGTTTAATCTGTTTCTGTTTATTAACCTGCTCCTCAAGAGAACAACATCTACAATCCAGGTATAAAATGCCACCGGAATAGTTTCCTAATCTGTTTCTGCCATGGTATTTGGTATAGGCAACTTGATAAAGGGCACAACTTTTTCATTGCTAGCAGATGCAGATGAAGTAGCAGGAGATCGGTGGCCCTGCTGCACTTCTGGTGGTAGAGATTTTACACACTTCTCATTTACATTTATGCATTTAGCAGACGCTTTTATCCAAAGCGACGTACAGTGCCATTCAGGCTATTCATTTTTAATTTATTTTTCGGTCAGTAAGTGTGTTCCCTGGGAAGTGAACCCACTATCTTCCTTGGGAAGTGAACCCACTATCTTTTGCGCTGCTAACGCAATGCTCTACCACTGAGCCACAGGAACACATGGAAACTTCTGGGAACTTACCTCACAAATCTGTGCACTTTGTGTAACAAATCGGATAAAATCCTGCTACTGATCCAAACATGCAACAATCCATTTCTTCTATCCTCATTTTCACAGAGGCTTAGTTGTATAAAACAATTCCAAACAGTGTACACCAGTTTCACAGGGTTAACTAGATTTGTATATGTTTAAATTAGAGTTATGTTAAATTATGTTTAAAATATCGGTTTACCGATATTTTTCCCGATATTTAAGCATTTTGAAAATAACCGATATTTTTTTATTTTTTTTGGTCACATACACAATTATACAGAGTATAATCAGCAGTGAAATGTGTTCTCTGCATTTAACCCATCCAAGTGCACACACACTTGGAGCAGTGGACACACACACACACACTCACACACACACCTGGAGCAGTGGACACTGTTCACTCAGGAAAAGCTCCAGCACGACCACCGCATGTAACTTTATACAAGATTCACTTGTTTGTAACACACTAAATTATATTAACATTTACTATAGAACCATTATTTCACCAATAAACATCTAAATAAATACATCTCTATCTAAATTAATTATTTATTATCTCCGCAAGCGATCGCAGTTTGTGTATAGTTCTGTGTAAATGCATAGATAAACCGCGCTGTCAGTAGTTTTTATAATCTAGAATGACAAAAACATTTTAACAATTCTAATAAAACATGCCAGTTAAGAAATGCAATAAAATATGTTGTTTTGTTTGTTATAGCTTATTTAAATATTCCAGAGAATATTATTAATTGAATTAACATTATCCAGTTAATTATTATTCACTCTTTAGCCTATTCAACAGCTAATAAACCTAAAACTGTAGTTTAAAATGAGTTAAAAAACTTGATATGACTTCTGTCCTTTATTTTCTCCATTTGAAAACGTTAGACATTCTTTTGCTTATTGTTAATATCAGTGTTGGGGACTGCCCCACTAATGCCAGTTCTTTAAAGGTGTTAACCACTTCAGCACTCTGATCAGGGAGTCGGAGTCATCATAATGTCTTTCCACCATTTATTTATGTGCAGGGTTTCACCATATACACACTGATATGCATTGGAGGTAGTTTCTGCAATGAACAATAAACAGAAGTAAATAACTAATTGTCTAACATAAATATTTGCATACTGTTCCAATAAAACAGTGCATTTCAAATTAAACAATAACTTTCAATGTGCGATTAGTGAACTAATAATTACTGGATGTAAACAGAATGTAGAGGAGCATATAAACAACTTAAAATACATTATACAACATCCTCATTATGACATGAAACATAACAAATGTAGAATACATTGTAAGGAATGAGAAACATATTTAAACGAGATATTAAAAACATTAGCAAGATTAGCCGCGATACTACGGGGCACTTCCATGCATTTCACGTGATGAGCCAATAATCATAAAGATCGCGAACCACCAACATCACAGGCTTAATGTAGAAACAGATTCAGCAGTATAAACATCCAGTATTACAAACATAAAGTCATGGAATAAACTTACCTCTTCAGTAACTTTTGCCCTGCACTCAGAGATGCTGCACTGGTGGAAACTGCGTCATAATCTGTCAGCTCTGTATGCGTAACCAATAACGCGTCACTTACGCCAAACACGAATTACAGTTGAAGTAGCATAGTGCATATTTACATAATGCAATCTCTAACCAGATATAAAATAAGTGTTAATATTATAAATGGTATTAAAAGATACATAATATAAATAATTCACAACAATCAGTGTTGCTGATGATGCTTTTTATAAATAAAATATTTTTGTTGTTGTGAATTGAAGATTAAAATTTTACATGAAAATGTTAATTTTCAACCATTGTTTGTTGTTGTTAAGATGACTGAAAGGAGGAAAAACCAAAGCGAAGAATGGACTTACTTCAGTCTGTTATTTATTTACTTTATAACAGTAAATAAATATTGGTTCTGCATATCGGTTACATAAATGTACAAATAATCGGTATCGGTTCTAAAAAATCAATATCGTTCGATCACTAGTTTAAATATTTAAAAAATATATTTTATTTTGGTTAGTATCTTCATTTTGCCTGAAGCGTGTGTGGGAGAGGCTTGCTGAGCAGATAATCAGTGAATCCAAAGGCCTCCCAACTCATAATTATGGGAGATTATTAGAAAGTGAAAGCAAAAATGTTCCGGAAGACAAAACATAGACTGCATATATTCTAGGGCTGTGAAATTAATCACATGCGATTCTCATGCGTATCTCGTCAGTAAAGCCGTGTTGTATAATTTGTAGTAAATCTCCATCACCTGCTTTCAAGTGGGGCGGCAGTTAATACACAGTGCGTGGTTCACTGACAAGCTAAGCATTTTCGCATTCATAATTGAATGTGATTCAGCTGCGATTATGAACGTGATATTGCCTAGCTTGTCAGTAAACTACGGCTCTGTGTATTAACTGCTGCTCCATTTGAAATCAGGTGATGGCGATTTACTGCCAATCACGGAACCGGCTTTACTGATGAGATGCGCATGAGAATCGCACAGCCCTAATATATTCTCATGAATCCTTGTGGGACCCCACTGGGCCAGTGCATTTAATCTCATTCAAACATACAGAAATGAACATCTGCTGAGCGAGATGCCAGTGAAACCACATCAGTACAAAAAACCTGCTACCACTTCACAGACTGATGTCATGCATTTTTGAGAGAACAACTGGCTTCCCAAAAGAGAAACAGGTTGAATACAACATGATAAATATTTAGTCTGGCCTGGGACTTCAGTCTTGAGCTCCAGGAATGACAAATGTATCTTAAAGAAGAAGTTCACATCCAGAATGAAAATTTCCAGATACTTTACTCACCCCCACGTCATCCAAGATGTTCATGTCTTTCTTTCTTCAGTTGCAAAGAAGTTAAGGTTTTTGAGGAAAACACTCCAGAATTTTTCTCGATAATAGACATAGTAACAGGGATCAGTGGGTTGAAGGTCTAAATTGCAGTTTCAATGCAGCTTTAAAGGGCTCTACACAATCCCAACTGAAGGATAAGGGTCTTATAGCCAAATAAGTCATTTTCGAAAAAAAATTATAAAATGTTTTTAACCATAAATACTCATCTTGCACAAGCTCTGCAATTCGTGTCCACGACATATTCAGTACAGACTCTGTGTTTACAAAGCAAACGTTCAAAGAAAGTCGAAATCGTATCGAAAAACTATCTGCAAGTGATTTTTCCCTTGTGACTGTGAAGTTGCGGACGTACATGGCAGAGCTAGTGTAAGATGAGCATTCGTAGTGAAAAGTATATTTTGTTTTAGAAAATGACAGATGGTTCGCTAGATAAGTCCCTTATTCCTTGGCTGGGATCACCAAGATACATTTGAAGCTGCACTGAAACTGTAATTTGGGCCTTCATCCGTTGATCCCAATTGAATCACTATATTGAGAAAAAACTGGAATTGTTTTCCTCAAAAACGTAATATCTTTGCAGCTGAAGAAAGACATTCTTGGATGACATGTGGTAAGTAAATAATCAGGAAAGGGAGGAGATTGCTATATAGAGTGCTGCAGGCATTACTTATTTTGTGGGCCAAAATCTGAATTTTTATTTTTTTAATTTTTTTATAAAAATATAATGTTTTATTTTAAAACATTAGCATTTTAGCACTTCCCAAGTCAGTGTTTTTTTTTATTTTTGTTTTATTAAATGCCTGAAATTATATCATGTGGCCAAAGTGTACTTCATTTATAGCCTATAGCTTTTTACTCTTTTTCATAATCACGATGAGTGAAACTTGTATTAATCATAAACTTTTGCTGGTTACAGAGAATATTTTTTGTAGTAATCCAAAAGTCTTATTGGGTTTTTGGTGAGGGAACCAGGGTGATGTGAATTTACGGATTGGCCTACAAAAATAGGTCACTGCAGCACTCTATTCCAAGTGTTCTTAAAGGGCACCTATTATGCAAAATCCACTTTTACATTGATTTGGACATAAATGTGTGTTGGCAGTGTGTGAAACCATCCACACTACAATGATAAAAATCTACCCACTCATTTTGTAATACCCTTTAATCTAAGTCAGTCTCACTAAGCCTGCCGTTTTGACTCTCACCGCAGTGTGATGTCATATTTCGGAGGGCTGGACCATGGGGGTTGATTGACGGACCATGGGGGTTGATTGACAGCCCTGAGTTGCTATAGTTTCCGCTCTCAACGTCCTTCATTTTCTCCAGATGAAATCAGTTTTTAGACACACCCCAAAAATGACATTTTCCAGCTGTTATAATAAATTACCTGTGGGGTATTTTGGCCTGAAACTTCACAGACACATTCTGGGAACACCCAAGACCAATGTTACATCTTGTAAAAAGGGGCGTAATAGGTGCCTTTTAAAGTCCCCATGAAATCACAATTAAAGTTTTTTGGCTTTTAGTATGAATATGCTAGCCTTAAGGTTATCTGTTAGCAAGTGTGCTTCAAAACAATGACAAAATTCACAATTAGAAGATATAAGAATTTAAAACTTACAGTCTATGACTTCTGCCAGTATGTATGAGAGATTTTGATGATATCACCCATGGCACTTCTCATGAGCTTTTCATAACAATTTCTGTCGAATCAAATGCTTTCTAGAATCTGAAGTGTCCCGCCCCCTACACTATAAATAGACGCTGAAGCTGCGGCTTGGTCACTTGTTCACAGAAACATTTATCACAAAACATATCAGACTAGGGGTGTGCGATATATATTGTCTGCGATATTATCGTAATTGTTGTTTTAACGATGTGCAATTTGACAATATCGAGTATTTTGCAAAACCCCAAACTAACTCCTACATAGTGCACACATACATTAGCCTGCGTGGTGATGGGAGTTAAACAGTGCACGCGTGCATTTATAGTGTGTTGTTCACTGCATGATTCAGTCGATTAAAATGCATTAAGAATGATCGCAAAATTCAAAATATCGGGGCAGAAAATGTATATATTTACGTTTCAAATCACACGAAGGGTGCTGTTTTTTCTTCAAAAATAAGCATGATTACAAATGTGATCTTATACAACATTGTATAAAATTGATTTTATACAACAGTTCAATAAACAATAAGTTAATATTAAGAGACTTAGGTTTTAGACACCATATTGCCTGTTTTTGCTGCATTTCGCCGACAAAAAATTATTCCAAACAGCTACAGCGAGGTTTTGAGTCTCAGTGATTCGTTCTTGAATGATTTTATCGTTTAAATGATTCGGTTCAGTCGCAACGACTCACTTATTAACAGTGACGTGCTGTCACCTGCTGGCGGTTTAATTTCACATTTAAAGTCATTTAATTTTCATAAAGTCACATTATTTAAATTTTATTTAAAAATCAGTATTCAATGTTTTATGTTTAAAATGTCAAACAATTATGCATTTGTAACTGGTTAAAGCACTCTATGTCCCTATGGTGTGTGAATACATATAAACACTTCTGCAGAGATTCATTTTGATGATATTGGTTTCATTTGTTTGGAAGCTGCCTAAATGTGTATTATCTTAATTGACTGGTTAAATGTAACAATTTGACTCAAAATATGTACACTTTTAGAAACAAAATTGCTTTATTAAAGGTAAAAATCTCATTTAAACTTAAATTAAAAGATTAATTCATCACTGATGTGAACTAGAGGCTGACATTTTTTAAGAATCCACGGAATCCTGCGGGATGGAAACAAAATCGCTCTAATTACGTGATTGGGACGGGAGAAAAAAATTTAATCGGGAGTGGGCGGGACCGGGAATAGTAATGATACCCAAATTTACACAAATATACCTTTTATATAAATAAACTATAAACTGTATATTTTAATTCTGAACTCAATTCTAGTTGCCCTGTCTCTTTATGCTCTCCTCCTGTTTGCTTTGGTGTGGCTGGTTAAGTGAATGACGCAGTCTGTGATGGACAGATTGTTACAGCTGGTCTATGTGGTAATACACTCGGGCAAGACATCCAAAGCTCACCTATCATTCATCAACCTCAAATATGGCTTTTCATCTGAAAGATGTATGTAGTAGCAACTTTACATGGCCGTTCAATATGATGTTAACCTAGAGAAATGTGTGCTATTGAAGTGTTTGTGTGGAAGCGCGTTTGCTGCAGGACAGGCTCCGCTGCGCTCACTTGCTCTTAAAATCTCCGTCATTTTGGTCATACAGATAAAAGTAGCCGAATACATCTTTCGAATCTGTAAAGACTCTACGTTTATTTGTGGGCACTCAGAATAACAACGAAACGTTGCGCTTTTAAGCAAACAGGATGCGCTTTAGGTCTCATGTGAACTTGAGCGAGAAACTTCGAAACTCCGTCTTTGAAAAATATATCTATAGAGAGTGAAATATCAACAACAAAAAAATAGAAGACGTGTGTGTTAGCATGGATGATTTACATGAAATTGAATCTGTGCAACACTGTGCATAAGATGGCTTTCAGTTCAATATAATAACAAAAACTACATTTTGGGTTTTATTCAACTAATAAGGTGGGCACGCTGTGATCTGTACTATATTTTTACTGTAATTGACAGATTAAGGCTGTGGTGATATGTTGACAATAAAAGTGATTTGATTTGATTTGATCTCTTGACATAAATGACTGCACCTCGGTTGACCCCTCTGTAAAGCTTGTAAAGTTTGCAGATGACACAATGCTGATTGGCCTCATAAGCTACGGTGACTAATCTGCTTGCAGACAGGAGGTGGAACAGCTGGCGAGCTAGAGCAAACATAACAGCATGGAACTAATCAAAAGATGGTGAAGATAATAGACTTTAGAAGGCGCTTAAACCCACAGCTCCCTTCAACATAATCAACTTCAGTGGAAGTTCTTAGGAAAGATTTCTTAGGAACACAAGTGGAAGGCACTATTAAATATCATTGACCAAAAATGAAAATGTACTCACCCGCATGTCATTGCAATGACTTTTTATTAGGGGTGGCTCGATACCACTTTTTCAGAACCAATTCCCATCTGATACCAACAATTCAGAGTATCTACCGATTCCAGGACAGTAAAAAAAAAAAAATTTGTTGAATTTTTATACCTCTATGTGCGTTGACCAGATCATGACTCAGCGGACGATATAGGCTACATAATTCGTTGTCAATTTACTTAAAGTTAGGGAAGGAGGGATAGGCGTAATCGCGCTGATAGAAGTTCTCTCTTGGGCGCATGCTCCACTTCTTCAGTTCTCATACGGGGCGCGATCAGTTCTCAGTGATCAAATACACACACAGCAGACCAAATGTCTATCGTGTGTAGAGTCAAAGTATCTCACATAAATACAGTCGATTATGGCTTAAGTGAGCGTAAACAGGTGGGTGAAAACTGAATATGTGTCAGTATTACATGCATGCCTTCCATCTTAAAGGGACAGCTTTCCTAATGATCTGTGTCATCAATGTTAACCCACAAAAGATGTTAAATAAATGAATACTTGTTAAGTAAACCTACTGTATCTGAAAAAATATTTTAATTTGTATCTACCAAAAAATGAAAATGTATTCCAGTTTTTCCAAATTAAATCCTTGATTCAAATTTCTCTTAAGCTTAATTGATTTGGTCTAAAGAGAGAAAAATTGATGACTATTTTTGTTTAAATACTACATATGAAATATATATCAAAATAAATGTTGGTAACTGCAGTTTGACTAAAAGTAATGACTAAAAGTTCTCTTTTGATACGTGTATCGTCTGCAATGATTATGTACGACAGAAGAACACTTTTGGACATTGGACAACGCTACACTAACCTGATTAAGGATACTTTATCCACGGACCCAGCGTGGCCATTGGAGATACTTCGGAGCACCGAGTTGAACAATGACCACCTGAACAACCGCAGGAGGCGAAGGAAACACCGCGGGAGACGTGCTGGAATACGCAACAGACTGAGGAAAAGGGCTCACAGCCCTCCTCTACCAAGTATTCTGCTCGCTAATGTCCAATCCTTGGAGAATAAGATGGACGATCTTAGAGCCAGGATTAGTTTCCAACGAGACATTAGAGACTGCAACATCTTTTGTTTGACTGAAACGTATCAAATCCTCCAACAATTTTCTTTACAAATCCTCGGTTTGTACTTCTAATTCATGACCGGCATTTTGTTTTGTTGTCTCTCCGCGTTCCTCACTAATCACGCAACGCTAACGTCCTACGTCACCCGCCGGAACGGCTTCCTCATACGACAGATAGCAGAAGGGTTGAATACGTTTGAAATATGGATATTTTTCTTACAAAAATGCATGGATTTGCTACAGGAGGCCTTTATTCACCCCCGGAGCCGTGTGAGGCATGTTTTACTATGGATGCGCACGCTTTATTTAACGTGTTTTGGACTGTTGAACAGAAACACCCGCCCACTGCAATGATAGAGCTTAGAAGTGCCAGGACAATTTTTTATACAACTCAGATTGGATTCATCTGAAAGAAGAAAGTCATAAACACCTAGAATGGCTTGAGGGTGAGTAAATAACAGGCTAATTTTCATTCTTGGGTGAACTAACTCTTTAAGGAAAAATATAGGAACAGCTGAAAGCACACGTACACAAAAATCACACTGTGGACGGTCTTAATAATCTATATGACCTATATATATATATATATAAACTATATATATATAATGTATGTTTAATTATAAATTATATATCTTAATTTATGTATGCACGTGGCCAGTTATTTAGAATACTCCAAATTCACTTACATTAAGATGAGGTTAAGAACAAATTTATGTGTGTACACACGTGTTGTGAATTAGGCGGAAAGTTTTCATGAGAAGTTCAAACGGGCCTATAAATATGAATAATCTATGCAATTATTAGTAAATGAGACCAAAGTCTTCATAATGAGCAAGACATCTATTTTATTTAAAGGGAAAAAGTCATACAGGTGACATTAGGAAATTATGTAGAGATTTTGTGTTGGTATGTGTACCTTTCCTTTAACAAGCTTTATTATTTGTTGAAAAGAAACAGTCGTTGGCTACAGTCTATGGTTTTTCAGGTCTTCACCCTGCAAGAAACAATTTAGAACAGTAAAAAAATTGGCAGGCACAAAAACAGATTTGTCCCTATGGCAGTGGCCCCATGTGAACCACTGAACTACATATCTGCTGAAGAACAACTTTAATCATTAGAAATATGCTGTTGACATTCAGCATCTGAAACAAATGCCACTCAGTGTAGGCTAATCATTTAATGATTTCAAATATTGGGGAATACAGTCACAACTGAAGGAGTGCAGGTTGAAAAATGCATTTTTTTTCATTTATATATTTAAGACATTTTTGTATGATACTTTATACAAGCCACATGTGACTAAATCTTTAAAAGACTGACTTTAATACTCAAAGTTCCAAAGAACACTACCAATAATCCTGAGGAGAAATTCACCAATCATTGACTATATTGAAATTAAAACCAAAAACATTCCCTACCTGTGAATCCATTAAAATAAACGGGGTCACGCATTAGTTTAGGGACCAGAACTGGTCTATTGACTAACTATTAACTACAATGTTTGCCTCAATAAACTCAGAACTTGCTAATAGTTAATTATTAATAGTAAGGTAGTTGAGAAGATTAGGTATACGGTTATAGAATAGTCTATGGTCAGAATAAGGCATTACTATGTGCTTGATGAGTACTAATAAACAACTAATATGCTAGGAATATGTATGCCAATAAGCAACTTGTTAATAGTGAGAATTGGTCCCCATACTAAGGAGTTATCAAATATATTATTTTCATTTGGTAACTAGTTGTTTATTAGCAAGCTTGTTACTATTGTAATGGCTGTTTATTAGTATTTATAAAGCATATATTAATGCCTTATTCTGCATAACCATTTAGATCCCTTAACCGACCCAATACCTAAACTTAATAGCTACAACAACTACCTTACTATCAGTAAGCAGCAAATTAGGAGTTTATTGATGGAAAACTCTTGTAAATATGTGTTCTCTAATCTAAAGTGTTACCCAAATTTCATTATCATTAACTATAAAATATCAGTAGTTTAAGTAAATAGTATTGCATTGCACCATTGTTTTTGAATCTATTTCATCAAATCAAGTTTTTCAGTCTGCACACAATCAGTACATATTTGCATAATAGTCGTTGCATCTTTACCATTTTGTATTATCTTGAAGCTATTGGTTTTGATTTATGGTGTAGAATATTGATTAAAGAAGTTTAAATCCCATGGATAAATTGCTGAAGAAGTACAGTCATTGTTGCATGTTATTGCATACATTTTTTTACAGACATTGGGAGAGGATTTCTTGATTTTACTAATTCCTTATTGTTTCAAACTACTGAAACTGTTTTGATTTAAAATATGCACATAAAATCAGTGTTTTATTTATTTATTTTATTCTGTTGAACTGGAAATAGAAGCTTGTGACTGGCAAGCGTATTGAGTCCTGTACTGTTGATTGTCGCCAGCACTGACTCACAGTGACATTTATGAGGTTTTAAATGACTGGAACTCGCAGTGAAGCTGGTCTGTGCACAGTATGAGGGTACGTGGGCCCCTCACAGACTTCACACAAAATGTGACCTAGTCATTGTGTGGAGGTTTGCTCAGTACAATAATCTAGCAGACATGGTTGTTTACAACAACATTCTCTAAAGGTCTTCATCAGTCTCCATTGTTGCTGAGAGATTGTTTACAGAAAACCCATAGGCTAACATGAGAGATTAATGGAAGAATGCATTTCCGTTAGCAGTGCCAATCAGATGTGGGAAGGTTTTCCCGTTATTCCAAGCTTGGAGGATTGTGCTGAGTCAAGGGAAATCTATATCAGATGCTTTGAAAGACTTTATAAATGTTACTGATGCATTGAATGAAAAAAGGGAATATTAAGACATTTTTGGAATGGGTTGGAGATTGAGTAATTCTAGTAATTATACAAATGAAAAATGTATACCAATCAATTTATTTAAACATAATATGTGTTTCATATCCATAAAGTAGGTCTAATTTATGTCACCATTAAAAATCACTTTTTACTTTAATGGCTCAGGATATGTTCTCCATGTGGCTATGTGACTATATATATTTATAAGCTAAACTTTATTTAATTTTAATTAAATAAGTAGCCAATATAGTCTTACACTTTTGCTTCTTTCAGAGACAATTGCAGTAAATTCACAGTAAACACCATAAATGCAACAAACACAACTCCGCTTCGTGTCGTGGCCGCCGCATTAACACCTCGGGTGTGCATTATTTTCTAAGAATTCAATGGCCCGTCGTCAATTATTCCATACTTATCTGATTTTTTTTTTGAAAACCCAGATATATTTTTTAACCTTCATAACTGGAATTATATGAACATTTTAACTGCATTCTAAAAAGCGTCATCAGGCAGTGAATGCCTGAAGCACAATTCTACAAGAAAGGTAACTTACTGAAAAAGTGTTGGTGCTTAAAGTGCTTCACTGAGCTGAAATTTAAACTTAAAATATCTCAAGATAAATGAAATAAAACGAAAATCTAAATTAAGTGTTTTAAGGGCTTCAAACTTAACATCTCATGGCCCAATGTCTTATGGACTATCCTCCATTGCAGTCACATGCCCCTCGGATGGCCAACTCCTGTAGTTTGGCCTTCTTGATTTATGGCCTTGGCTAAACCAGCCAGTTGGCCACTCTCTCTAGCATCAACGTCTTCCAGACTGACCCGCTACACTGATTCTTATCAGATCTTCCACTGTGTCTGAATGAAGGGATGCTCTAGTGCAGTGGGTCTCAAACTTCTTTGGTCGCGCCCCCCCTTAAACCTATAAAAAAAATCAGGCGGCCCTATCCCACCTCAGAGTACCAAATCGTTTCACTAAACATTGTAAAAAAAATAAAACAGTATTTCTAATTGTACTAATTGTCTCTCTGTGCTCATACTGTATTTTACTGCAGTCAAATTCTCAATAATACTGTTTTACTTTATATATTTTACTGTTTCTCTTGTCAGTCAACAGGATAAATATGAAATAATGACTGAAGGGTCCGCCCTTCACTATATCTGATTGGTTTAGACCACTATATGGGCCTAATGTGTGTCTGTTGTTGAACCACAGGGAGACTTTCAGAGTCGCGAAGACTTTTATTTTATTTTCTCGAACGGCTGGTCGCACAGGTGCGACTTCAGATTTTTTTTTACTCGCACCATTGAGAAATTAGGACCCAAATTGGTCGCACTCTAGAGCCCTATCAAGATTATGTGTATAGCGCTTTTTAAGATACAATCGTTGCAAAGCAACTTCACAGGAAATTAAGTTTCTAAAATAGATTTATATTGTAGAAACTCAATATAATTAACTTATGCTAAAATTTGGTTAATTCAGTATAATTGCTGATGGTTGGCTTCCTTTGAGGTTTGATCAGAATTACCTGCAGTACAAGATTGTGAGATGCATTATATGAATGCTTGGCTAAAGAGATGTGTCTTTAATCTAGATTTAAATAGAGAGAGTGTGTCTGAACCCCGAACATTATCAGGAAGGCTATTCCAGAGTTTAGGAGCCAAATCAAATATGAAAAAGTTCTACCTCCTTTAGTGGACTTTGCTAGGTACTACCAAAAGTCCAGAGTTTTATCGACCTTAGGGAGCGGGTTGGATTGTAGGGTGATAGAGGATTAGTTAGGCACGCAGGAGCTAAATCATTTAGGGCCTTATAGGTAAGTAATAATATTTTGTAACTGATAATGGAACTTAATATAAAGTCAGGACAGAGACTGTAAAATTAATATGATCATATTTTCTTGACCTGGTAAGGATTCTAGCCGCATTTTGGAACCTAATCCCGTATTTTCTAATAATATTACCAAGGGGCAACATGTATAATGAAAATAGCAGAGGACCTAGGACAGATCCTTGTGGTACTCCATACTTTACTGTTGATAATTGAGATGCCTCCCGCTTAAATAAACAAAAGTAGCGATCGGACAGGTAGGATCTAAATAAATCTTGTATGTTGATTCATTCTTTAGAAGATCAGTCCAAACCACTCAATTTCAAAGTCTCAGACTCACCAGTCACAAATGGCTCACAGTCAGAGCTCTCATTGAATTAACATCTGACTCCCTCAGTAAACCGTCATTACCTTCGATCATATCCGATCTGAAACCAAGAGCCATTACTGTGTAATGATGTAAAGGATTGTGAAATTTAAATCCATCTTATTACAGACTGAGAAACGAGTGGAAATTAAATGCCTCTGAATAGTGTACCCGATAAAAACCAAACTCACTGACAGAAGATTAAATGCTTCTGGAGTGCTTGATGAGAGAAGCTTCTGAGGAGGATTTAATTTCAAAAGGCCCTGAAAATAATCATTACTGCAGAACCTGGTTAGGCCGCAGGAATACTAACAGCCAATCTCACAGGATACTCTCCTGAATTACACCATACCTAATTGACAGGACAGTCCTGGGACATTAATATTTAACATTTACTGTAAATCCAGTCTGAGCTACTAGCTACCTGTGCTACTCTTGGTAACTTATATTTAGATAAGACACCAAATATTGAGGGTTTATCTTGGGTTAATTTCATAAAGACATGCTATAGACTATTAAGGGCCTCTGTTTAGTGAGTAATTACCACTTTTGTTGCACTGTTGCATTAATTATAGGTTAGATGGCTGTCTGCTTGTGAAGAGGGTCTATATCAGATGTAATTGAATACTTTTTGTGTTGGATCAGTTTGATGGATAGGTCAGTTGGGCCTGTTTCTCACAAATACTATGTAAATGCAACAATCCTCTTCCTAAAAAGTACATGTAGAGGGCTGAGAGATCTTTTCACCTTTTTATAAATGTAAATGCATGTGCAGTGTTGTGGATGGGCGTGTGATCTGTGTGGTGGCACTGAGGTCAGTTACTGTAGGGTCTGATAGGCTTGACTGTTCTGTCCCGGACCTCAGGTAACCACACCATGCATTGCAATGAGACACTATAACCTAAACACTTTCAAGCATTTATTTGAAACATTCATGAATAAAATACATTGAGCTCAGTCATATGGAAGCAGATAACCGCAATGATTACTTCTGTAAGTTGTGTCGAGTTTTGTGCTTGATTATAAATTAAACAAGTTTGCTTAGTGGTAGGGCTGGGGTTATATGGCCCAAAATATTTCATATACGATTATTTTCATATCAGTCGACGATAATTATCACGATAAATGTAAAATCTTTATTTCTTTCAAGTTTAAAGCCAGATTTTTGCTCCAAAGTGAAAGTTTCTGCATGTTCTAATGAGTTGATATTGTTTCAAAATCAAGAAACCGGTTTGGTTTGCCTCATAATATGAATGATAATAATATCACTTTTTGTCTCTTAGAAATACACATTTGATCGTGAGTTGAGTTAGGATGCAGTAACATTTTTGTTCATTATCAAAATCAGTAACATCTGTAGCAACCTCAGTTTTATATGGTATAATGTATTCTGACCAAGTTTTTATTTTTATTAAGCATTGGTCTCCTATAGTAGCATACATTTAAATAATGATAAACAGTTAAAACCACACATATAGCATCTCAATAACATGGTCAAATATATAACTAAATGGTTTTAAGTAGTCTATTTGTTTGAAAGACAGTAGTCTAAAACCATTCAGTATAAATGTACACATGCTATTGCTGCCTTAACCACACATACTATATAATATATACCATTACTCCAGTAATAATATTAAATGTGAATATCCCACATTTCTGCCCCAATACCATAGTGCAGTGAATGTTACTACAGTAAATCCATGGTAAATAATGATGTATGCATATTGAAAGCCTTCTGAGTGTTTCTCATGTTGAGCGACAGACTGGTCAGTGTATGACATCAAAGTACCGCATAAGAGCAGATGGATCCTATGCTTTCTTACACTGACCATTCTGGATCTCACAGCACTGCTTAGTGTGCTCTAGTGAGCTCGTGCTGCGCGGCAGTTTGAACAAATGAGTCACGTGGTTTATAAACATTATATCGCAGGGTTCTGTCACTTCTGTCTGGTGTCATTCATGGGTTTTGTGACAGAGCCCTGACACTCCCGTTATGTCCTGTTTTTATGTGAGTGCGCGGCTTCGAGTGTGCTCGAGCACTCTAGTTTGTGTGCTTTATTTTGTGTTGGAGCGTGGTTTTCGGATCCCGGCACTCGTGTCTTGAGTTTCGGTTTCGTGACGGGGTTCGGACACTCAAGTCACCAACCTGTTTGACCGATGCTAAGGCCAACAAGAGTCTTGAGTACGACTTCTGATATTTTAAAGCCGACTTTTATGTGATGAAAGTCAAGTCGAAGTCGACTAGTCGCTGATGACGTCATTAATGAACAAATAAGTCTGGAGCTGTGACAAACAACTTGTGCACAGCTATGAAATATGACACAGGGCTGCCCACATGACTATTGCACATATAACAGCTTATTTTGATCAGTTTTTTAGTCTTTGGGTGGTTATATTTCTCACAGATTCCTGCTCGTTCTAAATCAGATACTGATAAGTAGTACAGTAAAGATTACATTCATATGAATGAATGCATTAGTGAGAGCGGTTGCGTGTGTGAATGAATTCTACCTGGCAGCATCTCACTACTAGTAGTGAAGCTGTGGGATTTAGTTATTAAGAAATATATGCTTGAATATATGCTTGAACTTTTCAGTTTCTAAGCTATTTTTGAGAAATCACAGAACAGTGTTGACAATAAATTTTCGCTGAATGATTCTGTGGCGATCTGCTGCGGCGTGGGTATTACTGAGGTATTTTATGTTGTAGAATAAAACATGAACATATCAAGAGCCCATGTTAAACACAGACCTTATTTCAGGCATTTCAGGCACCAAAAGGATGTTAAGGACTTAAGGAGTTTGGAGCCAGAAGTGCTAAAATGCTTACTCATTTCCTGGTTTTGGCCTGTAAAATATCCTTACATAGGGCCCTATGAAATCCGTTAGATTTTTTCCCAAATTCTATAAAATTTGTTTCCCAAATTCCATGAAAAAAATTCTGGATTCCATTTTTTTCCATAAAAATTTTTCAGGACAACCTTTTAAAAAAAGGGTTAGTTCACCCAAAAATGAAAATTATATTAGTATTAATATTAAATATATATATATATATATATATAAATTGCTCTTCCATGCGCTAGAATGGGTCAAATAAAAACAGTCAGTAAGGCCTAATCCTGTAGCGAATCGATGTGTTTTTGTAAAAAAAATATCCATATTTAAAATGTTATAAATACTTTTTTCTCACTTACGCTGACTGTCATACGAGCAAACCATTTCGGGTGGATGACGTAGGACGTATACGTCGTATGCGCCTCTGAGATATGCTAGTCTTGTGAGTTTGTTTACAGGAGCTAAGGAAGCAAAGTTTTCTTACTTTACCAAAGGAAAACCAGTCTCCTTTCTGCTTATGTTGAAATCCTCCAACATTGTTCTTTACAAATTCTTGCTTTGTGCTTCTAATTCATGACCGGCGTTTTATTTTGCTGCCTCCTCTGTGCTTCAATGTCCATCACTAATCACCGGCGTGTACGCGACGGGTACATCCTACATCATCCGCCCGGAGCAGCTTGCACATATGACAAATTAGCGGAAGTGAGAAAAAAGTACTATGTTGTTAATTAACATTTTTCTGATTATCAAATGAAGGCATGAAACATGAAAATTATTTATTTTAAATTTTTTGACCAATAAATGTGATTTTCTAGTCAAATTGAAACTTTGAAGAAATATTGTGATTATTCCTTAAAAATAAAGTTTTATTAATTTTTCAACAGTAGTAGTAGCCCAGCTGTATTACTTATAGGTGCATCTCAATAAATTAGAATGTCTTGGAAAAGTTCATTTATTTCAGTAATTCAACTCAAATTGTGAAACTCGTGTATTAAATAAATTCAATGCACTCAGACTGAAATAGTTTAAGTCTTTGGTTCTTTTAATTTTGATGATTTTGGCTCACATTTAACAAAAACCCACCAATTCAATCTCAACAAATTAGAATATGGTGACATGCCAATCAGCTAATCAACTAACAAACTAAGTTCCCTATTATAAAGCCTTTCAAGGTAACAAAAAAAACAAAAAAAACAATGGCAGATATTTATAATAATACTAATTTGTTACATTGTATAGCGCTTTTCTCTGTACTCAAAGCGCTTTACATAGAAGTGGAGGAATCTCCTCAACCTCCACCAATGTGCAGCATCCACCTGGATGATGCGACGGCAGCCATATTGCGCCAGAATGCTCACCACACACCAGCTTATTGGTGGAGAGGAGACAGAGTGATGAAGCCAATCAGTGTATGGGGATGATTAGGATTAGGATTAGGCCATGGTGGTCAGAGGCCAATTTAGGCCAAAGTGGGCAAAGATAAAAACATTTTTATCTTTCTTATTAAAAAATAAGAACAAAGATACAGATTAATAATACACATAATATATAAGTAAAACAAACAGTGCTTTTCCACTGCATACAATAGCACGCGATGCAGTTTCACTTTTGGGGGTTTTCCACTGGGTACTGTACCTGGTACCTGATACTTTTTAGTACCACTTGATCGAGGTTCCAAGCGAGCCGTGCCGTTACCAAAGCGTGGCGTGTAAACTCTACTGATCACTGATTGGCGGAGAGAATCGTCATTACTGCGTCACTGAACTTGCGAACGAGACCCTCCTCTACAGCCCGACCCGCTAGATTTAAATCAGCACAGCCAGCGAAGGATCGGACGCAACTTCTGTTTAAACAAACTCACATTTTGCATCAACCACAAAATAGCAGTGTCGTTGTCTGTTGAGGAAGTTCAGGCGTTCCTCGTTGATAGTCAGCGGATCCAGTGAGGAGCTTGATGGCGTACGAAGGAAAAACCTTATGTATAACGCGTTGCTTTTGAACTTGCTATATTTTCAGAGTATGTTTTCTGTTTATATTTTTACCTCTGTATCTGTGTTTTGCTTCAATTAAAAACAATCTGATCGAATAAGTGTACCTCAGACTATATTAAATATGTATCATTGTATGAGCACGTAATGAACCTCTTGAAAAGACAAATGATTAATGCCGCGATTATAAAAACCATCACATAAATAAAAACTAGGGATACATTGTACATTTTGAAATATTCAAAAGTTTATTGATAATTCACTTTACAGAACACGCTGCATGAATAGTTAACTAATCAAGTACGCAGCACACCTGAACATCTGCTCTCCTCCTCTACAACCCGTGTCACTGTCACCACAGTCTATGCTCTATAAATCACAAGCATTCTCATACTCATAGACCTCTCCATTGTTGTTAAAAACATCCACATGCCGAGAGTGAAGAACACTATTCCGTCTCCTTTCTTTATTGTGAGTTTGTTTGTGGCGCGTTTACGATGATGTCACGGCAGTAGAAATTATAAATGAGTAATCGCACCCACTCTATAGCGGTACTAAACTGCGGTGGAAATGCAAACCGACCCGAACTGAGCCGTAGTACCGTAGCCGTGCCGAACCGTACCGTACCATGCAGTGGAAAAGCGCCATAAGTAAAACAAACAGTGCTTTATTTCCAGATACAATAGATGTATTTAGCAGGAGCATTCAAGAAACTGAATGAACAAATTTAACATTCAGTAAAAATTAAAATGTATATAGACTGATTCCTAAAGCAACTGTATTAAAGTTTTTCAGTCAAGAATAGTGAGTGATTTTTCTCTGTGTTATTAACGTTAAAGGAATAGTTCACCCCAAAATAAAAAGTATGCCATCTGTCTGTCAATTCTGTCATGGTGTTTTATTTTTATTCCATCATTTACTGTATAAGTTGTTTTAAACCTAAGTGAGTTTCTTTCTTCTGCTGAACGTAAATGTTATTTTGAGGAACAAGGAAAACCAAACAGTTGCTGATCCTCCGTGACTTCCATGTTTTTCCTACTATCAAAGTCAATGTGGACCAGCAACTGTTGGTTACCCAGATTCATCAAAATATCTTATTTTGTGTTCAGCACAAGAAAGAAATGAATACAGGTTTGGGGCAACATGAGAGTGAGTAAATAATGACAGAAATTAAAGTGTAGGGTGAACCATCCCTTTAATGACAGTCGGCTGCATGTTTAATACTGTGCCTTTAAGACCTGCATGCATCTAATATACATGCGCGCATCCGTTTGTCTCAGCTGTTGTGTTTACTTTCATTTTAGACATAACGAACTGAGTCTATATGTAAACCTTGTGTGTTTTGACCATATTAGCGCAAAAGATAACTTAGTTCAGTAATCAGACGCTGTTTGACAGGGTTTTAGTGCGCGTGCTTCTGGTGTATGCGCTCAGAAAAAGCGGACGTCAGACCAGCACGCTAATGAAACGTTTAACCGGCAAGGCTTGTATGCAAATAATGTACTTTTGCGAATAAGTGTAGTGTCTTGTCAGAGTAACTCTACTGCTGTATGTCGTGTTGTACACTATATAGAGACGGAGGCGCCAGAACTGTAACTGATAGAATGTGCGCTGTAGCACAATACTACGATATTTCTTCAAAAGCAGATCGTGGAGACATTTTTGTCATCCACGATCAAAAATCGTCATATCGCACACCCCTAATTGATAGTTTAACTAAAGAATTAATCAACTGATGAGAAAATTCTAAATAGAGCAATTTAAAAGTAATCAATAGATTAGTCGACTAATCGGAAAAAATAATCCATCGATTATTCGACAATAAAAATAATTGTTAGCTGCAGCCCAACAGACATTTAAATAACAGAAGTACTGGGATAAAATGTTATAGTTTGTGTATAAACCCTAAATGTCTACAGTAGCGATCAAAACTAAAGTATCTTAATACTTGTATTGTAACGCTTATCATCTTCCGCCAGGATGGGGCGGCAACCCGTTTAAAAAATGTATTTGACATCGAATCATTCATTAAGGAGATTCCAACAGTGCAACAAGTCTTTAGGAAGTGAGACACTGACTCCTTCATTTATTTTTATTTTATTTTGTTCAAATGAATATATATATACATATTTAAAAGACTCAAGCTAAATTTTGTCAGAACCACTAGTAAATTACTTTATTTTGTGAGAGAATCGTGATCTCCAATTTATATTAAAAAAAATATAATCTGAATCAATCTGTCCAGAATCGTGCAGCTCTAGTTTACATGTTGTTTATTAGCCTACTGCATATAATTAATTAAAAAAGAAGTTTCATTTCATAAAGTATAAGTTGATTTCAAAATGCACCTACATTTTTTGCATTTTGTGTTTCCCTATATTTTTCATCATTGAGGATCTTTTTTTTTTTTTTTTTGTCAAAAAATCTCGTTTCGTCTCGTTCTCGTGAATCCAGTCTCGTGTCTCGCCTCGTCTCGTGGGATAAGTGTCTCGTCACACCCCTAGGAAAATGTGCAGTTTTGGGGATGTTTTTCATGTATTTATGATCTCATTTAATAAGAAGGCAGATGCTGAACTCACAGCGATTGTCACACGCGCTTCTGTATGTGTGTAGTCAACAGCATCTGAGCCATTCATCCACACAGAGACATTCAGAACATTAACGATGCATATTTAAAATGCTTTTTTTATTTCAGGGTGTAAGAAGTCTAGCCAATGGAAAACATTCAGGAAACCTGTTTGCAAACAGTCATTGTTTTTGCAGTTCATGGTTACGATAGTGGTGAAGAAATGACACACTTTAAATGTTTATTTCTGTAAGTGTACCAGATACTGATTAAATTATAAATATAAATGGACCACTTCTCTTTTTTTCTCTTCCACTTTCCATACTACTGCCTACAGTGCTCATCTTTGTTTCTTCCTCTTTATGTTTTTGTGTGGCTTTACCCTGTGAAGAGGATCTAAGTATTTTGTGCTGTGCTAATGTACAGTGAGAGAGCTGGAGCTTTGAATGAGCGACTTCTTCATTTGTCATTGGCTGCTGGAAAGATGACATTGTTCTGGGCTAATGCGCATTGTGTCCTTGTTTAGCATAATCTACTTCATAAAAAACATTCCTGCTGGCCTCCATCGCTCATTTCTCTTCTGATTCAGAGTGGAATATTCCAGTGGTACAGGCTGGTCCTCTCTGAGATAATGGAGCGTTCTGGCCTTAGATCTAGTGTTTGCTGCTTTGACCTGCTTGACCTGCATATGCTACTCAGATCCAGAGCAACTAAATAAAACCAAAGTGTCAAATAATTGCTTTTTTGTTCATCTATTTTATTTAACAATTTTTAATAAAATATGATAGTTCATTATATTGACAGTTTTTTATTGGAATCGAAGTTTGTACAGATGTGTGGTTAATCTAAAGCCAAATAATAGTTTTGCACTGTAATGATCAATAAACAAGCAAAACTGACATGACTGTGCTTTTGGTGAAAGAGATATACTTTTATATTTTTTTGCAATTTTTTATCCAAAATTGTCAATAGCATTATGATTGTATTGCCTTTTTTATTTGTTCATAAAGTTCCTTGAACACCATGCCTGTAGGCCAGTTTTTGTGCATTTCTCACAGCTCACGAGAATGAGACAGAGAAAGAGAGATGTTCAGAGCATCTCCAATTTAAATACAATGATTCCTTCAGTTCTTTCAAGCTATCAATTTCAGTGAAACAGTTTAAAGCAAAAATTTGCTTCATCTTTTATAAATATTCATTAGATATGATGTGTAGCATTTTTTTAAACGTTTTACTAAAATATATATATAGGTAACAGTTCAATTCTTTATATTTAGTGTTTTTTATAATATTTATTTTTTCGTGAAGCTGGGTGGCTGGGTGACCTCTAACACGTTCACTAGATTCTATAGCCTTCATGTGGAACTGGTCCCCTCCTGTGTTTTCACCTCAAACAGGTCGAAGCACTGAGAGGCTCTGATTTGGTCGGCTTACTAAAACTGCTCCT
>CM050425.1:22302615-22627376 GCA_027564155.1 Gymnocypris eckloni scoliostomus | reverse complement strand
GAGCATGTTCAGGCCATTGATTGTAATTAAGTGCTTCACTCTCTGCAACTTCTCATCTTGTTGCGTTGCATCGTGAATTTATTTTATTTTCCCATTTCAAGCCAGCAGGCTTTCAACGATTGCATTGACATAGCAGCTGATGTCCTCTTCAGTAGTGCTGTCCACTGTGCTGCTTTGTGGGCTTTGTTTTGCCTGGAGCATACTCAGCTATCTCATTGAATCTCATTAGTCTGAGTAAAAGTCGTTGGCAGTTTATTAAAGGAACTAGCGGTTTGTGTTCTGTGATGAGTTTGAAGTGCCCCATTCCACTCAGATATTTGCTGAAATGTTCGCACGCCCAGACTCCTGCAAGACACTCTTTTTCTATCTGCGCATAATGACATTCAGCACTAGTGAGGGTTTGCGAGCAGTATGCAATAGGTTACCAGCAGTGTCTGTGTTGTTGGAGTAGCACTCCTCCCAAGCCATAACTGCTTGCATCGGCAGATACAGTTGTTAGCTTCTCTGCATCATAAAATGACAATACTGGTGATGTCATAAGAGCTTCCTTTAGTTGTCGAAATGCTTGCTCCTGTGCTGAGTCCCAGGTCCATGCTGTTTTAGTTCATAAGAGTTTGTGTAGTGGGCCTTCCAGCATTGCCAGGAGGGATATATATTTTACCATGTAGTTAATTATCCCCAGCACTCTCTTAAGTTCATGTACATTCGTTGGATCTTGAGTTCAGCAATAGCTTTGACTTTCTCTGGGTCTACTCGGACACCGTTCTCATCGACTACCTCACCCAGGTAATGCAGCTCACTTTGTCGGATCTTACATTTGTCTTTGTTTAACCTCAGGCCGACAAATTCCATTGTTTCCATTACGCTTCAGTATGTCCAAGTTTCCATTACGCACTTCAGTACGTCCAAGTGTATCCAAAACCCGCCCACTTCAACAAAAACCAGCCCAAAATTTTAACTGCCAAAATAATGTGATATGATTTTATTACCATGTCAATCAAGATTAATAAGGACCATTTTTATCTCCTCAAAATAAAATAATGATGAAAAAGGTAATAAATATAAATACATTTCACAGGAACATGGCTCAAAACAGGGCAAATGCATTAAAGACAGTCAGAAAATATGCTTAAAATGACCAGGAACCTTTTTTAAATGGCAATCAAGAAATTAACTGATAAGCTTTCCTGTAGCTCAACTGGTAGAGCATGGCGTTAGCAACGCCAAGATCATGGGTTCGATTCCCAGGGAAAGCAAGAGCTGATCAAAATGTAAAAACTGTAACTTGAATGCAATGTAAGTCGCTTTGGATAAAAGCGTCTGCTAAATGCATAAATGTAAATGTAAACCCCCGGGGGAACACATGCATCATTTTCAATGTCCACAGTAAGAAAAAGCTAACTTTTGTCAGGTCATGTCTCTTTTAATTTAAATCTAGAAACCTCCTATGTGAAAACACCTGCTCGAGCTCGAATAAAGTGCGGGGGACGACTTTACATTTTATTAAATGTATATAAAAAATGTAGTTCTACACACAGCAATATAAACAAAGGTGCTTGTTCTCTTTCTTGCGGTTTAATTGGGAAGCGTGTTGATGTGTCTTGTATTTTTTATGCTATCTGACTAAATCTATTCATATTTTGAACTATTATTATTACAGTATTTATTTAAAAACATAGTGAAATAGTAGTAAAGAAAATAATTATCACAATACTGGTAAAACAGGCTTATACTTATTTTCTCGTCCTGCAAATTATATTAACAATCCTGATTTTATAATTATCATTCAAAAAATGAATAAATTCAGAACAGGGTTAGAATATTATTTTATTTTAAATAAGACTGGACTATTTTTTTTCTACAACAGCAGCAATGTTTACAACAGCAAAACAACCATACCTTGTAAACTCAATAACAACAACAATTATAATAGTATCATTCCAGAGTAATCAAGAGGTGCAAAAAATGTCTTTAATTTTTTAATTTAAAATGATCTTTTCTGTTCTGTGTTTCTTTTTCAAACCTGCGTCATGGCATTTGCTGCTGTTTCAATACAGAAGCATCCATTTCGATACAAATATCAGGAAGGAGCACAGCCCTATTAAAAGCCGTGTTCCATGTGCCCCTTTTATACTTTGAGCACCTGCCCATCCAAAGGTCTCTGCACGGCCCTGGACAAGTGTCATCTAGAACCAGCTAATTTAGCCCACATGTTCTGCAGTTGTCCTGCTCTGTCTCTTTTTTGGGAGTCTGTTTTTTACTCACTTTCAGCTACCACATCTGTTAAACTTTCTCCCTCTCCGCTAATTGGGTTGTTTGGAGTCTTTCCTTCTGATTACTCATTGCCATCTCATTTCATTGAGCTGGTAGCTTTTCTCACTTTACTAGCAAGACGTTGTATTCTGATGCATTGGGAAGGTCCTCAAGCCCCCTCTCACACTCGGTGGATAAAAGATGCTTTATTGTTTTTATTAAATTAGAAACAATTAAACACAGTCTTCGTGGCTCCATAGTAAAATTCTCAAAAAATTGGTTACCCTTCCTTGAGCATGTTAGAACTCTGCAGCTGAATGCAGTCTCTCTTGATTAATTATCCATCTACACTGTACTATTATAACTCAAGTTATCCCGATTGTGCACTTGTATTGCCATGTTTGTTGCACACATTTGTAACTAAGCAATTTATTTATTATATATATATATTTTTTACTTATTATTTTAACCTAATTTAGTTGTTTGTTTTTCAAAACAAATAAACAAGCAGACTGTTGTTGTGAACTTGGTTCTTCTAAAGTGTAGGAAACTCAGAAGAGAAGACCAGGAGACTTGGATTGGATCGTCAGCAGGATTCTTTATTGAGAACACAAGCTGTTGGTATCTGTAGTCATCGAAATCTCAATCTTAAGTAACTTTACAAGGTTATTTTATAGGCATTTTGGAGGAGGGATTCTTGGAGGTGGAGACAAATTCAAAATAAAGCAAGCACATGAGGGAGGCGTTAGTTTGTTACCAAACTTCCGTGGTTCTAATCTCATCAACATAATCAAATGCATAGACACTAATCCAATCAACCTAACGAATCCACGTCTGGGCCAGGGGCTCCGAAAGATAGACACTAATCCAATCAACCTAACGAATCAACGCGTCTGGGCCAGGGGTTCTTTGAATCAACGTCTGGGCCAGGGTTCTTTGAATCTCTGCCAATCAACATGACTTGATTGAGACAAAGCACAGTTATACATTGAGTCAGGAAGTGAATAATAAGAATCTAAATTAAACATTTAAATACAATTTGTAATCCCACAATTCCCCCTTTGAGAGTTCTAATAACTCTCACAAAATACAAATTTAGACACTTAAAAGTTAATTCTTGTAACTTGTAATCGTTACAGGCACATTGTACATGTTCTGTGTTGCCTATATGTAATTGCATGCTGACACAGAAACAAAACATGCAATTAGGGTCCGTGAAGTTCTTACGGGTAATAATCTTTTCTGGTTGGAACTGTCATTTCCTTGTGAGAGGCGGGAGTCATTTGCTGAAAGAAACACTTGATACTGTGGATGCATAGATAGTACGCAAGTAGGAGAAACAACAGCAGAATTGCTATTTCCTTGATCCACAGCCAGGGTTTACCTAACAAGTTTCCGAACCATGAAGAATTATCTTCAGTCATCTGGTGTAATTTTGCTGAAAGATCAAGAGTACGAAAATCTTGATCATGTTGATGGATGACTGAAGTTCCCGTATGTGAGTCTCTGTGTTGTGTATTTTTTTTTCTTCTTCTTTCTTTTCTCTTTCTTGTGTGATAGTTGGCTCGGCAATGGGTCTAGTTGTTTTCTAGAGGTTGTGGCTTCATCCGCAGGTGAGAAGGGCGGTGCATATGGATCTCAGGACAGCCATCAAGTGGTATCTGCACAGAGGAAGAAAGAAACAAAAACAAGAGAGAACAACGGCACAGAGCAGTATTTGTTGTAGAGTCTGCAAACATTAGGGCTGTATCCTCTGTTCAAATATAGTCTGCTATTGTTGTTCCTTCTTTCCCTATTTCTCAATTCCTGCGACACCTAAAGAACAGTGAGGAAAGGATGGACTATTGGATGGGGAAAGGCCTATGAGGAAATCTTCACCGCAGGGTTGGCCCCCGAAGCCTGTTGCTTTCGGTTCTTCCCTGGGCTCCTCACTGGTTCTTGTGTCTGTCCTATCCTATCCCTGCAGGGGGAGGAACAACTTTACAGTGTGACACATGAGTCCAAGTTTTCCTTCCCTGACACAATACTGCAGCAGCTGTAATCAACATCACTTGATGTGGTCCGTACCACTTAGGCTCTAATGGCTTGTTTCTGAACGCCTTTATCATGACCCATTGACCTGGGATGATTGTGTGTCCACCTTCTGGTGGAGTCTGCCAACACGACTCAACTCTCTCTTTGGCACTCTGCACTGCCTTTGTGAGGTTTTCACAGTAAGCGATCAGGGCATCTGAAGCAATGTGCACATCAGCATTTCTAAGATCAATCACACCTGGCATCCGCATTGGGCGTCCAGTAATAATCTCATGAGGGCTCAGTCCTACTGATCTGTTAGGTGATGGTCTCATACTACACAGTACTGCGGGCAGTGCTTCAACCCATGGTACTCCTTCCTGATGCATTTTGCTTAGCCTGGTTTTGATTGTTCTGTTTGATCGTTCAACCTGTCCTGATGCTTGTGGCCTATAGGGACAGTGAAGGTTCCACTTAATCTTCAACATTCTAGACACTTCCTTGACTACCTGTCCTGTAAAGTGGGTACCTTGATCTGAGTCAATTCAATCTGGTAATCCCCATCTGGGAATGAAATCAGTGACAAGACATTTAGCAGCTGTAGCACGCCCTGTTGGATAAGCTTCTACCCATCTTGAGAACTTGTCTATTACTACCAAAATGTCAGTTTTCCTTTACAAGGGCAACGATATGTAATCAACTTGCAGGTGACGAAATGGCCCTGGTAGAGCTGGGATATGTGCTGCTGGTGTAGTGGCTGCTGGTACATCATTATTTTTCTGACATGTAACACATCTCTTGACTGTTTCAGTGGCTGCGTTTCTGAATTTTGGATTCCACCATTGATTTGAGAACCTGTGATTCATCGTTGCTGGACCACTATGACCCAAACTGTGTATTTGTTGAGCCAAATATGGCAACAGTGATTCGGGAGCAACATACTTTCCCCTTTGGTCCAGCAGCGGATGAATCCACAGTGGCTCCTTTGTCTAACCATGTCCATGCTTCATATAGAGGAACGTCTTTATACAGATCAACGATTGATTCAGGAGGTAGAATTGTCTTCTGTGCTGTACTACCTGAACACACTTGTACAGTTGCATAGAAACAAGCCTGCTTAGCCGCTACATCAGCAAGAGCATTACCTTTAGCTTCCGTAGTATTAGTTGTGAGATGTGCTTTCACTTTGATCACCGCTAATTTCTTTGGGAGTTTCATGGCAAACATTAAATCTTTCACTAATCCAGCATGCTTAATGGGGGATCCAGCAGAAGTTAGACATTTTCTGGTTTGCCAAATGACACCAAAATCATGAATTACCCCAAAAGCATACCTGGAATCTGTGTAGATATTTGCAACCGATCCTGAAGCTAGCGTGCATGCTCTAGTTAAGGCTACTAGTTCTGCAGCTTGAGCTGAAAAATGATCTGGAAGATGACCTGAAGCAACTACTTCAGTGGTGGAAGTTACTGCATATCCTGCTCGTCTGTTACCTTCAATAACTTGAGCTGAACCATCAACAAACAACTCCAATTCTCGTTCTCTATGGGAGTTTCTGCTATTTCACTTGTCGCTGCATATGTAAGCGTAACACAATCATGAGTCATTTCGCCTTCATCCTCTAACACAAATTCAGTCATTGCAGACATCATACATGAGGATGGGTTCGTGACTGGTGCACGCTGTATAACAATATTCGGGCTGTGAGAGTTGCTAACCAATTTCCCCAACGTGAGGAGGTGACCGAAGTGACTTTGCTTGATTCATTAGTGCGGACACTGCGTGAGGGCATTTTACGTTTACAGTCTGACCTAACACCATTCCTGATGAAGCCTGAAGCGCTAGATGAACTGCCTGTACTGCTCTGAGGCATGGGCCCATACCTTGAGCGACTATGTCAAGTTTACCGAATAGTAATGAATTGGGCGTAAGCTGCCCCCATGATCTTGCATTAGACATGCAGTCATAAAGCCTAAGTGTTCATGGACATAAAGCACAAAGGGTCTATCAGATTGGGCAATTCCTAATGCTGGTGCTTGACATAGTGCTCTCTTCAAATCATTAAAAGCTTTGAGATGAAGTTCTTCCATACAAACAGTATCTGAATCTTTACCATGGCCTTTCAACAAATCATAGAGAGGCTGAGCAATCGAGGCATAGTCTTCAATCCAAGGTCTACAATAACCTGTTGTTCCTAAAATGAGCGGAGTGTTTTAATGGTAGTAGGCGGAGGTATGGCTTTGACTGAAGCCGCTCGATCCTGTGTAATGGATCTATTTCCTGCACCAATTGTTTGACCCAGAAATGTGACTTGCTTTTAGCGATTTGAGCTTTGTGAAAGCTGCATTTGTGTCCTTTTATGCAAATAGTCCAACAATGATGCCAATTCAGTTTGATGTACCTCATGATCTGTTGAGGCAATCAAAATATCATCGACATATTGGATCATAGTGGACTGTTTTACCGGACATTCTGGGTCACACAAATCACGCCTGACAGCCTGATGATATATGGTTGGGGAGTTTTGAAATCCCTGTGGCAATCGTGTCCACTGGTATTGTTCATAGTCAACTGTGAAAGCTAACCATGGCTGGCTGTCAGAGTGCAACGGTACAGAAAAGAATCCATTAGACATATCAATTACTGAAAAATCTTACAATCTAATGGTAAGCCATTACAAATTGTAGATGGATCTGCCACTAGGGGTGATTTTATCAATATGTTTATTGGCTACTCTGTAGTCTATTGTAAGTCTCCATGTCCCATTAGATTTATTGATGGGCCATATGGGTGAATTACATGGACTGTTGGTTTTAACTAGCACTCCTTGCGCCAGCAAATTTTCTACAATAAGTTTGATTCCCTGTATAGCTTCCTTATTAATCGGATATTGTTTGGTGACCGGAGGTGGAGTTCCTGTCAATTTAACTGGTTCTACACCTGTCAACAACCCACAATCATCCTTGTCTTTAGCCCAAATTGGATGATTCTGTAAGAAAGCATACCGGGAGGGGTTGCATTATTGGTAGAAATCTGTGCTGAGGAAATTTTTATGCTAGTAGATTCTGAGGACATGTCTAAAGTTAGATTTATTTGTCTCAGAAGATTCATGCCTAAAATTGCACCTGTATTTAATGGAGCGCATAGCAATTTTGTAGTCAGAGTTTTTGGGCCAAATTGTACCTCTATGTGGAGTTTCATACAAAACAGAATCTTCACCTATTACACCAGTTAAACAAAGTTTGGTTTTCTTGTATGGGATGTTTAAACCTTGTGCCAATTTTGTAGGAATTACTGTAATTTCTGCACCTGTATCAAGCAAAAATCAATCTCTTTTTTATGCTACCTTTCACAAAAATTATTTGGTCATTGTGTTGGATTACAGGGGAAAGGTAGCTACTCACAGCCCCAATAATTAGTTTTTTCCTGGTCTTGTTGTGCTCTTAGAAGAGCCTGAACTAGCTGTCCTACAGTTTCAGTGGTCACTGGCGGAACTACTTCAGGGTTGTCGTGCAGGCTGAGAAGGAGCAGAATTGTGCATAGCATTTCTTTTACTATCTTGCAACTTCTTCCTACACTCTTTCTCCCAATGTCCTAATTTTCCACAGTATTTGCATTTGCTTTCTCTTTTAGACCATCTATTGTCTTGTTTCGTTGTGTTAAACTTAGCTGCTGCTACTCTTACTTTTGCCTAGACATCAGCATCTCTTTCCCATGTAGCTAACCTGTCTAGGTTACTTCTGAGAGTTCTGTTAGACCAAGTTAGATCTAAGAATGGTAAAGCTTTTCTGTATTCGGCTACAAGGCCATCTGACCAGATACGAACCAGGGTCCCTTGTCATCTAGCACACTTTCAGGGTCATCAACAATTCCACTGTAGATTACAGCTGACTGACAAAATCTCTCAGTATTCACTCACAGTTTCTTCTTTCCTTTGCACACAGGTAGTAATTCTAGACCAATCTATTTTGGGTCCTAAGATATTCTTTAGGATTTTCAAAATACCTTCTCTTAAATCACCCTTACTGGCATTTCGCAGTTCAGAAGTAACAGCAGATTAAAAACTGTTGAATTCAGATTCAGTTAGAATTTGTGACATCAGCTGCGTGACTTCTGCCAACGACATGTCATAAAGACGCATTTTACTGATCAATGTTCTTCTAAATTCAGAAAAAAGTTGTGCGTGCTGACGGTAAACTGAGATAGTCTCTCTATATCTTTAGGACATAAAGCTTTGGCAACAGTTTGTATTTGCACAACAGAAGAATTGAGAGGAACACTATCAGTTTCCTCAATCCCCTGAGATCTTCTCCTAGCACCACACACATTGACTGAATTTACAGGCACATCAGTTACTGATTGGAGAGCTAAATCTGTTTCAAAGAACGCTTGTAAATCAGGGTAAATGTTATCAGGCTGACTAACTTCCACATCAGTTTTTGCTGCAGCTTTCTTGAGGTTCAATTTCTTAGTCAAAGTGGATACTCTAGCACGGAGTTCATTGTTCTGTTTCTCTAGCTCTGAGTTACGCTGAGACTGTTGTGTAGCTAGTGTTACACTGAATTCTCTGTGACAACAGATAATGCCTTTCACATTGTTCTTACGAATACTTGCTCCTAGTACCTTTTTACACTCATCTACCGACCAAGTCTTGTCTGGATGAATCTCATATTTCATGTTAGTTCTTGTCTAACTTTTCAGTGACTATTAGGTCCATTTTTCCCCTAACAGCGTTTTGAATTCACTATCTGACCACAAAGGAGTCGCAAGACCAATCTTTTCTGTGGTTGGAATCAGCCTAGCATTCCTTCTAACCATTTTGTAAGTTTCTTCTGTACCACACAAACAAACACTAAACAAAAAAACAAAAAAAACTTGTTAAAAAAAGCTTAACTATTGTTAACTTTCCAAATTACCAACACTTCACACTTAACTTCCCTGCCTACAAGAACAGAGGATAAACCAAAATTATTAGCACGAAATGCTAACCTCCCCTGCCTGAAACAGAGGATAACCAATTTTTAGCACATGATGCTAAACTTCCCTGCCTGAAACAGAGGATAACCATTTTTTAGCACGTAATGCCAAATCTTCCCTGCCTGAAAGAACAGAGGATAACTTTCATCTCTAAAAGAAAACTTTAGAGGATAAACTTAGTTAAACAAACCCTACAGATGTATGTTAACTCTTCTCTGACGGCACAGAGGATACAAAATTTGTACTGGTCTTAGGTTCTTTTGGATTAGAGACAGCACTCATCACAACCCTTGGTTGAGAGAAAAATTCAGTCTGGGAATCTTTGTTCAGCTGGAAGTGTCGCTGGATTCCAAAAGATGCAGTCTGGATGCAGATCTTTGTTTGAGCTTGAAGTTTTCAGGTGAGGAAGCTGGAACTCTATCCGGGTCACGGCACCATCTGTTGTGAACTTGGTTCTTCTAAAGTGTAGGAAACTCAGAAGAGAAGACCAGGAGACTTCGGATTGGATCGTCAGCAGGATTCTTTATTGAGAACACAAGCTGTTGGTATCTGTAGTCATCGAAATCTCAATCTTAAGTAACTTTACAAGGTTATTTTATAGGCATTTTTGGAGGAGGGATTCTTGGAGGTGGAGACAAATTCAAAACAAAGCAAGCACATGAGGGAGGCGTTAGTTTGTTACCAAACTTCCCGTGGTTCTAATCTCATCAACATAATCAAATGCATAGACACTAATCCAATCAACCTAACGAATCCACGTCTGGGCCAGGGGGCTCCGAAAGATAGACACTAATCCAATCAACCTAACGAATCAACGTCTGGGCCAGGGGTTCTTTGAATCAACGTCTGGGCCAGGGGTTCTTTGAATCTCTGCCAATCAACATGACTTGATTGAGAAAAAGCACAGTTATACATTGAGTCAGGAAGTGAATAATAAGAATCTAAATTAAACATTTAAATACAATTTGTAATCCCACACTGTAAATACTCACAACCAAATAAATTGTATTTGCAGTGCGTTTCTTTGTTTGGTTGTGTTGTGAGCATTTGCAGCGTGTGTTGTCAAATTTACAAAAGTTGTTTTCTTAATTTGCAGGCGTTTTTTTACTATTTGCAGTGCGTTTCTTGTTTGGTTGTGCTGTGAGCATTTGCAGCGTGTGTGTTGTCAAATTGACGAAAGTTGTTCCCTTTCAATATTTCACTCATATTGCGTCGGAGACGCTATATGGGAAAAACTCATTTTTTCCTCTTCAACGGAAGCCTTTTTCAACTGCATGTCCATTGGTTTGTGTAGTGCTATAAAAACAAACCAATGGCACAGCGGCGGTGAGCGAGCCTATGGCTATGCAGCCCACCATAGCCCGCCAAAATGGGTGGGACCTCTTGCCCTATCGGAGTCAGAGCCCATTCCACCAGAGGCATCGCCTCTTTCTGGTCATGGTCCAGTGGGGTGTCCATTTCGGTAATTTGTGAGGTGGCCGGCTTTTCCTTTCCGTCCACATTTGTAAGGTTTAACAACCTGGATATCCCTGCCTTACAGCCCAGAGTCCTTTCTGCTTAAATTTGCAATCTTAGGGGTTCACTTGACCAACATTGTTCAAGCCCTTCCTTCACTTGGTCTGTCCATACTATATGGATGCCAGGTATTAACTTTACAGGACGACACCCAGGCCACGGATGACCCTGATGGCTCAGCCTGTGCTTGGTGTATTCTATTGACTCCCCTGGTTCTTACTCCCTTTTGAGTCGTTCCACTTCATAGCACGTCAATTGTACTGGTTCCCGTCTCCAACGCAGTATGAGTGAAATATCAAAAAGGAACGTAATCGGTTATTATCGTAACCTCGGTTCCCTGAGATATGGGAACGAGTACTGCGTTCCTGGCCGTGCTATGAGCTGCACGCCTCGGTTGCTTCCTTCAAAGAAATCTGAGTTTTGGTGGCAGAGCAGCTGATTATATAGCCAGAAGCCCCTCCTATTTTGGTGGGCTATGGCGGGCTGCATAGGCATTGGCTCTCACGCCACTGCCGTGCATTGGTTCGTTTTTTAATCCTATATGAACCAATCGACGTGCAATTATAACTGCGTGATTGAAATAGGCTTCAATTGAAGAGGAAAAATTCCCATACAGCATCTTTCGACGCAGTACTCGTTCCCATATCTCAGGGAACCAAGGTTACGATAGTAACAGAGAACGTTTTCTTAATTAGCAGGCGTTTTTTTCTATTTGCAGCGCATTGAGCTCTCTCGGCCACCGTACAATACATTCTTTATACATCTCAAATAAAGGATTTTCAATAATATCCCAGAAACAAAAATAAAACTCCACTGAAAGACCATCTGTACCTGACGACTTGTTTTTTTTTCCATTCAACGGATAGCTGTGACCACGTCATATTTCATCAGTTCTTCATCACAAAGGTCTCTAAATTGAGTTTAAATAGGTGAGACAAATAGCTTAACTTCAAAAAATCTAATATTTATCTATTTTAAATAAAGATTTATATAACTGAGAATAAGGATTCTACATAATTTGAAATTAATTTTGGATTTGAAGCAATTACATCATCAATTTTGAGAGAGGAGATCATTGTCTTTATATATTTTTTTCTTGAAAAAAAATAGCTCGTGTTTTTTTCTCCTTTTTCTAACTACCTAGCTCTTGAACAAATAAATGCGCCTTTTGATGTATCAATATATATTTGTTCAATTTGAGTTTTAATAGTCTCCAGTTTAACATATTCATCCTCTGTAAGGTTATCTATTTTAAAAAAAATTGTCATAAGAGCATGTTCCTTATTCAAACTGTTATTTTTTTACTTTTTTACTAAAGTGAATAGCTGACTGTCTAAATTTAAACTTGAATAACTCCAATTTCTTAATATATATAATTTGCTTATTTCGGAAAATGTATTGTGCTATTTCTCGAACCTGATTACAGAAATTCTCATTACTAAGCAGATTATTATTTAACTTCCAATATCCTCTTAAACTATTATTTTTTATTTTACAACCAGAAAGTGCCAAAAAACCCATTCTATGATCTGAAAGGGGTGCATAGGAATATGCAACTTCTGTTACATATTGGATACAATCAGGGCTAACCAACCACATGCCAATCCTTGATTGTACGGATCTAGAGGAATTACTCCAAGAGTAAAAATTTTCATTAAAATGTAAGAATCTCCAAATATTCACAATAGACAAATGGGAAAACAAAAAGGTAGTGAATTTAAAGTTTTAATAGGTTGACGTATGGGGAGGGAAACAATCTAAAAAGTAATCTGGAGCATCATTAAAGTCACCACCCATTATCAAAAAAGCACCTTGATATATCTTCATTAACACTGATATAGAATGGGTGACCTCCGTGGACATAATCTTAGCTTGGACAGAAGAATTATATCCATACACATTACCTAAAATAAAAACGGAATTATAAAGCTTAACAACTATAAGTAACCATCTCCCTTCTGTTGAACTAACCGATTCTAGAACGTGACCTTTAAACTTATTAAAATGAATAGCGACATTTGCCGAATGGTGAGAAGCATGACAACAAAAGATTTGATCTCCCCACTGAGAACGCCATCATTTAACAAAGGTTTCACACGAATGAGTCTCTTCTAAAAAAAAATTATATTTGCATTTGTACGTCTAGCATAAATAAACATGGATTTTCTTTTAGTGCTGTCTCATAAATCCCTAACATTAAGATAAACCATCTTTAAACAACTAAAAACAAAAATCAGACATAAAAAAATCTTATTTGGATTTCAGAACAATATTATATAAAGAACCCTTAAACAAGGAAATTCACAAAGCAGTCGGTATTGATCAACTCCTAGCTTAGAAGAGTCACATCACCTAGACGAATCTTGTGAACTGACAACTGAGTGTACAGTTTCAGATTGACTGACAAACCAGCAGTCAATAAATTGATTTTAAACAGTATTCATCTTGAAACTTGACAGACAGTTTTTCTCCATCTATAAAGGCATCTACTCCACGAAAGTAGGCTCTCTTCCTCTCTTCTCTCGCCACTTTTACCTTTGGCCGTAGCAGCCTCCTCTGTTGTCTTTCTGAAAACGTCAGATCCTCTGTCAGATGAACACCTCTTTCCTTAAGTGCAGGATGATCCTGTACAGCTACCCAAACTTTCTCTCTTTAAACTCGGAGCGCGAACTGAGACGTCCAATTCTGACATAAAAACGGATGTAATACATCTCGTACGGAGTAAGAACAACCATCAATCACTTATTTAACCCTCGTATCGAGTTTCTCAATGAGGCAAAAATTTGTATTAAATTCACCAGCTCAGCAAAAATCTGGAGTTGTACTTGCTTGTGTTGCCTTTGGGTTAAGGGATTCCCTTTTGTCATCTTTCCCAAGGTTGCTGATTGACTGACAGTTCAGTGGTCCTTCGTAGTGATGTCTTGGGAAGCCAATCGTTGGGCGTTGGCTGACGAATGGTTGTAGAGTCCGTTGCTAGTTGAAGTTTGAAGCGGGTGCAGTCCGAGCTGGCCTTCGTGGCAAACCTAACATTTGAACATGAAACTCAACGGGAAGAAAAGAAACTAAAGGAAAAGAATAAACTGATGTAACAAGACTAGGTGGTTTTTATTCTCATCGTGGTGGCAATTGGCATGTAGGCCAGAGCATGCTCAAAGAATGCTAAAAAGCAGTATCAAAAACGCAGTGGCAAAAAGAGCTAGAAGCAGAAGAAAGGGGGAAGATTTGATGGTGTCCTGAGTTTTTAAACTCTGCTTTTGGACCCGTCCCACTGGGTCTCTTGACCAATTACATATTGTCTTAGTTGGGGGTGTTGCTGTGTTTCAAGTCTAGTCAAGTTGAGCTTTATTGTCATTCCGCTACATGTGTGGACATACAGTGGGACGAGATGTCGTGCCTTACAGGACCACGGTGCTACATGAATACAGATATACAACACAAAGTAAAACAGTATAAACCTATACACAATGATGGTCCATGTTTCAGGAGGTAGGGGTTTGTTTGGGGTTTCAGAGAGGGGCAGAGTGATGTGAGTTCAGGGCTCTCACAGCCTGGGGGAAAAAGCTGTTGAGCAGTCTGGCGGAGCGGGCTCTGATACTCCGGTACCGTCTTCCTGAGGGTAGGAGCTCGAAGAGACTGTGGGAGGGATGGGTGGGGTCCTTCACGATAATAAATGTATAGATGTACCTTCACGATACACGATACTAGATGTTTCTCCTCCCAATCAATAAATCAACATGTCATGGTCAGTCACATTGTCAGAATTTTACACGGTCTGGCAAAGTATACTTTTGGATGTGATTTCTATAACAAGACTATGATACATTTGACAAAGAATTGATCGGAAGAAACGTTTAAAGCATGATTTTTCACACTCATACATACCAAACATGAATAACCCTTAAAGTCGTTCAATAGTTATTAAAATACATACATAATATGTGATTAAAACATGATAGTCTAATGTGTGGGTTACATACTTAATATGGAGTTATGCATAGAAATCATTAGTCACTCAAGTCCTTTTTAAGATGATTTTTGGTGCATATGGAAAATACAGTCTGTGTGGTTCTATGTAGAACAAAAAGGCATGTTCTGCGAAGACCAGAGAGGTTAAAAGGTCTCCTAAGGAATTTCAGTCTCAGTCTTTGTCTTGTGTCTTGGGTGGGGTGGGGCCCGGTCTTAGCTGTGATTTCTATCACAGATTTACATGTGATGGTCATGTGGTGCATCTCTTTGACCATTAATATTTATTACTTTCCCCAAATTTGACAGTCTCCTTCCTGCATTGGACTTATCAATAATTATTCTTTTGTCTTAATGTTGCAAGCTGCTCTGTGAAAGAGGCTTGTTGGTTAGGCTGTATTCAGATGGGCTGGTGCTAGGATCTAGACAGATTTAGGACATTGTCTTGTTTTCTTGGTTTTCGGCTTCCCATGTTTCGATGTTCTGATCTAATCTTAATTTGTCTGATTCGGTCTCTGATATCCTACATGAGCCTCAAGTTCCATTTTCTACTGTAGATCTCGGCTTGATCACACTTGTCTCAAATCCCCTGGATCACCTGCTCAATTTGCTATACCTTGTTGTCGTTCGTCTTTCCCTTGTAGACAGCGATTTCAGCTCCTCGCCAACGAAGCCAACCGCCTTCGAAAGATTAACCATAGCAACCGAGTTCTGGGCGATTTGTTGTTCCATAGATGTGAAGCGATCAGTGAGGGCATTGACAGCACGAAGTATATCAGCATTTGAAACTTTAGGATCATCTTCCTGACAGGGTTTTTTTGAGAGAGGACTACCTGTTGGAGTATTTGGCGACGAATCATGGTCTCCAGATGACGTAACAAAACTGAAATGACTTTTGGTCTTTATTCTTCTGCATTTTGCAAATTTTGCACGTGCACTGGTCTGTTCAGTCTGGTTTATCCGTATAAATCAGTCTATTAAACGTAAAAAATAGCTAATTCTTTCTTTAGAGGGAGTTCATACTCCCTACCTTAATATTACAGGTTACAGTTTGACCAGATGATGCAAACTCCTCCAAATCGCCCCAGAGCTCAAATCAACACTACTGTTCAGGTTGCCATCTTGCACCACCCCCCACCCCCCTCGGTGCCTGGATCAGTTGTGATATGAGTCTCGAGCCGATGACATCACTTCCAGAGAGGCATGCCTAGGCTTGATGTACACGCCCCCATCCCTTGACTCCACCCACATGTCAAAACAGTGCCACAAAGTGAAACGCACTGAAACATGAAGCGCAAAGGGGAAAACTGTTCAACTTGATTGAAACGCAAAATAAATGCAGTGTTGCAAATACATTAGTAGATATGGCCATGAAAAATATGAATTGCAAAATCATTGCTTTTGCTCTGTTTCATTTATATTTTGCAATTCTTTATTTTTGTTTGCAAAACTTCCTTTTTTTCTCGCAATACTTCATTTTATTTAGCAATTATTTATTTTAGTTTTTTGTTTGCAAAACGTATTTTCTTCTGGCAATACTTAATTTTCTTTTGCAATTCTTTGTTTTGTGTTTACAAAAAACACATTATTTTTTATACTTTCATTTTCGTTTGCAAAAATTTATTTTCTTTTACAATACTTCAGTTCTATTTCAAGCATAGGCAGTATTGTTTTGACTCCAAATTTAGGGATCAAGTGGTGGAGACGGGTAGGTTTAGGTCTATTTAATGTGGGCGAGTTGGATCTAGATCCAACCCTGCCTGCTGGATCATGTGTTCTGCAGGGAAGTTACGAAGAGAGCCGGAGGTAGTACGGCCTCTGGGGCGGTCGAATCCTGTGATGGCTTGGATAAACGAGAGAGCGCATCGGCTCGGGAGTTCGGCCTGGTTCCTGGACTAAATGACTAGCTGGAGCTAGTCCAGCTTTCACACTCACAGAACCTGCTCCGCCGGGAGGTCCAGAAGGGAAGACCTTCGTCCCTACCTCTCTCCGCCTTTCCCTTCTGGACTCACTCCATTCATCTCTGGGCTCTGGACATCCAGACAGCGACCATATCCTCTCACTCCTCCAGCGTCGCTACTGGTGGCCTAACATGGCCTGGGACACCTCCCAATTCATCAATGGTTGCTCAGTCTGCGCCTTTTCGAAGACCCCCGTCATCTACCTCATGGGAAACTGGTGCCACTGCCCCATACCTCGCCGACCCTGGTCCCACGTCGGGGTCGATTTCATCACTGACCTGCCAAGGTCAGACTCCTACACCTGTGTCCTCGTTGTAGTGGATCAGTTTTCGAAGGCCTGTAAATTGATTCCTCTCCCTGGACTACCTACCGCCATGCAGACCGCAGAGTCGCTATTCCATCACGTTTTCAGGAACTTCGGCCTCCCCGAGGACATCGTCTCCGATCGTGGGCCTCAGTTCACCTCCAGGGTCTGGCGAGCCTTCTTCAACCTCCTAGGGGTCTCCGTAAGTCTCACATCCGGGTATCATCCACAGTCCAACGGCCAGACAGAGCGGAAGATCCAGGACATTGGGCGGTACCTTCGGAGTTTCTGCCACCAGAACCAACACGGAACCAAGCCGTGGACTTCTGGTTCAGAGAGAGTGAGAGGGTCTGGGACTCAGCACACATCCAACTCCAACAGGCAGTCCGGAGACAAAGGACCCAAGCCGATGCCCATCGCCTATCTGCCCCTCCATACCAACCTGGCGACAAGGTTTGTTTATCCACACGGGACATCCGTCTCCGGCTGCCATGTCATAAGCTGAGTCCCCGGTTCATCGGTCCTTTCACCATCAAGAAACAAATAAATGAGGTTTCCTACCAGCTGGATCTACCACCCACATACCGCATCACACCCAGCTTTCACGTCTCCTTACTGAAACCTCACACTGATCCTTTGTCTCCTTCTTCCCCAGGGCCTGACGAGCCGGAAGTACCTCCTCCTCCTGAAATCGAGAACGAGGAATCTATCTACAGGGTTAACACCATCCTAGACTCCCGACCGCCTCGAATACTTGGTGAATTGGGAAGACTATGGGCCGGAGGAGAGGTCCTGGGTACCCAGGGATGACATACTAGATCCCTCTCTCCTAGCAGAATTCCGCCTGCTTCACCCTCATAAACCAGCACCCAGAGGACGCGGCCGTCCACGTCGTCGGCAGCGGCCGCCAGGAGCCGCCCGTGGAGGAGGGGGTACTGTCAGCGAACCATCAGCCTTGTCAAGTCCCAACACTCAGCATACACGATCACAATCACCTGAATACCTCCTGATCACCACCTGCATATAACCACGAGCACTCCCCACTCACCTTTGTCTGGTAATGATCGTCAAGATCTTCAGACTCACCTGTTCCTCCTGCCACCAGTCTCCGTGTCTCCAGCTACTGCCCTTACCAGTCTCCGTGATCCCCTGTCTGTTCCAGCCCCTGCTCCGTACTCCTGCAAGAGAGCCACAACTTCTCATCTTGAACCAGATAAGTCCATCCGACCACTCCCTGCTTCCTGCTACAGCTGCTTCGCAGCCATCTCTCTTAATTCAATAAACCTCCTTCTGTTAACCACATTCTCCCCGAGTGGTCTTCCTCTGTATATATATAAATATATATATATATATTTATATGATAGATTAGTAGCTGAATTAACATTGCTTTATATTCTGAAATGTAAAATAAATATTTCATTAAATGAAGTTTAGAAACGTAGTTTATAAACTAAGTTCGGGAGGAGCACGTCAGATACTCAGGCTAATTAGCACAGGTGGTACACAATCTAGGTAATCAGCCCTTGGACATAAATACAGCTGTCTTACCTCCATCTAGTCAACGGTTAAGCAGCATCCCTCCACCACCCCTTCTCCACCAATATCACTAGATTTCTAATCACACGGGGGGTTCACTGGGTTTGGGCCAATCCCGGCTAGGAGCCCTCCCCCAGGACAGCACGCCTACAACGTATTACCATACACGCCAAATACGCATTACGTTATCGTGCTAGTAGATGTAAGTGTGAAATCGTGAAATGAATATAAAACATAAATTTGTAAATGCACCAGTGTGCGGGCATTTTTAGTGTTTATATACATAAGATAAGATACAGTAAGAACATGAACAAAGAAACAAAGTTAAACAAACTGACAAATATACCATTTGTCATACCATAAAACAAATGTACAAATGAAATGAAAAACAAATCAGTGCTTTCATTTTTCCATGAAGGTCTACTAACCTGTTCAGGTAAGTAATAGCTACAAAATAAATCTAAAAGTGATCAAATGTAAATGAACACTGTATAGTTTTCACTGTATGTATTGATAGATTAATGCTTATTAAAGATATAATTGTATTCAGATTAAGAGCTGTGGGTGATTTTTCTCTTTGAGTTTTGTTCTTTGATTAACATTGATGAAGCACCAGTCTGTCACTTTAAGACAAAATATTGACACACATCGGATTTTCTCCCAACTGTTCTCGTTCACTTTAAGACATGAACTGTGTTTAAGTGAATAATCTCCAAGCCGGCCGCTTTTACATATTTTGTGTGTATTTGATTGTTTGGACGCGCCCGAAGCTCAAAGTGTAATTTGATTGTCAGTTTTAGGCACACACACATACACACATTTCAGCCTGGGGAACAGTGTCTCTCTATGAAGGTAGATCAGTAGCAAAACTCGAGAACTGGTCACATTAATATTTGTATTTGACCCCGATGCCTGACCAATGAACAACGCCAGCCAGTGCAACTTGGTATGCTGGAAATATTTTTTTTTATTCATATATATGAGTTTATTCTCCAAATAACTTTAAGTTCATGTGGCTGAAAAATGTGTTAATATTATGTGTATGGACTCTTGTTTTTGTTCCACATTAGCTTCCTGTTCACTAATTTTTGCCTCTTACAAAAGCCACAATTCTTCTAAGAAGACCGTAAAGGCTTATGTCATGATTGAGCTTTAGTTAGGATCAAAGTTGGAAGTTAAGTTGCACAATGTTTAGGTTTTATTATAATTTTTTTTTATACTATTATTTAGATTTATGACTTAGTTTTAGGTTGTACTGGTTACCTTATTTGTATTTGCATTTTTTATGTAATATGGCAATTAAATGCACTAAAAGGGTTTAGTTTTCAGTTATTATTATATATTAATATATGCTATTTCAGCAATACAAAATGAATTTTTCTAAAAATTACTTGTTAATTTTAAGAGACTTGTCTTATTTTCTCTTGTATGTTTAGGATTGCTCTTAAAGAAAAAGTAGTTCTTATCCGATTACTCGATTAATCGGTGGAATTTTCGGTAGAATACACAATTACTAAAATATTTGATAGTTACAGCCCTAATGTAAATGTCCTTTGCTGTGTTTCTGTACAATAAAAGTGTTATAATTAGTAACTTACAATGTTTTTTGTATTAAATACAAAGTCAGTTATATAAAAATATTTTAAGCCATGACACCCATATGTTGAATGGCAGTTAATGAGCCATTCTACAGAAATGTCTATGTTTGGTGTATTTAATGTATTTATTTTTCTAACATTTAAAATTAGACCACATTAGATTACCTTTTGATTTTATGAATATAAATAAATTACAGTTTTTTTATGTTTTTGTTTTGTATTTATTTACCCATATAAGGAAGGCCAGGTGACACCAGTGACAGTATAACTATAAAAGTTTCATGAAAAATTCATTTTACAAAATGGCTTTTGCAAGGTATCAAACCACATGCTGTCAATCATGGTATACTCACTAAATTAAGTAGTTTAATCCATTTGTATTCTAGTTTTTTACAATTCCCTAACAATAAAGCAGGTCATACCAGTAATTTCAACTAAAAGCTTCAAATGAAATGTCATTTACATGATATATTTGATAGTTATGAATACATTATTGTATTTTAAATGGAAGAAAAACCTGTTTTGGACCTCAAAATAAAGCACTTTTTCTCTTGCATGGCTGTGGGGATGAGCAGTTTTGTGGTGCATTATATAATTAAATAAATAAAAAACTGTAATATTTCTGTAAAGGCTACGGACAGAAACATTTACATTTCCATATAATGACCCTAATAGAACATTAGGCTAATTTGCCTATCGCCCCTCTAGAAATGCATTTACTTAGTTTAATTACTGGAATTATTTCGAATAGCCTAAAAAAGGAAACATTTTGTAAAATATTAGCCTACTGTTGTGAACTTGCAAATTTATGCTGTATACGGTTGAGCAATTAAAAGGTTTTTCAGAGTTGTTTCTTTTAAATGAATCTGCATAACCAGTTTAAAAATAGATAAATTAGTGTCCAAATATCCCACACTTTTTTTTCTTTTTTTTCTGGAAACTCTAATGAGAAGACGCTTTTAGTTTCTTTAGCCTGTGTTTTTGGATCTAAGTTATTTGGATGCTTTTTTGTGTTTAACAGCACAACATTGTCATGAGCAGTAAAGGTTGTGCGATATCACGATTTTTGATCTTGGACATTTAAAATGTCTCCACAATCTGCTCTCGAAAAAATATAATAGTATCGTGCTACATCGTGCCGCTGTCGAAATATACTGTACAATGTGACATACATTCACATCAAATGTTATTTCAGCGGTAGAATTACACTCACTGGACTTATTCAGTCACAAAAGTACATTATTTGCATTTGCAATATTTGCATATTTGCTGTAAAGCCTTGCCAGTTAAACATTTCATTCTTGTGTTGTTCTGATGTGCTCTTTTTCTGAGCATGTACACCTGAAGCGCACACAAACACTAGTAAAAAGCCTGTCAAACAGCACCTAATTACTGGACTAAGTAATTGTTTTGCGTCTGATTGAGCGAATACTGTCAAAAACACAGGATTACATTTAAAGACAGTTGGTTATGTCTAAAGAGAAAGTAAACAGCTGAGAGAAAAACGGACGAATGCCTGTTCTTTAGCCGATATGTGATGTGTGCAGCTATTAAATTGACAGTACTACACATTTTCATTAAAGGGACAGTTCACCCAAAATATATTTCTGTCATTATTTACTCACTTAACGTTATCCCAAACCTGTATTCTTTTCTTTCTTGTGCTGAACAAAAAAGAAGATATTGTGATAAAAGATAAAATAATGACAAAGAATTTTATCTGTACCCACTTTGGCCTAAATGTCTGCCATTCTTTTTTATTTTATATTTTATTACCTTCAAGACTTTCTTTTTAAAATATGCAAATTAGTTTGGCTGTACTCATCAGACAACTTGCAAAATAGTAAAACCAATATGACAAAGAATTGTGATAAAATTGTGATATTTCTGAATAAAGTCCTTATGATATTTTTGCCATATTGCCCACCTCATGTACAATTTTCATTTATAATAAGACTCCTGCCATCCTGGAAAACTGTTCATATTTGAATTATTTAGGCTGGCCAATGTCAAAAAACTCTTCTCATGTCTCTATATTGTAAGCCTCCTGATTCTAGGGATTGCATTTGGCTTGGGTCCTTCTTTCGTTGTAAATCCTTGGGATTTAAAAACATATTTTTATCATCCACAAGATAGATTCTTGTCTTTAGTAAGCACCATTAACTATAAAACCAACAGCTACAATACATATTACGACAATGCTGGACATCTCTTATATTTGTTTTATTATTATTGAGCCAGAGACAAACCAAGGAAGTTAGTTTCCACATATGAGATTAGGTGGGATTGGAGATAATGTTTAGTGTTCATCAGCTATTAGTTTGACGATGCCTGAGGTCAGTGTGTGCAAATATTTTTTTACCATGGATAATGTTTCCTTTCTGCACCACTGATCCCAAAGGCAAATGTTTGCCAGCTTGTTTGGATAGTTTTCCAAATTTGCTTTACCGGATTTGATTTGCATTTTTGTCCTTGGAAAAACCATCAGTCGGGTCTGTAAAACACAGAGAACCTGAGAGAAAGGTGAAAGGTTTTTAAGTTTTATCAGATTCCTAAATATATTGTGATCATGATTTTTGTTATACCTAGATTTTCTCAAATGTAGTAAATTATAAAATTGCTAGTATGATTATTTCTGTGTGTAATATTACTGTATTAAAAGTGTAAGCATACAACAGGTTTCACATTTCGATTCTTGTTTGAATCCCGAACACCATGAATCTTTGATACACATTAAGTGTTTGATTTAATCTATGCTTTGTTAATCAGTACTGATTTTTAAGGATTACAGTAGAACTAATTAAAAGATTTTGTTTGTATGTTGTTCAGATGAGAGCCAAATCTGGGACCACAATATTAACCAAACTGTGGAGCACATGCAAAAAAAAAATCTGCCTTATTTCCTTGTCCACGGATTCTTTCCTGGAAATATTATGTGGCTTCTTTGATTAGTTAAATGCACCTATTTTGTTTGTTCTGTCTGTAAAGGTGTGCTGTGATTGGTCACACCGTCACACTCATTTGTTATTGGCTGCATGTTAGTTTAAATAAGAGAGAGTCAGTGTCATCATGTACAGTTCTGTCCTCAACTTCAACTGATTACTGAAAAATCACAGAAACTCTTCAGTGGATGAAGATGACGACGACACTTACTCTGATCCTAATCATGAAGCTATACTGTCTCCTCCGGTCTCAAACAGCATTTCTTTGTGAATGAGCAGAAGAAATGGTTTTGTGCGCAAAAGCACTGCAAAACTTATTTTCATGTTCTCTCTGCCTTCATCAATGCAAGTGAGGAACAGCGATTTCTTGCCAATGTATCCAGTCAAACTTCTGATGCCTGGGTTGGACTCCACAAAAAGCCCGAAACAGTAGTCTGGAAGTGGTCAGAAGGTATAGATGCTGAACAAATTAGCTGGGATTCTGGTTTACGACAACCAAATAATATAAACAATGAAAACTGTGGCTTTCTATACAAACAATCTAATAAATTGCATGACGAAAACTGCCGTTTCATTAAACCCTTCTTCTGCATGACAAACTTTGTTCTGGTGCATCAGAAAGAGACCTGGGATGGAGCTCTGGAATACTGCAGAAAACATTATAAGAGTCTGGCAAGTCTGAGCACAATGGAAAGGATGAATTCTGCTTTACTGGAAGTCACACTGGCTGAAACAGAATATTTGTGGACTGGTCTGCGTTATCTAGCAGGGGACTGGCTCTGGGTCACTGGAGATGATCTTGACTACACAGCCTGGTATCAGAATGAACAGCCCCAGTGTCCTGCCAGGGATCTTCATTGTGGAGCCTTGGACAAGGAAACAAAGCTTTGGACACACAGAAACTGTGAGGAGAAGTTTAGCTTCTTTTGCCAGTAGATGGTATGTTCCTTGAACAGCTTTTTCAGGATCCCAGATTTTGTCTTAAGATAGATATAACACAATTGTAATATGCTAGCTGACATCTTTTTACTGTGATCCTCATATGTTATTGCAACATTTAAAAACAACAGCTAAACATTTTCATTATTAACATCAGCTTTATTGCTAATCTTGTATGTAAATCATTTTTTGGCCAACCTGGGTGCCATCAGAGTGGATTTCTTTTCCTCCCATTACGTTAGTGGCAGTTGAGTTTAGAGGAGCTGGAGAGGGGCTACATCGATTTTTACTTATTTTATGTCAAATTATTTTAAACTGATAATTTGCATGCTATTGTTGTAACCCCTGGATACATGAAATACTATTATTTAAATGTTCCTTTTTTTCAAATTTCTGTTATTATTATTATTATTGCTGTTGCTACTTCTGAATTAAATGTAATTATATACAGTATCTTTTTCTCTTATGTTGCACAGTGATATTTCTGAGAGTATACCTGTCCACTGTACACCATGTTTTTTGGGTAGTAATGCAATGTAAAGTTAGTCAATGGCAGTGGTGGAGGTAACGATTTTCAACTACTCATGTTACTATAATTAGTTTTTTTAAGGGTACTTGTACTTTTTTGAGTATATTAATTACATATCTGACACAGTTCCATTACACATTCTCCGCAGTATATACCGTATATACACCCAGAGTCGATCCTCCCTGTACACATAATACGCAAGCTACGTAGGGCCCCTGAAACACCAGGGGGCCCCTTGCTCTCAAATATGTTTTACTTTTAGTTTTGTTTTGAAGTTGGCCAGCGGCTATGAAAACATGAATGATCATTTATTTATTGACGAAAAAACAAGTTGAAAGCATATAGCGATATATAAAAGCATATATAAAAGCGCTCGAGAAACAGAATCTCTTCCGCGGTATCAGGTCCCGATCGGCACATATTGCTCAACAAATGATAGATATTAAATCAATAAACAAGTTGCGGAAAAAACTTTTTGCATTAACTACTGTTAGTAGACCTCTCCCTGACTGCGATGCATACAATCCTCTTTGCCAATATATTTATGTAAGGCTGTTCCTCTCTCTTGCCGTCTGAAAGAGCCTTAATCCACTCATTATTCCAGCTTTAAAAGTCTACTTGCTATCACGGAGACGGATGACTAATGCAACTTCGCAGTTTTTTTCCATCTCGAGTCAACTTCGACTGTTACGTTTACCCTTTTAAACTACAATAACGATACGTTTTGTTGGTTGTAATAAAGACTAGGAGCATTTTTTTAACCCCAAAACGCACAGAATTAGAAGTTCGTTACACTTTACTGCGTGTGTTCAATAACAGGTAGGTCAGTGGTCTAGCAATCGGTTTAAATGAGGCTAATCTTATAAATGACATTCACTTGATAACATCTTTATGTGACCTCTGGAAGTAATCAGAATTTCCTTTAGGATTTCCAGTGTGGTTGGATGCATTGATGACAAGCCTATCCCCACCATTGCACCTTCTGAAAATCAAACTGATTGTATGGAATGGAAGGATACCAGATGGAGGGGTAGTAGCCTACGAGATATATGAGATATATATTTTTTAAATACAAAAGCAACAATTATACATTTTCCTTTTGGATTTTAAAATGTGTCCGGGACAATCTCCTCTTCATCTGTCAGTAGTGTCGGTGCAGGTTCTCCCTCTGCTGTCGACTGAGAACAAGTCAGTAGTTAATTGTATTACTCTAATTGAGAAATGTAACAGGTTGCCCTAGAGAATATTTAATTATGTGAAAAGAGTGTAAGACAATATGGCAAAAGCTGCAGTGCATTAAAAGACACTGAATGATATTTAGGGCCTTATTTTAACGATCTAAGCGTATGGTCTAAAGCACACGGCGCAAGTGCACTAATATTAGGAAAACTAGTTTTTTTATTACAGCCCGTGATAATGAATAGCCTACATTATAAAAACTATCCATGTATTGGAGAATACGGCGAACATAAATAAAGAAACGTTGCTTGTCAGATTTCTCATGCAAGCAGCCATATTTATATTACATAAGCTCAAAAAATCCCAAACCCACGACCAGGTATTTTTTTTCGCGCAACCTTAATAAAAATGAAGCCCAAAGTCGCGTATAATACACGGACTTGGCAACTGTGGCAAACGGGAGCCCAGAGGGGAGCGTCAGCGGATGTTAACCCCTTCAGACCTGAATTTCAAGTCAAGTCAAGTCAAGTCTGCTTTATTGTTAATTCTTACACATGTACAGTACATACATACAGAGAATTGAAATTGCGTTACTCTCAGACCCTTGGTGCATACAGTTAACATTAAACACTGACAGTAACATTAAACACTGACATTCAAATACAGAAAAATACAATTTAACCATATGTACGTACAAACTATACAGATATACAAATGAGGACATTGTAGAAACAATAAGAAAATAAAAAATAAAAAAGAGATAGATAAAGTAAAGTGGCATAAGGCACATGGCAGATAGAGTGCAAACCAGTTAAATAAAACAAAACTGTGCAGATATGAGTAGTGCAAGAAAAAGAACAGTCTTTTATCAGACTGTCAGAAGAGGTAGATTATAGACAATGCTGGATGAGGTAGAGATCATTCCAGTGCTGCACAAAGTGACTGGTGCGGGTCACAGTTTGTGGGGGGGGGGGGGGTCGTAGTGTCAGAGTTCAGTGTTGCGTGGGGTAAAAGAGGCGAGGGGGGGCAAGGACGGGAGGGAGTTCAGCTTCCTGACAGCCTGATGGATGAAGCTGTCCTTCAGTCTGCTGGTCCTCGCCTGGAGACTCCGCAGTCTCCTCCCTGATGGCAGCAGAGTGAAGAAGCTGTGTGTCGGGTGGGTGGGATCACCTGCAATGCTGAGGGCAACGATCTTCTCAGCTGCTCTCACTATCCGTTGAAGGGACTTGCGGCAGGACGCATTGCAGGCGCCATACCACACAGTGATGCAGCTAGTCAGGATGCTCTCGATGGTGCCTCTGTAGAAAGTGCACATGATGGGAGTCGGGGCTCTGGCTCTTTTGAGTTTGCGGAGGAAGTAGAGACGCTGCTGTGCTGCTGTGAAATTTCTTTCACTGAACACGTTTTTTTTATCCACTTGATATTTGCTCTTCTCCAATATAGAAATTTTTAAAAAACAAGATTTGTGCCAACTCAATTTTTAATTAGATTTTTTTTCATGTCCATTATAATGGACACCAGGACTGGAGAAAAATAAAAATCCCAATATTTTAACCATACATAAGTAGAGCTTTTGCACTATAGTTGAGCTAGTGTTTAAGATTTTGAAAAGAACACATAAGAATGGACAATGCAGTAAGAATGTGGGGAAAAAGGTAAGATGATATGAAGTCTCAAAATTAGGTTTGATCCTTTTTATTGGTTGAAGTGGGTGAATCTGAGTATAAATATATTTGTGAATAGGTTTGTGTGTAATTGCTTATTATTTTGATGAATATATGATTGTGTGCATTATGGTATCAAGGCATCAGTGTGTGTGGAGGCGGTTTGCACGTGTTTGTGTTGCTGTGTATTCACTGATCTCACATCTACTAGCTGTTTCTCACTAAAACCAATGAAAAGTTGATTGACAGGCTATGGTCACTTTGATGACATAAATTAAATCATATTAATATTAATTTAATTAATTAACATCAATGTTCATAACACATTAACATTAGAATTTGTAGCTCTGTATTCAGCTTTGAAATGCTTCCACACATTTCTCAACCTGTAATTCCTGAGGTGCTGTTGATATCTTTAAAGATCTGGGCCCGTATTTATCAAGCCTTTAAGAATTACTCTCAAGAACAATGCTAAGTATTGACTTAAGTGAAAACAAATTATTGGCTCAAAACAACGCTTAACAATTTGTTATCTATCATCTCAGTCATAATTTAAGCGAAGGACTTTCCTGTAGGACTAAATCTTAAGTGTCAGTCAGATGATTCACGACACTTAACTGTGCCACAAACCTGATTTTGGATGACGACATACGCATGGACCAATCACTGAATATATATATTTTTTATTAAGAATATTCTCAGGCAAATTCACATTGAATGCTTAAATTCCCAATAGGAGTTTACATTCAAAACACTTCTGACAATAAATAATTTTCAAGAGAAATACACTATGGCAAGGAAACAAAGCATCATCACAACTCAATTCAGGATGCTGATAGATGATAGTATAGTGTATCTACTAGTCAAATATATCATCTGTTGCTGATGCCTTTGACGACAGCAAGAATATTATTATTATTATCCAATGTCAAAAATAGACTAGGTGCCTATCTTTAGTGATGCAGTGCAGAGAGCCACTTCAGAAACTTGCTGATCAGCTCCAGTGGCCGTGGATCTGAAACGCGCCGCAGACGCGTGCAGTGTAAATAAATGAAGTTTAGAAATGTAGTTTATAAACTAAGTTCGGGAGGAGCACGTCAGATACTCAGGCTAATTAGCACAGGTGGTACACAATCTAGGTAATCAGCCCTTGGACATAAATACAGCTGTCTTACCTCCATCTAGTTGACGGTTAAGCAGCATTCGGTGGCACCATTTACCATTACATCACAGACGCAACATTTTCGTCCAAACTAAGAGACCCATGATGGGTTTTTTTTCGTAACCTCCGGTCAATCTGCCGGCCCCAGGATCGTCTATTTTTATTTTTATTTATTTTTCACCAGACACGGCCGCCAAGCTCCGGGCTTCGTCACGACCGCTGCTCTCTGCTCAACCAGCCACACGCTCTCCTCTGCCGGCCGGAGGTCGCAGCAGCAGGCCTTCAAGGAGCCTGGGCCCCGCTTCAGCTCCTCAGCCTTCACAGCGGCTCTCCCAGCTGCAGTGCAAGTATGCAGCCGGGCCTCTAGCTTCTAGTTTCAGATGCTAACGCGAGGCGGCCTCCGTTAGCACGCAACCACCAATGATGTCAGGGGAAATCTCCAAAGGCAGGTATTTGTTGATAAAAGTCGTTAAAAGACCTCACAAGACATTGGATGTTAACGCCACTATGTAACCATGACATCATGCCCAGAATATACACCGGACTTTTAAACCTCCATATTTTTACCAGAATTTAATTGGCATAGCATTCCTTAGACAGATAAGCTGGATGAGGTAAATGTGTTTTGCGAATACACTCTTGATCACCGTGGACCAACAGTAAAATGAACGTGCACAAGGTATTCTCATTCAACCTGTGCTATATTAATGTTTTGTTTTTGACCTAAATCATAGAGACACTGACCTTGATTTGCATATGCATTTCAGAGGGCTAATAGAGCCCCTTCACAACAGATTTAGTTCCCAAACAACTGTCCGTTTTGACCCAAATATGAATTTCAGTTACGTAATTAATCCAAATTTCGACAGTAATAAATTATCTTGCAGCATCAGTTGCACACGTTATCCCCAAGATCTCCCGGTTCTCTCTTGTGCATTTAATTTCACCGGAAACATCACTCTAAACAGATCATTTGAATCAGTGAATTGTCGACTAGAGAATAGCTGCTATCAGGTCATTCCAACTTGCAAAGGAAGCGTTGGAGCAATTTATAACCAATTTTACAGGTTCATTAAAAAATAATCAGCTTGTTCATGAATCAGACACTGCTCCTGCGTCCCAGAGCACATTATATACATTATAAGGAGTAACGGTATGTTTCACGATACGTAGCGAAGTAAAAAGTGCAATCTTTGGAACGAAGTAAAGTAAAGTTACTAAATAAACGACTCCAGAAACTACAGGTATTAGAAATGTACTTAAGTACGGTAGTGAAGTAAGCTACTTCGTTACTGACCACCAGCGGCCCTGCTAAACGTCACAACCATTTTTCCATGGCCTATACAGCGGGCGCAAGCTCGAATCTGCCTCCGCTTGCAACACAGCCCCACACATCTCAGTCTTTTTCCTTCCGCTATGAATAACCCTCTTTTTCCTTTACAGTGGCCTCCAGCTCCCGTAGCAGACACGAGCGTGAGGCTACCTCCATTAGCAGAGCAGGCTACGATAGCTCTCCAGGACCCCCTTCCTGTGGCCTACAGCTACGGCAGTCAAAGCAAGCGCGACGCTGCCTTCGCCACAACACAGACCCACACATCTCTTTTCTCGTACTGCTTTGCGCTTCTTTCAGTTTCCCACTTCAAGATCCAGAGGTCGTTCAGCGTGATACTGCCTCCACTCTCTACTTTATTTAACATCACCATATTCTCTTTTACAGAAACATCACTGCTCGTCCCACCAAATGCTGTTGCCTCGGTGCTACCGCTTAGCATACAACATCCGAGTGCCTATCCGCAGGTGCAGACAGATTCCTACCCTCATCCAAGGCCGTCACCAAGGACTAATTGGGTAATGGACATATTGCAGGCCATTATAATCGTTTAAAATATAAAGAGAGAAACATTATAAACAAGAGTGCTTTCAGTATTTAAGATTATCCGAACGCTTTCCATCCAAGAATCATGAGTGATTTTTCCCCATCTTTACCGTCATTTTTACCATGACACCATAGACAGTGGGAGATCTATTAAGCCGCATCTACGCACGGATCTTTGTGGTAATGGAAGTGACGTGGGTTATCACGTCTGTATTTAAGACTGCCCGTGTTTACATTCATTTTGCATCAAAACCATTTTGAGACGCAAGAACATTAAACCCTTACACGGAGTCATGCACAGCCGCATGCACAAGCAGTCTACACAATCAAGCGCACATCAGCGTTTAAAATAAGAGCAGCCTTCTGTAGTGAGGTTCACATCTTACATTTATAAATCCACCGCATTCCAAACCACAGGCATAGTGACTCCGCAGAGCACAAAACACAGACAGGCGAGACCGCTCACTTCAATTGTACATCAAACAAACGCATGTCTCTCTCAGCGCTCCTGCGCAATGAAGCCAGCGAATCTCCTTGTAACTTGCTCCAACCTTTCCAAACCTTATGAAAGATTATTTTACAGAAGGGTCAAGTGGCACATGCACGTGAGGAATTGGAAGCAAGCAGCATATGGGTGTTTCTAAAGCAACTCTGCGTCATAGCTCATCTGGTTAAAATCTAAGCCCAGAATTGATTCTGAAATTCTCAGAATCGTTTGAGAGAGACTTGAAGCGCTGCAACAATCGTAAATCATTGTATATGGACATCAAAGTTGCCATTTGCCAAATTCTCCATCGAGTTCAGCCGTATTCATCCTGAAATAACCTGTTCAGCTCTTCCCTATAGGCGGCGCAAATTAAACAAGGGTTCATGACCAGATCTTTCGTTGACCGCCATTTCAGCACTAGCCATCAGAGTGGCTACTAGGACGTCGTGAGGTAAGAGACCCTTTCTAATCTATTGTCAGCTCCGCATAACTCCCCGTTCAAGCATAAACACCTTGATTCCTTCGACTGTTCTCTCCCAATATTAGAACATTGACCATGCAATCCATGAAATCGTGGGCCTCAGCACCCGGCTGGCAAAGTCGACACCACCTCAGATTCCAAGCCATGCCATCCATCCAAATTCACGGCACTTATTTGGGATACGCCAGCACAGGGAATTCTATTCAGCCCAAGATTTCAAGACTGATCAGGAACCGCCACTAAATTCGTTTTACAAGCATGCAAGCAAACCTCAGAGCATTTACCCTATTAGACGCCTATCATTCGGAGTATTGAACTCTGTCAGATGCTGCCGGCGGAGCAAATGTTTCCCTGTCGGCTATCGGCGAGGCTCACCATCTGGCGCTGCGGGTAACGAACTCAATCATATGCACGAGAGCTTCCTGGTCGAGCAACCTCGAGCTCCGTCCGACTATCAACGAACTTACATGTACAGTGCCACAAGGGCGGAACCCCTGTCAGATGCTGCGTGAGCCTTCCCGGTTGAGTGAATACGTCTAACAAACGCCTTAAAAATCGGTGCAAGCTTTCCTGGCTTTTACTTCCTTCAAATCACACGCTTGGCGAGGCTCCCCCTTCTGACACCGCGAACCACCACTTCTGGCCAGAGCCTCCCAGCCAAAAAAATTGCCTTTTCCACCCTGCGGCCGGAGAGTCTCACCCATCCAGGCTGCGAGCTTCCATCTCCAGTCAGGTGACAGCGAGTGCCTCCCGACTACCCAACTTTACCTTTCCGTCTTTACCTGTCCGACAGTGAGTCTTGATCTCCCGTTGGACGCCGACGAGAGCCTCCCGGCCAGGCGACCTTACCTTTTCCACCCCACGGCCGGCGAGGCTTACCCATCCAGACCGCGAGTATTTTCCTCCGGTCGGATGTTGGTGAGAGCCTCCTGGCCACACAACTTGCCTTTCCGTCTTTACCTGTCCAACACAGCGAGTCTTGATCTCCCGTTGGACGCCGGCGAGAGCCTCCCGGCCAGACAACCTTACCTTTCAAACCTGTTGCTCGATGAGGCTTACCCGTCCGACACGGCAATTCTGAAACCACAGTCGGACATCGGCGAGAGCCTCCGGGACAGACAAACTTTCCTTTTTCATCCTGCGGCCGGCAAGGCCTACCCAACCACGCTGCCGGTTGACTGCGAGGCCTTCCGACCCCTAAACTTTGCCCTTCTGTCTAAACCATCCGACTCGGCGAGCCCCGATCTCCCGACGGACGCCGGTGAGAGCACTCCCGGCCAGACAATCTTATCTTTTCAAAGTCCACGCTTGACAAGGCTTACCCGTCCGACACAGCAGTTCTGAAACCACAGTCGGATGTCGGCGAGAGCCTCCCAGCCAGACAATCTTACTTTTCCAAGTCCTAAGCTCGGCGAGGCTTACCCGTCCGACACGGCGATTGCTGAAGCCACCGTCGGACGTCGGCGAGAGCCTCCCAGCCAGACAATCTTACCTTTCAAAGTCCCATGCGCGGCGAGGCTTACCCGTCCGACACAGCAATTGTTGAAGCCACCGTCGGACGTCGGCGAGAGCCTCCCAGCCAGACAAACTCATCCTTTCCGTCTGCTCGCACCACGATATCAAACCCCGTCGAACGCTACGTGCCCGGCCGTTCAGGCAATCTTAGCTTTCAGTCCACTACCGGCGAGGTTCAACCATCCGACTCACAAGTATTGATCTCATGTCGGATGCCGCAAGAGCCTCCCGGCTGGACAACCTCACCTTTTCCTCCTACGTCAGCGAAGCTAACCCATCAAACAGGTGGGCACGCCCACCAGTTGGATGACGGCTAAGCATCCCGACCAAAACTTCTAGTCCCACGCTGGCGGCGCTTACCGTCCAACACAGTGGGTATTGTACCCCGTTGGGCGTCCGGCGAGAGCCTCACAGCGAGCGAACCGCTTCCCCTTGGCAGGCGAGACTAACCCGCTTAGACTCAGTGAGTATTGGCCTCCCGTTGAGCGTCGGCGTCAGTCTCAGTCACCCACCTATTTTTTCCGTCCGACGGGCGATGAGGCCTAGCCGTCGCTGCGGACCTCGTCTGCCCGCCGAACACCATTCAACTGTCTCTGCTATCCTCAAACCTTTTCCCCCCGCCTGGCGAGGCATACCCGTCCGATGTCCTAAGTCTTACAATCTCCCATCGGATGCTGCCAGAGCCCCTCCAGTTCCGGGTTTCTCTTCTCCCTACTCGTCGGCGAGACTATCCGTCTGGCAGCGTAGCCTTGGTCTCATGTCATGACGTTGACACTGGTCTCCCGGTGGGCTCCTATGCTTGCCGTCCGCATGCGACGCTCATCCATTCAATGCCTTGAGTCTCGATCTCCCATCGGATGTTGCGAGAGCCTCCTTGTTGGGCGTCCCAAACTGTTTTTATCTGCTCAGCCGATAGGACCCACCCGTCCGTCGGAGGGGTATTGTGCCCTATCGGAGGCTTCATGGGTCCTCTCGGCCAGATACCGCCCTCTGTCCTCTGATTAGCAGGGGCTGATGGCCAGTAGGGCCGGTACGCCGACTCCGTGAACTATCCCACTGCAGGCAACTCGGGTCCTCCTGGCCAGGGCTCCAACCACACTGCTCCTCCATCGGCGGGCAGGGCTCACCCGTCCCAATGCGGTGAGCCATCGCTGGGCCTCGGTTGAGCCCTCCCCGACCGGTCGCCCCAAAACCACGAAGTTCACTCCGGCGGTCGGTGGGGCCCACTCATGCATGCTAAACCGCTCACTCAGAGCACGTAGACCCCCCCGGCCTGCCACACAAGCTACTCCTCGGAACTAGCTCCCGCCAGATTTCAAACGCGTATTTGGGGGGGGGGAAATCTTAGTCTGGCGGCTGTCCTACATTCTATTGCTTTTTTGGGGGTTCACTGGGTTCGGGCCATTCCCGGCTAGGAGCCCTCCCCCAGGACAGCACGCCTACAACGTATTACCATACACGCCAAATACGCATTACGTTATCGTGCTAGTAGATGTAAGTGTGAAATCGTGAAATATATTGTAGATCGCATAATACTCGCGCCATACTGAAGTCAGTTATGATGTTCTTTTGTAATTGAAATGTTCTTTGCTTGTTTTGAATAACTGAGGAAATGTAACCGTTTGATTAAGTGCTCTTCGCCAAACATTTCAAGAACATTCTTCCTCTGAATCCTCTCCTGAAAGATTCGCGCAGCAGATGTCTCTGTCTCCTCAGCGCCATCACAAGCCTCTACTGGCAACTCCTAACCACTTGAGAGACCTCTCCAGCAGTCTTAAGTAACTGGGAGAGTAAGAGTGATTCTTAGCTTTAAGAAAGTTGATAACTTGGTTTTATACTTAAGTTCGAAAGTAGGAGTAAATTTCATGAATTCTCAGCACTTAAGACTAAAATGACACTTTGAGAAGCTTGATAAATATGGGCCCTGATGTCCATTGCGATGGACATTATTTTTTTTTAAATCCTGCTATAGATTATCATTTGATAGTCTTCATTTTATAATAGGTGCAAGTTGATGAGGCTACCATAAACATCAATCTGAACATGACATTTTAAATGTAGACCTCCTCCTCTTCTTGTCTAGTTGGTTAGTCATGTCTCTCTTTTGTGATGCCTGCAGCTCAATCAGATTAAGTTAGGAGTCATATCTTTATTGTTATTGGTTGATCAGGGACCAATCAGTGACCAGGCATTGCTCATATTATGAAAACATACAATTTTATTGGTTTAAACCAAAAATAATATGATGTCCATTTCAATGGATGCAGGGTCGAAGGGTTTTAAAGAGGAAAAACGATTTTCATTCAAACAAGTCGAAAACTACACTGTCTGATCACCCAGCCCTACTTACTACAATGCTTCAATAACTTCAAGGCGATAACTAGAGCAGTTCAGTATAAACATAAGAGCTCAATCTAACTTTAATCCTTAACAGGCCTTGGGAATATCCAGAGAATTTCTCTCAAAATCATGAGTTTCACAACCAATAGAATTGCACAGGGAGAATACAATTATCTTGACGTCTTTTGCAAGCATGGAGTGCAGGAAAGAGAGCAGAGTGGAGTCCTTTCCAAGAGCATGAGGTGGCACACAACAATGTTCAAGGCCAGCCAAAAACTGCATGTGACTGCAGTGAATGAAGGGAGCAGAACAGTGAGTTAAAAATCTACAAGTGTGGCTTATTAGTACCCAGGGGAGTGTGAGTTGGTGAGAGATGGAGAACAAGAGTACAGTGTTCTCATGACAGATACATTTGATGACAAATTATAATTCTCACAGAAAATTAGCTGACTCACTTATTGCTCAACTCAAAGCTTGTATCCCATTGGACATAATCACCATTTTGCATTTCTTCGGAAAATGTGTTAATGGCTGTCCGTTAACCATATTTTAAACTACTACAATTCAAATCCTACTGATTGCCATTTAATTTAGAAAGCCAACCACTTACTTCAGTTCCATCTTCAAACATCTCCAAATCCTCTTTTGTGACCAAACGCACATTCAGCAGTCATGTGTGCACAGCTCAGAGAATAGATGAAATGCCTCTCTTCTCTGGACAGATGACCCCATTCTCTGGAAATTCCTTAATCAGCCAGCTCAAGAGGGGTAGGTGGGTCACCAAGAAGCATAATGAGGACATGAGGACACTTTTCCCGATGTCTGTCTAGGTGACGAGGTCCTCACTGGGGATCTGTCTCCTAGGCTCAGCTAGGTGTCCTGGTCTCCGCTGACGTTCAGAGCTGTAGAGGTTGTCTCTAGATGATGATCTACCATCTGATCTGGATAAGGACTGACGTACTTCTGAAAATCTGGATACGTATCTGACGTACTTCTGAAAGAAAAATAATATTGAAAGAGGAAAATGGAGGGCATGGCTTGTTTTTTCTACTGCGAATTGATTGGTAGGTGTTTTATTCAAAAATGAGCACTGACAGTTTGAGGGGCATGGTTAAAGATGTTATGCGCATGCACAAGCCGTCAAACTGATGTCATGAGAGAAGGCCCATCATTTTAGCACGGAGGAGCATTTTCAGATTTGGATTAAAGATTCTGAAAGCAAACAAATTTTTTTTGTGGATTGACTTGCATGGATGAATTGTTCACCACAGAAACAGCAAAGTGCGCTAACAAAATAAATATAGTCAATTTTGATTTCACGCAGACATTAAGTACTAGAATATTGTTGCATTTCTGCAATCCTTCATTTAAACAAAATGGGCTGTAACTTATTTTACAGATATTAAGGGCATATATTTAACATCTGTTTTTATTAAGAATATGTTTAATACATTTCAATTTTACCATCTTTCCTTGAATTATATTAGTGATCATTAAGAAATATTTTATATTTAATCAGAGGGGGTGTATTAATTTATGCAGTGCACTGCAAACTATACTTTAGTTTGCAATAGGGCTTAAAACAACACAGAACAGACTTATCTCAGGCATAAAAACCCATAAACTTAATAAAACACAAACCATATTAAAACTTAAGTAATGCATAAAAGTACTACATACTGCACATGCTACCTGAAGGAATTAACTCAAGAGTAGTTCCATACCACATCTCAGTGTGGTATGGAAACGCCTCCAATCAGGACTGCAAAGCTCTGCAGAGAGTTGTGCGCTTAGCTGAGCGCATCTCAGGGTCTGCTCTACCCTCTCTGCAGGACATCTACCTCAAACGCTGCAAAAGCAGAGCTGCTAAAATCATCAAAGACTCAAATCACCCTGGTAACCATCTTTTCTGTTTACTGCTTTCTGGCAAGCACTTCAGGAGCATGATGGCAAAAACTGAGAGACTTAGGAGGAGCTTCTTCCCTCAGGCCATCAGGCTCCTAAACTCAAACTTGGTCTAATAACATTTACAAGTCTTAATTTAATAAACTGTAAAATATTCACTATTTTCCATCATCCGTATTGCTGCTATATATTTATACCCTGTACAAACTGTTTGCACATTCCTCTTGCACATCCCTGCTTATATTATTATTTATTAAGTCCACAGTATACAATTATACTGCGCTAATTGTGTTCTCTCTCGTTGATGTAAAGTGAAATTATTTTATGACTAGTTCTGGAAGTTGTAACAATGCTTTTATTATTTATTAATTAAATATGACAACAGTAATATTTATTTTAGTTAACATTTTTATTTAGCTAATATAAAACGAATTATTAATAGTAATATTTTATAGTAATTTATGCAATAACAAAAAATTTGATCCAGTTGTGCTGCCCCTACAAACAAGCACAGCAGCAAACCCAGAGCCTTTATATCTTTTGTTTTCAAATCAATTTATTATATATTTTTTTTATTCCCCAAATTATGCACAAAAAAAAACTGATATTTGAAGTGTAACTCGATGTCTGTAGATAAATGCCATGAGGGGGAACTGGAGAATAATGTTTCTTTATAGGTCAAGGTCAGCAGGTCTTGGGAAACACCAGATAGTCTGAGAAATGTTTCTAAGGTCGGAAGTAAAACATTATGGTATTAGGTAGATAAAGACTGGAAGTGTATAGGTATGTTAAAAGGAATATGATTCACTGAATATTATTTACAGAACAAATACTCTGTTTGTCACCTAGAATATTATGTTTTGGTGTTTTGAATCAGTCAGCCTGAAAAGAAAGTGTGTCCACATGGGACACTGATTCATGTTTCCAATTAGAAATAATGACTGTGAGTCCAAACTTTAAATCAAATGAGTAATTTCGAAACTTTAGCTACATTTTTAAAACCTGTCTTTATAGGTGATTTATATTCTACAGTATGTGCACCACTTGCTGGACTTATTTGAACTAAACAATCATTTTTTTAGTTTATTTCTATTGTCAATTTCTATTACTGTTTCTTTTCCCTGATAATTCGCATTTACAAATGTTGTGCAGCCACACTGCCACAGTTGATGCGTCACGGTACCGCGAACAATAATATATTATTGTTTTAAGCATAAAAATGTCTATATTTTTATTGATTTATGTTACGGTCCTTTAGATGTCTAGGAAATTGGTCCACACAACATTTAAAAACAAATACATATGCTGAATTGAGAGGAGAGCAGAAATGGCCAAGATAACAGCATATAATGGCAAAAGGCAGTAATTTATTCATGTAGAGGACAGTGTGCAACTATTTACAGTGCTAAAAAATTATTCCTGAGTTATGTGACTGATCACATGACAGGCAGACCCGTGAAAATTTAAAGACATACACACATCAAATAATTAAGAGGATTAAAATGGCTAAAACAACATGTGAAACCAATAAAACTCAACTATTTAGGTATAAATTCATTTTAATACATATTGAGTGGTATAAAACAAGTCATTGTGTGACAGTGCCACAAAATGACTCAACATTTTCAACCCTCATCCTTAGCATCCCAAGTAGCACTTACGTCACTACAGGCTACTGCCACAGGAACAGGTTCAGGTAGATGCTTCTCATCCCCTCTAGCCACATCTCCTTCCAGGACATCTCTAGAACTATATACTTTGAGCATGTTAACATGTCACATGCCAGACTTTTTTTTCCACTCAGGAGCCTCAATTACATAATTAACATCAGACAATTTCCTCAGCACTTGATAGGGACCAGAGGCAAGATGCCGCTGCACTAAGGCACCAGCAAATCAGCTGATGGCACTCTGTTACACACAACACAATGTTCAGGAACACAACACCACACACTTCACTTGGATCTGGACGTGATTTCTGTCTCTTGCCTGTCGACAGCTCTCTAGGGAAGTGCAGTCTGCTTTTGTAGGTGACCCTCAATGTGCCTCTGAAGGGGAAATACGATAGCATACAAAAATATGATAGGTCCTATATGATAGGACATACGAAATATGATAGGTCCTGCATGATAGCGGTGCCACCGAAACCACTCAGGAGGGGCGTACTGGAGAGTGCCTGAGAGAACAACAAGACCACAAACAACATGTGAAAAAGCTCCCTTCGGTCGATCATCCAAAGTTCACAAACACCCAGATCACTGCAGTGAGATCAAACCAACCTGAAAGTGTTTGTAGGCCGAGTCTTTCAGCAGATCTATTTATTTATCTATCTATCTATTTCAGAGTATCGCTTTTTATTTATCCTCTTTCCAACTACTTGTTTCACTTCTGTTTTAGTTTTTATAACCAATTCTTACTATATAAAAAAACTTAGGCCTTTAGTGTCATGTTAGAATCATTATTATACTCATACATTTTCTTGATTCAGTATTTACTTGTTTTTAGCTTTATTTTTTGTTTTCATTCAAATGTTTAGTTTTGAAATGTTGTATGCATTAGTCATTTTTATTTAATTTCTTTATCTTCTTAAATGTGAATATATAATATTCATAGTTTAAACTTTTAATTTTAGTTCATTTTTCTTATTTGTAAGTCGCTTTGGATAAAAGCGTCTGCTAAATGACTAAAAGATCTCCACAGCCGAAGTCCAGCAGCTTGATGTCATGTTACTCTGTAGAGATCAGCAGGTTCTCTGGTTTGACGTCCCGGTGCAGGACTCCATGGCTCTTGCAGTGTTTCAGTGCCGTGATCAGCTGCAGCAGCACCTTATTGGCTAGACTCTCATCCAGACGACCGTTCTCCTTACAGAAACTCTCCAGATCTTGGCAAAGCGGGCACTCCAGGATCATGACCTTGCTGCAGGAAAAACACTCCGTTATATCCAGCGCTGAATCAGATGAAACAGAGCAACATATTCACTCTGAACTTACAACTTTAAGTCTCCGTGTTCCTCTTTTAGAGATGTACTTGATGGCAACCTGTAGACAGATGAAGCACAGTAAACCATGCTGACTAATTATCACAAATGACATTTACTGACATTAACATTTCTAAAGGCTGTTTAACTGCAGGAGGTAAGAAAGTGTCATACTGGCAGTCCATCAGATCTGCGGGTCCCAGCTTACACAGAGCTGAATCCACCTCGCCCCAGCAATGGGCCCTTCGCATACACTTCTGCAACACAAAAGATCACAAGAAACGTCTTTAACAGAAAACATGCTGCAACATCTAAACCTGTATCAGAAGAATGTTACTTTAATTCAGCTGAAGAACATTTTCAGTGACAAATAATTTAGTGAGTCATAAGGTGTTTAATATCAGTGTATTCTGAGCGTTTGGCAGGTCTTCTGTATGAGGGGGACGGACGCTTATCCTCCAGGCTGCCGCTCTGCCACTTCCTCTTCCTGTGAGGCTGATCTGTGGACACAGAAACGGCAAACTCTGAAGGCAGCGGTGCAGTGTATCCTGGCAGATCTTGGCTCAGTGGCTGGTTTGGGTTTGGCAGTGGTTCCTGAGCGCCGTCACCAGAGCCGCGTCTCCCAAACTCCTGAGTAGCCGTCTGGGAGAAAGCAGCACTCCTGGATCTGGAGCGGCCTGAGGCTGCAATATTTCACACATCAATCACTTACAGCCTTTATTAGGAACGTTTATTAATAATCAGCAATCAGTCTCACTGGTCAAAATAAATCATGTTACTTTACAGTTTTTAAACTTTCTATTGGGTCTTGAATTGCATTTTCATATACAAGGAATACAATTACATGTGATCACTGAGCTAGTAAAAATGTGTGATTAAATGGGTTCACCTGCATACATTTCTTTATTGTACAATATCACACCATTATGGAAGCATATGTGTAGCCAATTTCAATTTGCAATGTAATATGCAAAATGGAAATGCAATATTCAAAATGGCAATGTATTTCTGTATTTAAATTTACGTTTTCCATTACTCCACATGTGCAAAGTTTGGTGCAGAAGGAAAATGAAAATGAAATTATATTATTTACATTTGCCATTTCCAACAGTAGTCTTAATATGTAAAGTGCATACTTTTTAACGCTTTATAAGTAGAAATTGAAATGAAAATGTATAACCAAAATTGATTTGATATGTGTAACATGTCCAAGCATAAATAGTAGCAAAATTATCATTTAAATGTTATTTGTCCTAAATGCATTTAGACTAATAGTTAGGACACTTCCGATTGCATTTTCATCATGACGCCATGGGATATTTGTAGCAAAATTCAGTGCGGCTTTGAAAATGCATTCCGAGCTGACCACGCCCACCCTCAGTCAATCACCTGCCCGACTGGCCAAGTGTAGTTTCTCCACAAATACAGTAGAGAAATGCGAGAATAGTGTAAATAAGCAGAACAGAATCAGAAAGAGACTGGGGCAGAGTGTTTACTGGCATAATGTATTAATGTGCAAAAAGTCCACTTAATGTAAGTCACCAAAAACACAAGACATTTATTTTCATCAGAATGTTCGTTAAACAATTAATATTTGTTGAAACTTAACAGAACAAACTCAAACTCAAATAACAGCAAACATAATAGAAACTCTTCTAAATCTCCATCAAAACTGAACATTTAAATCTACCAAACTAAATGACACACTAAAAAACAATTCACGACTTCACACTTACATCTACTAGCACGATAAACGTAATGCGTATTTGAAGAGTATGGTAATAAGTTGTAGGCGTGCTGTCCTGGGGGAGGGCTCCGAGCTCAGGAATGGCCCGAACCCAGAGTACCCCCACCGTGTGATGAGAATTATAGTGATATTGGTGAAGAAGGGGTGATGGAGGGATGCTGTTTAACCGTCAACTGGATGGAGGTAAGTCAGCTGTATTTATGTCCAAGGGTTGATTACCTTGATTGCGTACCACCTGTGTTAATTAGGCTGAGTATCTGACGTGCTCCTCCCGAACTTTGTTAATAAAACTTCATTTAATTTCAACATTTACTCTCCTAATGCAGTCCCATGTACAGTATGCTGGGAATTACTGATCTACTTCCCAGTTAGTTATATCAACAAAGTAATTCATGAAGTCCCCACAATATTTACAAAATAGAAATGTTGGAATTTTATAAATTTAAATGCATTGAATATAATTTAATCAAATTGTGACAAAAAAAATGTAGGAACATGAACAAGCAGGAAGAATATTTTTTGTCCACACAACTGCCGCACTGGATATTTTCTCTTTTCGGACCATTCTCTATAAACCTTAGAGATGTTAGGGTTGTGCGTGAAAATCTCAGTAGATCAGCATTTTTTTGAAATACTCAGACCAGCCCGTCTGGCATCAACAACCATTCCATGTTCAAAGTCACTTAAATCTCTTTCTTCTCCATTCTGATACTCGGTTTGAACAACAGCAAGTTGTCTTCACCTAAATACATTGAGTTGCTGCCATGTGATTGGCTGATTAGTAAATTGTGTTACCAAGCAATTTAACAGGTGTACCTAATAAAGTGGCCGGTGAGTGTATATTGGCCATAGAGCCATTAAAATAATTTATTACATGATTACATTTTTACACAATAATACAAAATTATTCATAATTTATTGATTCTCCCTGAATCTTCTTTTTCATCTTTTATTTATCTTTCTAAAATAGCATACTTATATGCATTCAGAAAGTCTTCCAGATTTGTGGTCATGTGGCCATAATTATAAATTGAGAGGAATTTGAGACATTGATTCCACATTGAATTTGACCGCTAGATTTACAAAGATCATCTACATTTTAAGAAGTGTTTTTTTTTATTTCATGACAACAATCATTAGGATATTAAGTAAAGATCATGTTCCATGAAGATATTTTGTAAATTGTGTACCATACATTTATCAAAACAAAATAAATAAATGTTCAATATCAACAAAATTTATATCAATATAAAAAAATTATAATTTGGACAACTAGATTTTCTCAATATTTTGATAAAAAAAATATTTGCAGCTTCAGATTCCAAATATTCAAATAGTTGTATCTCAGCCAAATATTATCCTATCATAACAAACCATACATCAATGGAAAGCTTATTTATTTTCCGTTTCGTGATAATAGCTTTAATATTTTAAAAAATTGATCCCTATGGTTTTGTGGTTCTGGGTCACATATTTTCTTTCTCTTTGTATTTTATTTCAATATACTAAAATATTATCCTATTTATATCAATCTGATAAATGAGTTAGGTCAAAAGTAATCTTAAAGTAATCAAAAGTACTCTGATTATATTACATAAAATGTGTAGTGTAATGGATTACGTTACTAAAATTTGGAATCAGTTAACAGACTCCAATTTGCAAGTAATCTACCCAGCTCTGTCTATCGGTCTTTCTTAAAGTCATGCAAAAGTGAAGAAGAAGATAATTTTTTACATAGCTAAAAATATAATGCTAAAAATATATATAATACCCTTCAGGCACTTTATGTTCATGGAATACTTGTTTAAATCGCAATTAATTTTGGTGTAAAATCTATTAAAATATTTAGGTATTAGCTTAAATGTAAAGTGTTGCACATTGTATTGATACATATTAGTGTATGTGTTTGTACATCATTTGCAACTACTTATTTTCACTTAGGAGCATAAACTAAATTGTGCCGTCCATTACATAGGGACTACTACTGCACAGACATTTAGAAGTTTATTTTAAAGTGCCAAGCATTGAAAATCTAAATGTGTAAATAAAGATTAGAAAACAATACTTGCAACACCATGTTGCAAGTGTGTCCCATCAGGTAATCAAAAGTTCTACACACAACTGTGGTCTTCATACCCAGATCACGTCAAATAAAGTTTACAGTTATGCAGTAGAAATATCCCCATCTAGTGGTGAAATATACTACAATCCATCACGCATATGGTAGTTAAGAATCAAAACACATTAAAATGCCTAATTTGTGGCATTATCTGCACAGTAGTGAATGGACGGTTTAATAGTGGTGCAGAGCATGAATCAGCCCTATGCAAAACACAGGGTAGTCGACAAACATCATAATTAAGCTTGAAAACAACTCAATGAACAACTCTTAAAAACAAATGAATTTCATCGTCCTGAAACAAGACATTTGATGCCTACACAAAAATACTAAACAGTTAAACAATGATTGTGTTTTAATGTTTACCAGATAAATCTCTTTAGTAGCATACTCAAAGTGTGAAGAATAGCTCTCCATTTCCCATTGAATATCATGTTGGAAACCCTTAATAGCCTTGCCCTATATACACTATTATAACCGATAGATGGCATTGCCCCCATTTATGCAATAATTTAACTTATTTGCTTAGCATTACATGAGACTTTTACATTCAATCCCCAAAATTATACTGGATACAGACCCAAAAAAATAAAAATACATTATATGTATTGTGAAATGTGTGAGATATCCCCAAATATAAAAATGCTGGGTTAAAAATAACCCAACGCTGGGTAAATATTGGACTGAACACATGCTGGGTTATTTTGACCCAGCTGGTTGGGTTAATGTTTTTACCCAATATGCTGGGTTGTTTTATTTAAGTCAACTATTGTTTAAAAAATATTATATTATTAAACAACCCAATACAGTGACCCAACATACTGAACCCAGCATTTGAGTAAAAACAAATAAACAAATAACCCAGTATTTTTTAGAGGGATAAATAGCAAAACTCCAACCTCTTTATTTCAATAAATCTCCAAGAAGGATAAAGGGAATATGTGCAATACTACCACATGCAAGCTGAGCTTTGTATTAAGAGAAGAGCACATGTTCTACTCCGGCCTAACATAAATCTGAATATTGACAGGCTGATAAATCAATTTGACACAAATATGTAGGAACCTGTAATGAAATTGACTTGAAGGCATTATGTATTTAAAAAAAATGTGTTTAAAGTTTGTGATAGGCCTGTGCGCTTAACTTGACAGTTGTTCTTGTAGATTATATATTATCTCGATTGAAATTCCGACTGTTAGGGGAAAGATGTATTGACAAGTAGAGACTTTAATACTGTCGACAGACGTGAAGTGATGTGGCGACGTGATCTGATAAGTACATGAGTTATAAAAAGACACTTATAACTCAGCCCATGCGTTTTGTGTGTTTCCCAGATTTTGTATCATCTCGAAACAGGAAAAATTTGTTTTCGTGACAGCTTACATAGATTGCTATCATGAATATTTATGAGGTGCCGCTGAGGAAAGCTGCTAAAGTTCTCACCACAGTTAACACTGAAATCTGATGTAGTTTATGAACTCTGTCTACACTCTTAAAAATAAAGATTCTGTGCATCAGTGGTTCATTGAGGAACCTTTAACCTGCATTGAAAATTTCCATTGTAAAAAAAGGTTCTTTATAGTGGACGATGGTTCTTCACATTAAGAATTTTTATTTATTTATTATATGGCATTGGGGAAAAAAACTTCTGAAACCTTTGTTGAAAAGAGTGTAGGCTATGCGCTTATATTACAAAACTGTATATCAGTTCATGGGTGAGGGTCTGCTCGCACATACATGCTTTTGGACAGCTGCAGAACTCAATTTGTCCACTAGAGGTCGATGGATCTGCTACTTTACATAGGGAAATAGTGGATTAGTGATTAACAGATACCGTACAGTAGATACTTGAGTTTTGGCGGAAAATAGCCGCTTTAGAAGGTAAAAAATATATATTTTTATATATATATATATATATATATATATATACATATATTTTTATAGTGGAATGTGGTCGTATGCATACCTAACAAACATATAAGGACTTATTTGACTAATATATAGGAATAATCTAAAAGAATACATGCATACAATAATTTAGGCATTGCTTGCCACGTCTCAATAATCACGAGAGTTTTGAAAAGCCATTGAGACTCCATTCCCCAGTGTCACCGAGGATGAGCGTCCTTATAATAAAACAGTCCAGGTTATGAAAAGACTCCGAGGAGGATGGATGGCGAGAGGGATGCGTGATCGTGACGTCAGTGATGCATCTGCGAAGCGCTCTGCCGCATCATCTCAGGCGCTGCTTTAGAATGAACGAGAGCGAGTTGCTCTGCATCAGACGGAACCGTTGGGTCGCAACATGCTTAAACTCCGCTCCTCTCGCGGAGGGTCTGTTGTTTGAAGTTTGCGAATGACACGTTGAGCTCTGCACTCACATAAATGAACGTGCAAAACGCGCGTCTCTCTCATTTCGTTCACAGATGACCGTCGCGGCAGCAATGGCAGGTCAAACATGGTCTTTTCTGATGTTGAAAGTTTTCTAGACGAGCACCCGGAATTATTAGAGGACTATCTGAACAGAAAAGGCAGGGCAAGTCTGGTGGAAAAGTGGATGAAGAACCATCACGCCGCTAAAACTCCGGCGAACTCCAGCGCGGAAGCGGAGAAAGCGGCGAACGCGTGCAGTAAAGACAGCTGGGCGAGCAGAAGCGACGGGCTGCAGAGACGAACGTCGCAGAAAGAGCTGAGGAAAACCTTCGCCAGGTCTAAAGCCATCAACGCCAACAGGACTTACGACGAGCACGTCAACTCCAGAGCCCAGGGCCGCTGAGCAGCATGAGGAGGCGCGCACTGCTGCGTAAAGCCAGCTCTCTCCCCAACCACCACGCACCTCCTCTCCGCGCTGCTGGAGTCCAGGGTCAACATCCTCAGTACCCCTCCACCGCCGTAGACTACAAATACTACCTGAAGGAGCACAACGAGAGGGAGTTCTTCCTGGAGCTCGTCAAAGATATCTCCAACGACCTGGATTTGACCAGCCTGAGTTACAAGATCCTGGTGTTTGTGTGCATCATGGTTGATGCTGACCGTTGCTCCCTGTTCCTGGTGGAGGGACCGGCCAATAAAAAGACTCTGGTGTCTAAGTTGTTTGACGTTCACGCTGGAACCACTGTGTTGCCATCTCTCAGTAACTCGGATGAGGTGCAGGTGCCCTGGGGAAAGGGAATCGTTGGATATGTGGCTGAACATGGGGAAACTGTCAACATTCCCGATGCATATCAGGTGAAAGCAGGAATAAAGTGATTACTTCTTGTCCAAAAAAAAGAAGAATAAAAACCCCTTCAATGATGTGTGTTTGGAACCACAGATGTAAAGGGATAAAAGTATCAAGTCAAATAAGATCTTATAGTGCTTTTTTCTTTGGGAACTCGTTTTTTCTTATTTAATTCTTTTAGGATTCTTTTTTAATTCCTACAGCCATTTAGAATGTTTTAGGATTGATTCCAAATAATGATAGAAATTCCTCTAGGATTAAGAATAGGTTGTTACCATACAGTAGGAATAGGATACATGGTGAGGCCACTCACATTACATTTTCCCATATGGTTAATTAATTATTTATCATATCCACACGTTTCCAGGGGGGCGCTACTGTAAAAAAAGAACGTGGGTAAACTACTGGTGAGGCGGCGGAAGTAGTATACCAATGGTATTTTGTGTGCTAATTAGCGAAGAGGCTAAGTGTTTTCCCCCCACAGTTGGGCCAGTGCGAGGCAGTGTTTTCAGTAGGCCGGGCGGTGATAATAGCCTCAAACCTGTAGCACCGAGCCCGAAATCACGCTGTTTCCACCGTCAGGCCAGAAGCTCTGCTGCGCTTCACTAAAACCCGCCCTTTAACGTTACACACCTCGCTGAACAACCTCATCATTTCACCAACAAAGAGAAACAAATCACTGGAACTAGCGAGATCACACAACGAACGCGATTAATATTGTTTTCTTAAAGATTTAAAACCAAAGCGTTTTACCAGTTTTACAATAATAAGTGCTACATTGATTAATTTGTCAGGATTGATAATTAGTCACACAGAAATAAAGTGGCATTTACCATATTTCACAAAAGAAAGATACACACAGGCTATTATTCAGTCACGTCTGTTTCTGTTTATTTGTAGTCACAGACATTTTAGGTCTACATTACATTTAGAAAGAATTATCATTTCTTATAATTTTCCATCAAAAATACGACCATGAGTAGCTATAGCACTCTCTAGTCAGTTATATTTTCAGTCAGACAAACGGAGTTCCCGAACAACAACTAGGTGAATGATTTATGACATACGTCAAAGCTATAAATGAACTTCGGGTATAAAGAGAGGAGACTTATTGGCAGATACAATATGTAAATTAATAAATACATCACTTGTTTGATTTTTTTCAGGCGGTCATATTTACTATGTTAAACATGGTAATGCATTCATCGCATATTTCTGCTTTGTTGATCATAATCTACATCGGATCTCAAGCATAAGTTATTTCAAACACTCGCTGCAGTCTGAAAGTAAGTTTATGTTTATGTTAGCTGGTAACTAGATGAAATGATCTGCGGCAGTGACGCTCTTCAGACGCGGAGAAACTCCGACTGTCCCGTTTGTTTACTTCTATCCGGAAGACTCTCCCACTTTTGACACAAGGCCTCATGAGGTGTAGGAAACTTGTGGATAGACAGGACAATTATTGATTGGAAACACAAACACATATCAAATGAAGCAGCAAATTATTGTTTAGTCCAAAAGTCCCAATGTGCAAAGGATTGATAAAATGCAATTGGATAAATTGAGAATCCTATTTTTCAGGTTATTTTTTATTATTATTCATTTATTTTTGTTTCAAATAATGATTTTATTTTAAATAAATCACTGGATAAATAATTATCAGATCAGGCAGGGAAGTATTTTACAGTGACAATTATCGATGGTGAAACTCCTGATGCATAAATAAAAAATGATTGTTTAAAAAAATCTAAAAGATGATTCTGATGGGATTTCTGCTGTAATTTTGAACAAATGTAAAGGGATTATTCATGATCAGAATAAACAAAATCCTATTTTAATTGAAAGTGTTAATGTTGAAGTAATGTTGAGAGTAAAATGAGAGAAAGGAACTTTAGTAAAAGCACCTATAAAGCCTCCTAATCCCAGAATAATTTCCATGATAAAACTATTCCAAATGATCATGAACATGGCATTTATATTGCAATTTCTATATGAAAACAATTGTAAAGGGACAACAGTAATAGCCAAAGAACTCTCACTTTGATTTGTAGCATTTTGTTTTTCAAATTATGAGATATAAATTCTAGATTATGAAGCTTGGGGCATGTAGTGAGGCCAGTCATACTAAATTATCCCATATGAATAATTACTTGCCAGATAGAAAGGAACACATTTTACTGATATTACTTTTGATGGAGAAACAGCAATCTTTCCTGATGCATAACAGGTGAAGCAGGAATAAAATGACAGTTTGTGAAGATTTGCTAATGGAATGTCTATTTCAATTTGGAATCCATCCAAAAAAAAAAGAATCCTTTAAGAATCTTTTCGAAACTTTCGGTAGTAAAACAGATTTAAAGGTTTGATCTAAGACCTTTATACAATACGTTTCATTATACAAGTCTATCCCTCACAGTATCATTTTCATCTGTGTTAAATTCAGTATGGCGTCTAACCTGAATCAAGTCTATAATTAACATCATAATAAACAGGATAATAATTTTATCCCACTGGATTAAAACAAAATAGCCCAAGGTGGTTTCTTTTGGATTTTGTTTCTGGATTGATGGTTTTAGGGGAGTTTTGGGCACTGTCTTGGAGATCAGCTGACAGCATAGCAAAACCAGCTGAACATCAAAACGGGAGACTGGTCAAACCAGCTAAGACCAGCACACCACCTCATGCAGTTTTTATTCTATCCAGTAGGATTGTATTTGATTGGAAATCAAAGACCAGTGGAAATTCAGTTAGGGTTAGGAAGCATTAGCATTTGTTGACTCGTGCATCTATGGCGACGTTACTCACATGACATTATCCCATAAGGATAAACCCTGAGTTAGGTTTTGGTTTGATTATTCCCTGAGATTCATAAAGGGCCTTTGTAAAATAATGAGTTATGTGAGAGTGAGTATTGATTACTGAATCGATCAGTTATAGTCCTGATGCTGTGATGATGATGATGCCAGCTCGCAGTTCTCTAATTAGTCTGTCAATCTGCATTTGCCTTTTCATTTAGCAAGCGGAGCAGATCATTAAAACTGCATTATTTATACCAGTAAACTAAGCATTTCAGAAGCCATTCAAACATGAGATGGAAACATGGGCATGAACAATGCAACTCAGCGTAAACAGTTAATATTAATAAAAAATATTAACAATTTATGATAACTTTCATTAATAAGTCATAATTACATTATAAGTTGTAGTTACATAGATTATACTTGAATATGAATTATATTTCTGTATATTTGAACATGGGCTTATCTGTTAAGCTTTATTTAATGTTAGTGTTTGTTAATTTTAAAATACCGTTAAGCTACACTGCCAGTCAAAGTTTGGAATAATGAATATTAGGCAGAATTTATTTGATTAATTAATAAACTGTAATATTGTGAAATATTATTTTAAAATAAAATAACTTTTCTATTTGAATGCATTTTAAAATGTAACTTATTCCTGTGATGCATCATGCAAAGTTGAATTTTCAGTGTCATTACTCCAGTCTTCAGTGTCACACGATCCTTCAGAAATCATTCTAATATGCTGATATGCTGCTCTAAATTATTTACATTTTATTATTATTATCAATGTTGAAAACAGTTGTGCTGCTGAACGTTTATGTAAAAATTGTAATACGCTACTATTTAAAAGTCTGAGTAATTTAAAGAAAAGAAATAAATTACTTTTGTTCAGCAAGAATGTGTTAAATTGTTGAAAAGTGATAAATACATTACATTTATAATGTTACAAAAAAATTATATTTCACATAACAGCTGTTCTTTTTACTTTCTATTCATCAAATAATTCTGCAACAATGTATTATGGTTTCCGCAAACATATTAAGCAGCAATAACTGTTTTCAACAATGATTATATTAAAAATAGGGATGCACGATATATCGGCCACCATATCGGTATCGGCCAATAAATGCCCATTTTTCTGTTATCGGTTAGAAAATTTGGCCGATATCTTTAAGCCGATAAATAATGCATTATTTTCTTCAGCGACACTTCAGATGTGCTCTGTTTGCCACGATGGTTTTGAGATGCTTGATATTTGATTGGAATCACTTTGAAAAGGACAATACACTTATGTGCAACATGTGCAGAGCAAGTCTGTCATAAAGGCTACATAAAACTATTCTAAGAACATTACTGTTAATGACGTTGTGGAATCTTTGTGCGCTGTGTTTTGTGTGTGCGTTGAGCGCATCCACAACGGAGCTACATCTCCATGACAGTTAAGTTCGCTTGTGCATTTGCAGTCTTTTGTGCAATTGTACGTAGTCATATTGTGTTTATTTGATGTATATCTGCTCTATCTCATATAGAATGCATTTGGTAAAGTTAATAGAGCGCTTTAGTTTGCTGGTGATCATCTTTAGCTTCAGCGCACACAGCTCAAACAGTAGCGCACAACTAATAACTATGATTGGGACTGTCGTGTATCTAACATTCTAATGAGAACATTATTATAATAAAACGTTGTGAATTCTTTGGGTTTAGTTGCCGTGTTTCAGCGTTGTTACGGGAAGCCAAGTGCGCGTCCACGAGTTACACATCTGACTGGTGCATAACTTAGTTCAAAATAACTTGTGCATTTCCATATTTTTGTGCATATATAAGTTGTAAAATTATGTTTATGCTCTATAAATATCTGATTCTCATGTAGCCTAATTAACCCGCAATAACAAGTGATTCAGTTTACCGGTGTTCATTCAGCTTCATACAGCGCACACAGCTCAAACAGCTGCTATTTAAAACAGTGGTAGCCTATTCATTTGTTACTTTTTCAAAATCACTGAAGCATTATTAATAATATCCACCACTTTTATTTTCTCTTATTATTTTCGTCAACAATATGGTTTAGTAAATAATATAATTTCATTATTGTCCATGCAGATGCTCTTCCGTTTTATTCATCCATGGCACATGCATTTTGATTGTTTACACATGTAATGATGTCCAATGACTTGTTTGCATTATTTATCCATTATTTAATTTGTGAGAATTTTTTTTATGGCGAAATTTGGTAATGGGAGAGTAAATATATTTTTTACACTTATTCTGTTCAAACTAGGCTGCTTATGTTGAAGTGTTTGGGATGCAGCTTTTAATGATGAGACCTTTTTTTTAAATCAGGCTCTCAAAAAGTATATAAAAGTTTGGATATAGATTTATCGGCCAACATATCGGTTATCGGCTTTCAAATATAAAGAATTATCGGTTATCGGTATCGGCCGAAATGTTCATATCGGTGCATCCCTAATTAAAAATCATTATTAATAATTCAGCACCAATAATCATTGAAAATAGATGTGCAGCAAATCAGCCTATTTGAATAATAAATTATTTCAATTATTATAACAGAAAATTGTTATTTTAAATTGTAATAATATTTGATGATATTACTTTTTTACTGTATTTTTGATCAAATAAATGCACCCTTGGTGAGAATAAGAGACTTCTTTAAAAAAAAAAACGCAGCCCAATCTTTCAGTAGTGTGTTATAAAGCAGTGGAGACCAGAAATGTTCTACTCCAGGCAGGATAAGTAGTGTTTCTCATGTTACTGTCACTTTCTGTATTTTTTGCAGTTCTATTTAGTGCCGTTGGTAGCAAAGCAGTGACACACTTCACCTCTAATTAGTTTGGCTTCTCCTAACAGTTATTATAAGTTTTTCCATTCAGCTGAGACTGATTGTCTCTTGTTCTGTTTTGTAGGACCATCGTTTCAGTGATGAGATTGATAAACTCACCGTATATAAAACCAAGTCTCTGCTGTGCATGCCGATCCACAACAGTGATGGAGAGGTCATCGGGGTCGCACAGGCCATCAACAAGAGTCCCAATGGAGCACTCTTCACTGAAGATGATGAAAAGGTATGACATGCACACGCTCTGTAACAGCGCTTTACTTACTGAACCTTATTATACAAGTTAACTATGCTTGCCTTCTGCTCTTGTCTTCTATAAACATTTGACCTTGTGCGTTTCTTCCAATGTGTAAATCACAACACGGAAAATAATTAATGGAGTGGTTTAATGTTAGAAATGGAAACGAATGCTGAGATTGACATCTGGATTTTCAGAGTGATGCAGATGGTCAGGGGTCATCTCTCAGCATTCAGGGTGGAGTTTTTCATATCATTAGTAAAGCATTTTACCTAAAGATGTTGATTTTTAGATGATAGCTGTCTGAGATCGTGATTTGTGTAACATTAGCAACACATTATTAGCTGTTTAATAACATAGTCAAGCCAAAGGCTAATGATATCAATTACTCTTACAATCTTCTTAAATGCATTCCCATTCTGATACATTGACTTGTACGCAACCCTGTAATTAATTATTCCCCTTCTTTTTCGGAATCAATTTCAGGATAAAATTTATGGATGAATTAATCCAATAGTGCCACTTGCCATTGTGTAGCATTTACTACTTCAGTTAACTTGAGTGAAAGATGAGCAGGTCCGAACTGGTGTGATTGAGTGGAGGCTTGGCCTAATTTTTATAATATATCCACTTATTCGAAATTATTTTGTCAGTCAGAGTCCACTTGACTCTGCCCAAAACAGCCCAATTATTTAAAGTGACAGAAGAAATACACTATTTGGGCAAAGATATTTGGACACACCTGTTAATTATTGAATATCAATCAAACCCATTGCCACAGGTGTATTAAAATCAAGCATCTATCCATGCTGTCTGTGGTTACGTCTACATTAATCCGGATACATTTGAAAATGGTGTTTTCATTTCCAAACGCTCTTTGTCCACACTAGCGTTTTCAAGTATTTTCTAAAATGTTCTCATCCACATTAAAACTTTCGTAAAATGTTAAATTATCTTTACTGCACATGCGAAAAGCCTCATAAAAGCTCACTGAGATGAAAAAACAGCATACTGTATGCTGCATATACACCATTATATGTCTGATCTAAAATGCAACCGCCCTCATGTTTTGCCACAAAACAGCAATCGCGGATACATTTTCTTTCATCTTTTCAGGACTTTGATATGAAGAGCGTTCAAAGTAACATCTTTAGCAACAGCGTGAAAGTAGCACATAACAGGCACAATACCGGTATAAACATAGATATCTATTAGTACAGTGTGTGTCACATGACTTAACATGTTTCATGTTAATCAGTTTTCAAATACCTCCGTTTTCACAGTCCACTCTACAACACGAAAACAGCGTTTTCAAATTTATCCACTTTGGAGACCGATTAAAAAAAGCAAGTCTCCTTAACAAAAACGCTGTCTCAGTGTGGACGGAAGGCCAAAACGGAGAGAAAAAGATGTGTTCTCTTTCATAGGTAACTCTACACTGCGTTGCTTAGCTTAACGCATCGGGAACGTCTTCGCGTGACCGAGTCCTGAACCCATATAGAATCACGCCAATTCATTGGCTGATGGCGCGACGCCGTCTCTGACGCAATGACGTCGTCAGGTCATACTGGCGAACGCGCCATCCACTCCTCAGATTTCTCTGCCTTCACGAAGCGGCCACATCGCCTTCGCCGTTGTTGCGATTTCCTACCCATCTAATAACATTGCGATTATCCATTTGCACTTCGGCGACTGCCTCTGTGGAACTTTGTTCTCCTCGCGGTGAAGTGCCATGGAATTTCGCCGCTGTATGCCACCGTGCACGCGTTTCATCGCTCGCGAAGACCCACACAGTAAGTGTATTTTGTATTTGGGTTTTTCGCACGCACGTGAGGCGGTTTATGGGACCTCTAACTGCGAAATTTGCGACGATTTCCATCTCATAACTCGTGGACGTGCTTTCGCGCGCCACCGAAGAGCTTGCGCTTGATTGGCCCGATGAGCCCCGCGAGTCTCGAGCTTCGAAGCTCGACGATCGCTTCCTCATCGGCGCGCACTCCAAGCTTGAAAGGAGGAAGCTGCCATTTTTCAGCGATCTGCATCGTGAGATCTCCAGTTCCTGGAAGCAGCCATTTTCCTCCCGCCTTACTAACGCGGCAGCCGCTGACTTCACCAACCTTGTGGGTTCTGTGGAGCAGGGTTACACCGCCATGCCGGTGATTGAGGATACTTTGGCCTCACATCTTTCACCTTCTTTGGCTCCTTCTTGGAAGTCCCGCCCCCTCCTTCCTTCCAAGCCGTTGTAACACAATGTCAACCTGAAAACACACACGGAGAATTCCAACCCAGCAACAGAAAGGAATTATTACCCAAAAGTCCTCCCTTCCATGCAAAAGGGGAGAGGGTCAACTGATCCCATCACTAACGCTCTCGTGCAAAGGTACGGACGGCTCCGGGAATGGTTCTGGACACCGTCAAGCCTACATTCCAGAGCATAGTTCAAAACCCCCATTTAAAACAAAGCAGGACTTTTTCTCCGCCGGACGGACCAAGGAAAACCAAACTCCTTGCCTTTTGACACGTATAACTATTGCAACTACACAAAATAAATATATGGATATTTAATGTGTACTTGTTCCCTCATAGGCATGATGTGATGATTTTGAATGCCAATTATTTAGGACAATGTGGGAATTTTAATCATGCTTTAAACGGTATAAACTGTAATGTGTGTATCATTATGCGGTGTTTGATCTCTAAAGAAAGCTAGACTCAGATGTGATAGACTGTGTTGATGACCGTTAAATTTTAATACCCTGCATAATTATACATGTATAAAGATCCATAAAGTTTATCCTTCCCAAAAGTGATGAGACATCACAGAACTGTTGGTCCACCCAGCAAGCCTGGACATGGGCGGGGCTCCGCCCCATACGAACCATCGGATTCGACAAGCCGCCCGTGGGGAGGAGCAAGTTGGACTGTTGAAAACAACGCGCCAGTTGCAAATCGCTCTCTCTGAAACATGGCGTGACGCTCTTGGACTCGCTCTTGAACTCTCTCGGCTCTTGGCTCTCTGGAACATCTCTCTTTAACATCGCTGGAGCTGCGCTCGTAACTTCTCTGCCTGCTCGCGCTCTTACCTGAACTTTGTCTCGACACCGACTAAACCAACCATCTATTCGAAGGCTAGAAGGCACAACATCAAAGAACAACGAGCTAAACGCCTACGGACGAAAGGAAAGCTTTCTGTGACGTCACGCGGCAGCATCCACATCTCTCGTGTTTTCCACACGAGGGCATCCGAAGAAGCCCGAACCACCCACGTGGTTCCCGAGGACAAAGACCAGAGCAACGCATTTGAAGGAAACGAAACACCTTCCAGCCTGTTTATTTTCAACAACAAGCAAGTACATCTAACTAAATCTATATTGCTGATTGAACTGGTAAAATTGTATCTGAATGCAGTAACAGAGCATTAGGGCATCTGTCGTGATCTTTGCCGGTCAAGTCAAGCGTTGAAATAGCTAAAAGGGCTAATTTTAATTTTAGGAATTACTTACCAAAATCCCTTATGCATGTCTTTGTATGTATGTATGTTTTGTGTCTTATCAGTTAATCCATTTATGTTAGAATAGCAGTATTACGAATAAACCATTTTTCATTTCATAAAGAATTGTCTCTGGAATGTGATTTGAAGTTTTATCCTTATTTGCCATAAAGAGAAAGCTACCTAAGCTCGAAGTTGATATGCTGAGGCTAGTGTTCGGTGGACGGTCACTTAATACAGTATAACTAAGTTAAATATTAATATTACTTTTAACCAAGCAATATTTAATATTTAATAACTAATTCCCGGAGCTGAAATAATAGCTCTATATTAAACTGGTATTTTACTACAAATGGTGGAGGAAAAAAGCTGGCAATTAAAGATTAATCTGAAAATCAAGCCAGAGGCAAAAGGGTATTTCTCAATTTTATCCGGAAAAACTGAGTAAATACAGGAAAAGCGGTTATTTGTGGTATTGCATTTCTGGTTTGTGAAACACAGTGTGTGTGAATGAGAAAGGGTATTTGTTTAACTCGAGTTGTGAGAAGAAACTGCAGTAAATAAGTAAAAGTCGCTCTAAAGCGCATAAAAGAGACAAATGAGCGTGTCCCTCGTTTGAGCTCTGAGTGAAGGCCTGTATAGTTTGATTTGTAAGTGCGTGTCCCACTTTCAAACTCCGCTATATTTTCAAATCCCCCGGGTGTGGAATGTTTAAAATAGCTTTTTAAATCATTCTCAGCCATTTGATTTCACGAGTGAATTCAAACGCACGGCGCTCAAAGGAAGTGGCCAGTCGTTTTTGAGAAAGGGGGAGATTGCGCAATCGAGTGTTTGTGTTTATGAGTGCGGTCTAAACAGACAAATATTCGCATAATAGCCCGCTGAGGCTTTGTTGGGTTATAAGTAACCCGGAGATAAATTTATCTCGCCCTAAATGAGTGAGATTATGTGTTGTAAAGATTCAAATCTGACCAATGCTGGACTAATCTGAAGGGTTAGTCTGGAGCACAGTTTTTTTCTCCTCTCTCTCTCCTACAGGCACTGAGTCGTCATAGCGACCAGTTCAGCCACGTGGAGATTTAGCCGCATATAAGCTAAACTGAAACAAAGAAGTTTAGCAGCGTACAAATGCAATGCGGTAGCATTACGGCTAGTGATTAGCACATAGCATTTAAAGCTTGAATGCAGTGTGTTGGTGGAAATGTGGTTCACAGCTAACACTAATTCCCTCTCTCTCTCTCTATTTTCCCAGTTAACAGACTAACATGTTAATAAGCTGGCTGTGTTAAGGTGACCCATTTATCTGTCTGACATTTTCACAGGTTGGTTTAATATACTGTTGATTATATGGTGAGTTTGACCTCATTCAATTATAATGGCTTTTGTGATTTCATAACACAGCAATGGATGAGCGCTATTGTTAGGAATTTTTAATTGTTAATTGAATGTCACAATTGATTACAAATTAATTTTGAATTAATTTCATTTAATAGAATTTTTCAATTCCTGCTTCCAGCAACAATAGCATCCATTTATGAACCATAAACGCCCTTATAATTTGACCACTACAATAGAGCCTTAAGTTATCAAGAGGGAAATTTTTAATTTCGTTTACAAGTAGGATACAGATTAGTTATTAATTATTTTATTGTTAATCTTTTTTTTTTTGGTGTTAATGACGACGAGGAATGCTTAAGTTTGGAAATTATTTGAATTACTATTATGGGAATCCAAAACTAGTGATTTAGAAGCTGTAAATTAATTTAATAATCAATTATGAATTCGAAAATTCTAATTACATTTAATAATTAATTACACTTCCTGTTTACATTTTGCAACAATATTGGTTTGTCAACTCAATTGCAGATTGCATTTGTAAATTCTAATCCTAAGTGAATCCTATTAATTTTAATTATAACATCATAAATTTTAATTAGAAACCAAATTCTAATTTTTAATTCCAAATTTCAAACTTAAATACAAGTCTGGCTCTATCTGTAGGCCATACTTCATTTCCTTAGGTGAGCTGATTGACTCAAGTTAATAATAATTTAATTAAAACAATTTTATTAAATTAAAATTAGTCCTCTTTACTTAGGCCTGAGAGTAGATAGTGCTCCCCCTAGTGTTGTGTTGGAGAAGTGACAGTGAAACCACACAGTCAAAATCACTTTTCACCAATCTGGAGCATAAAACGTAACCTTCTAATTAGAAAACCCCAAAAGGGAGTTAAGGTTTCCTCAACCTAGGTCAGTTGGTTTATCCTGTAAACAGCCAAACCAACCTAAGCATATAGACTCAACAGCACCACCTGTGCCAACGTATTAGTTTTAAATCTTGGGAATAAATCTTAATCTCTTTTCTTTTCCCTGTTACTAACTTCCAATTTGACTTGTTTGCTTAAGACTTGGCCGGGAAAATCACGAATAGAGCGAAATGTCACAATTGAACAGATGTATGTGAAACTTGAGAACTACATTCAAAACTGTTTACCCTTTTACCCTCTATTGTGAAATCCTATTCCCCAGGTTAAAGCAGGTGCAATGAGAAGATAGACATCGGCAAAAGTTTTAACACGCGTGACATCGCTGACCAGCGTCGCGGTATAAAATCCTGCCATTAAGGGACAAGTACTGTCATTGCTGTTATTTTCCTCCAAGGAGAAAATTGGAATAGCAATACCAGTCTTATTACAAAGAGAAAATCTCACTTACAATCCTCTGATTAGAAGCGCCTTCTAAATCAGAATTAACAAAGCGAAACGAAGAAAATCTGCTATTAAAAGAGAGACCTGTTTAGTGCTATTGTCCTTGTGTACCCATTCTGTGTGTGTGTTTTTTCTTTCTCTGCTTCACAGCGGGGCTGCCCTTGTGTGTGCCCAATAATTTATCTGCAGAGACTACAATTAGAAGCACCTGCCAGAGGACCACAAACACAGAGACACAATCAACACTAGCATACACTACACTCTGCACATTTACACCCCTGTTTGTTTTGTTTGTGTTTTGTTTTTGCTTTGTTTCCTATTCAAGGTCTGTGTCAGTTCGGTCCAAGATCCCCCTGACCCGCCAGAACATGTCTCACGAAACAGAACATGTCGGTCACTGGGAAGGACTGGAAATGTGGCTAAGTGTTACAACGGGCAGCATACTCCCTAAAGCTGCTGAAACACTCCAACATCAGACACAGAATCAACTAGATGACAGCATCGCAAGCATTATGGGACAAGACCCAAGTCAAAACTACAGTCCCAGAGAATTAGCCAAGATCACCGGTTCTTTAAGCCACATACTCATCGCCACCCTCAAACTGAGCGACAAGCACGCCGCAGACAACGCCAGCAGGAGCTGACAAGCGCCCAACGACGCATAGAGCAGCTGGAGCGTGAAGCTCAGGTGCGACAGGAAGGGACCGATGAGGTGGAGCAGGACACCGAGGAGGAGACCAACAGGCTAAAAGAGACTCTAGAAGCTACCAGCCACGAAATGCAGCAGCTCAAAGAGGACTTCGCTGATTGTGCAGACAAGCTACAGTATGCAGAGAAGCTACTGGAGAAGGCAAAGACTGACTTCAGGGACAAAAACAGCAGAATCAAGGCCCTCGAAGTTCATTTGGCTGAGTCAAGGAATGAGATCAGCCGCCTAACACGACAGCTCGACTACGTCACAAAGGAGTCTGAAAGTCTCCAAGAGGAACTCAGGCATGCTTATGAACTACGCCGTGAGCCGTCAAGTACAGGCGTGCACCAACGGCACCCCGTCAAGCAGGACTGGATCACCTGGTCATAGACCGACACGTGAACCGAAGATAGAGGGATGGTGTTAAAACATTCACCAGCGCCCGTCGGAAGAACGCTATATCACGACGGAACCAAAGAATCTGCTGCAGCCAGCCGAGGTCAGTGCACGGCTTGGACCTTAAAGATCTTGACAAGCTCGCCCGAAACATCGGAAAATTCAACCCCAGCTTGCCAAACAGCCAAAATGTCCACGCTTATCTGCAAGATATTGATTTCCATCTGGAAATGCGACCTAACGTTACGGACAAAGATAAACTATACTTACTCCGAGCGACATCCAGTCCTGAAGTGCGCAGCTTCCTTGACCGGCAGCCTGTTAACACAAAGACTGACTATCAACGGCTTCAAAAGGCCCTCATTAAAGAGTTTGCTGACCCTGAGTCCGATCAAGGCTTAGTGGCTGCCCTGGAGGCGAGACAAGGACGTCACGACACTCCTCAAGCTTACTACAGTCGACTCAGACAAGCATATTTTGGAACTCGTTTGAATCTGACATGGAAGAGGAACTGAACTTTAAAACTCTCTTCCTGAGGAACCTTCATCCTGGCATAAGCCACCATCTTGGCGTTCTCGCATGCCCACGAACAATGAACATTCAGCAGTTGCGAGACTTGGTGCAAAAGCCTACGGCAAACAAAAGATGGCCTCAGAAAAGAGCGCAAAACCCCAGCAGTTCTTGATTTCAACACTCAACACCAAGAACTGGCGCTGGAGGGCACCCAACGCCAAGACAGTGCTAAGCCACCACACAGGGAGTGGAATGCACCCCCGTCCAACAGAGAACGAGACTCACACGCTGGAACCCGACCTAAACAGAGGTATGACCGATGGGATGGACCACGTGGACGTCAACGCCACCTGGATGACACTGGGATAAGTCATGGGACCAAGCAAGGCCTCAGGAAAGGCAATGGGAGAGATCGGAACCCAAGAGAGCAACGCTCATGGGAATCCAATGGAAACTCCAACGGAAAGCGACAGACTCACCCTAAGGCGACCAGCCCAAGGAATCGAGAAGGAATTCACCAAGGTTCCAAAGTGACCAAGCTCCAACTGAGTCCATACAAGAACAAAAACACCACCGCACTTCGACTCACAGAAGATGATGGAAATGATGATGAAGGAATTCTTTCAACGAAAAGAGGAAGATAAGAAGTGGGAAAAGAAAGGAAACCCGGATTCAGCCTGACTAGCTGACGGACGAGAAAGCAGCGACAAGACAAACGAACCAGCCACAGAAAACAGCACCGCCCCACCTCAGTCTCAGAGTACAATAAACACGTTAACTTCAGATGGACATGAAGCCCCACCTGAAAATCCAGCAACAGAGTTAAACACTAACTCAGCACCCAATACTCCAAACTCCAGCAGCATTCAGCAGACACCTGCTGTTGAAAATCCTCAAGTTCCTGAAAGCGCTGTCTTAGTCATCTGCCACTCCTCCGAAGAACGCCAAGTCAGCCCTGACATCCTAAATATTTCCTCCCAAACTCCAGTTCCTCAACTCCTAGGCGATCTCATTGAAAAGGGTATAGCAAGAAAGTTCTACCTCTCCATCATCATCGAACGACACATCAGAGTCGAAGCCCTTCTGGACACAGGAGCCGACATCACTCTAATGTCTACAGAACTTCTCAAAGAAGTCCAAGAATTAACGAAGAGGACTAATGGCACCCTCAAGCTCCAAAGGTGCGAACTAAACGTACAAGCATACTCTCACACGGGCTTACAACTAAAACATGTAGCCCCAATCCATCTAACAGTGGGACCCATGGACTTCGTCCATCCCGTATACGTGTCAACACTCAACACGTACCCGCTCCTCATTGGAAAAGATTTGCTTAATCGTTTTGAACCCCTAATAGACTTCAAGCACCTAAAGATTTGGACACAAGTCCGTGAGCCTCTGCCTTACAAGTCATTAGACTCCCATGAGTCACAGTGTCAAGTCACAGACACTACCCCTAAGTCAATGACCGATGAAGCAGTAACAGAGCCCAGGTCTGGGCCGAGCACAAATGCCAACGACCCTCTCCTCTGCTCGCTGCACGAGCCTGAACCAAACACAGGCCTCCTTCAAATCATGACTGCGATAGAGGTTCATGATGCGTCAGTGTCGAGGCAGCACTAGCCCTATGGGCAGAGAACTCAGCCATCAGCCTGAAGCTATTCAAAACATTGAAGCAGAGCTGTCAAAGTCTACCACATGTCACTAAGCACAGCCGTTACCCTCTCAGTCCCTGGTCGACAACCATGGCCACCTCCAAGATCATCTGCGCTCTGGACATACGATGGAACAACAGACAGCTGAGTCACTACTTCCTCGTCATCCCAGACCTGCCGCATGACATCTACATTGGAGCGGATATCATGGTTCGACTCAATGCTCACATTGACACTGTAAACAACATCATATGGGCTCCCCTGTCACACCAACTGACAACTTCAGTCAATCTCAAGAACCTCCAATCCGGTCAAACCATGCCGGACGCATGCGCTATGATTACGGAACAAGGAGCCACAAAACCTGCCTACAGCAAAAGTGTCAGTGTCCGCCTCAACATGCGACCTGGCCAAACTCTCAACAGTAAGCTGAGTTTCTTCCAACCTTCCAGAACCTGCCTAAAACTCGGACTGACTCTGGAAGCTACACCTCTCATTGAAGTGTCATCTCGTGCGATATATGTGTTGTTCAATAACTGTATGGCCCAAGACATCCACGTCCCAAAAGCCAGCCACCTGGGATGGCTCATCAACCAGGCATTCCACGACTTTGAACTGATGGTACCTGTCATAGGCCCAATACCAGCCCAACTAATGTCAGATGGATACAATGACACTATAACATTCACAAAACCTCATGAAGTCATTGCCATCACCTCAATCCTGCCAGTGTCCAGAGAAAGCGTCTGCCGGTCAGAACTAATGGATGACACTCACCTCACTGTCTATGCTGTCTCAACCCAGCCTGCGACAGAACCACCTACACGGGTGACCAGCGAGGCCCAAAGCCCCTTTAATGACTTAACGGCAGAAGAACCCTACGCCGGGTTCAATACTCAAATTCAACAGATCTTGAGTGGCGGATGCCCTCCACAACGAAGTGGAGCGCCAAGGACTCAAAGAAGTTCTGCTGAAGTACAAGGACTCTTTCGCAAAGGACTCTCTAGATTGTGGATTGACAAACATCCACACGGTGCGCATACCGACAAACCCAAATGCACCACCCACCTTTGTGCGACAGTACAAGATTCCGATAGCGTCATATGAGCCAGTGCAAGAAATTGTTGACTCCATGCTGGAAAAGGGGGTCATCCGGCCCTGTAACAGTACATATTCTGCCCCGATATGGCCAGTCCTAAAACCCAACGGCAAATGGCGGCCCACTATCGACTACCGCAAGTTGAATCAGCAAGTACCATTGTCACGATGGCCTATGACCCAGTTGGACCAAGAAATACCAAAAATCAAAGGCTCGACGATCCTGTCCACATTGGACGTCGCCTCCGGGTTTTGGACGATCCCTGTCCACCCCGACGACCAACATAAGCTGGCATTCACTTTCGGCAACCGACAGTACACCTTCACACGGTGTCCCTTTGGCTATGCCAATTCACGGCAGAATTTAACATTTTCCTTAACAAAGCATGCCCTGACGCCAGAGTCCGAGGCAACCTCGTCTACGTGAGCGACGTCTTAATGAAAAGTTCAAGTGTGGAAGACCACCTCAAAGAAATCGACCATGTCCTAAACCAGCTGACAACAGCGGGGCTAAAATCGCCCTTCACAAAGGACAATGGTGCAAAACCAAGGTGAATTATGTTGGACTGCTCGTCGGAAGAAACGGCATTGAGCCACAATCTAACCGTGCCCAAGCAATCCAAAGCATAAAAACACCAACTAACGTCTCTGAGTTGCGAAGCTTTCTGGGAGTGTGCAATTACTCACGACAGTTCATCGAAAACTACGCTGACATCGCACGACCACTAACTTCCCTCCTGAAAAGGGCGAACCTTTTGTTTGGACAAAGGCCCAGGACACAGCTATGAGCCAGCTCAAACAGTGCCTGCGCTCTGCTCCATGCCTCGCCTACCCAGACCCGGGAAGGAATTCTATCTGGACGCGGATTCTCTGACCAGTGCCTCAGTGCGGGTCTATACCAGCTCCATGATAAGGACAAGCGAGTGGTCGCTTATGCCAGCAAAACGCTGCTTCCCCAGAATGCAAATATTCACACTGCGAAAAAGCTTTACTTTGCACTGTGTGGGGCATTCAGCGTTTCTCTAATTACATCGGTGCACAGAAAGTCATCATCGAAACTTGCCACCAGCCAGTTACCTTCCTCAACAGTCAACGAATCAGAGATGGCGTGGTAACCAACGCACGCATAGCTACCTGGCTAATGACACTCCAAGGACGGGATGTGGAGGCAAGATATGCCCAGAACTACAAATCCTCACTGGGAAACGGGCTTGCGGCATGCCAAAACTGTTCAACGGACACGCTGGACACCTCAGCAGAGCCAAAAGAACTGCCACGACCATAGCGACAAATCATCGGTACTTCGAGGAGAATGTGTGTACAGGAATGCCCACAGCATATGTCGATGGCTGCTCATACAATCGCGAGGGCAAGTTACAAGCGGGAGCGGGTGTGGTCTGGCTCAACAATGACCCGTGCCCACCGCAGCAACTCAAACTTGGCCCACAATCATCACAATATGCAGAAATAGCAGCCATCCTCATCACACTACAAGTGGCTGCAACCCACAAAATCAGAGAACTCCTCATCTGTACCGATTCGAACTATGCCCGTCTAAGTTTCATATGCCATCTAACTGGATGGAAGAGGAATGGATTCAAGACAGCTAACAACAAGCCTGTCAAGCACCAGGAACTCTTCCAAGCAAGCGACGCCATCGTCACTGAACACGACATGGTCGTTTATTGAAAAAGGTCAGAGGTCATTCACGTCAACCAGGACAAGACAAAGACTTAAATGACCAAACCGATGCCCTCGCCAAAGCAGGGGCGTTACAGGAGAGTCCTGGACATTTCATGCCCTCCCACCCCACCCAACTGTGGCAGCGGTGACCCGCCGCCAAAGTGCCGCGAGTGGGCACACACCTGCCTCCTCCCACATCTCCCTGTCGCCTCAGTTCGCTGCTGAAGACCTCCTCACCTCCAACATACGGACTCAGCCATACAGTCCATTGTAGCACACCTGTCCGACCCCTTGGAAAATCCCATTTCCACCTCGGACCTGCGAACATCATCCGACCTCCGCACGCTCCATTCGATCAAGCACATGCTGCATCTACGACGGTGTCCTCACGTATGTCCCTGAGCCATCCACTGCTCCACGGCTCGTAGTCCCTCATGGCCAAAGGGGATGATGTTGACACGCACACGATGCACCATGCGCAGGACACCACGGAGTCAAGGCCACCTATGAAACGCTCAAGCAAGTAGCATACTGGCCTGGCATGCAGCAAGACGTAGCAGAATACGTTAAAGGATGCCTGGTGTGTTGCCAGTTCCAACCGCAAATCCAAACCACCGAGCACCACTGCAAAGGAAAGGAATGACCTTCCCATGGTCGGACCTCCAAATAGACTGGGTAGGACCCTACCACGGTCGACGCGGGCAACAAATACTTCCTCACCGTGGTCTGCGAATTCACAAAATGGATAGAGTGCCTCCCAGCTCCCAACGATACAGCAGAAACAACAGCCTGTCTGTTATTGAACCATATCTTCTCAAGATTCGGACTGCCTTTAAGGGTCAACTCTGACGGAACCCACTTCACCGCTGAAATTATGCAAGACGATGGAAACTCCTGGGCATACAGGCCAAACTCCACATAAGCCATCACCCAATTTCTTCCGGTCAAGTGGAACGGGCTAACAGAACAGTGGTCAGCATGTTAAAAAATACGTAGCCACCAATCAAAAGGATTGGGACATTAAACTCCTCTGGTACTGATGGCGCTCGAGCCACACCCCATCAATCTACCGGAATACCCCGTTCACAATGATGACAGGGAGAAACATGACGCTACCACTACACCTGCTGTACCAACCTGGTGACCTGAACCTCGTCACCGCCTACAACACTCACCAGTACCTGGAAGAGTTACATCAGCACCTGAGAACAACTTTCGCCGCGCAACAGCAGCTACAACGGCGCGGAAGGCGGGCGAAAAAGCCTACTACGACCAAAAGGCCTCTCACCATGAGCTCAATGTCGGAGATCAAGTGTGGTACTACAGTTTCGCCCGACCAAGGCCGAATGCTCCCCATCACCTGTCAAAGAAGTTCCTACCTCACTGGACGGGACCCCATGAGATTGTAGACAAGCTCTCACCTGTTGCCTATCGAATCAAAATCAGACAAGGCGCAGCGAGCCAGTCCTTGATGGGTCCATCGAAACCAGATAAAGAGGCCCCTGGGCTCCAGCCGACATGGAAAGGGGAAGATCAGACCCACTGACACAGACCGATATGCACCACACGCACTATATGCACCACACAAGCATTAGTATTGATATGTTAGGAAAACATATAGCAACCATGCTTAGACACAACCCATATTCTCTCCAGCACTGCTAGGACCAATCTAGTAGCGAGGAGTTACCCTCAATTTTGTTTTTAATTTTTTTTGCTTGATTTTGATTTTGAATTTTTGTCTTAATTTTTGGTTTTTTCCTCGTGTCTCACTTTGTGTTTTTCCTTTCCTCTCTCTCACTTTGAACCCCTTAACCAATCCGTGAATACAGGTCCTGAAATTGAGATCGACTGCCAGTAAAATCGTTGTAATTCGCTGTGAGAACCGTTGTCAACCGATCGAGGCCACCCGCCAAAATCATGAGCGACATGATACGCGATGTAAGTTCCTTGATCGACAACTTAGCCATGAATAGGATTCCGTGCTCGTGATACCTCTTAGCCTTGTTCAAACATCGTAACCCGGCCACTGCGGCCCCGTTAGTCTCATCCAAACCCATCTCACCCCTTTCCCGGCAGCGTTATTCCCATATACGCAAAACCCGGAAACAGGTGACTTTGTTTTCTTTCAGTTTGCCCATTATTGACGTTAATAATGTTTACCGGCTTAAAATGTTGTGAATGTTGGATTTTGGCAAGGAACACCTATGTCAAAATCCACACTCCCGAGGTCGTCGCGTATCACGATAGCAACGAACAGTTGTACTTGGCTCCAAAGCTAAAGATGTGTACGCTCACTAAAGACATTCACTTCCTCCGCCCGAGTAAACCTTTCGTACGCGATAATACAGAGGGCATCTGTGGCTTAGAAGCCATGAGACCCGACGCTAGCTGCCCCGCCGACGCAACACCACGTTCTCAGGTTGAGGTAACACAAGCCGAAATTGTCGGAAACCGATGGTTGGTGAACACCCCAGCCCGAACGGCTACCCTCACATATGATCAACACGACACCGCTACGCGCATTAGTCTGCCTAACCAAACGTTATGGATCACAGTCCCTAAGGGCTCGATCCTCCATATTGACGAACTAGCATTGTATCACCTCACCGACGATGAGTATCAGGCCGAAATCGAAATCTCACCCTTTTTCAAGCAGCATTCCTTTGTCCTCGATCCAGAATTGGAAGAAAGGATCAAGGAGGAAGGAACGCAGCTTATTGATCTGACACCGGTTGACACAGCTTTAGAAGCTATCGCCGCTTCCGCCGCTGGCGCTCAATTATTCGGTCCTGGTCTGCCGCTGACACGGCGCTTTGTATTTCGACTATAGTAGGATATGTTGTGACTTTGACACTGGCCTTCCTCCTACACAAGCGAGTGAACGTCGTTCAAGAGTCTCTCAACAAATGCACGTCAGGCATCCCTCGCCTGTTTCGACGTGGTAGTCTCGACCTAGAATCCGAACCCGAGAATGTGACCAACCTGATTGAGATCATGCCTATACCGTCTCGTGAAAACCCCGACAATTAAACCAGTCAAAATGACCCAATTGTCAACGATGCTAAACAAACTAGCCCTATGTCTTCTCAAGTTTCTCACCTGTGCCTTTCCAAATTACCCTGCACCAGTTTTCAGTCAGTGATAGAGATCTCGTTGGTGTCTTGTGTGTGTCCATTCTCTCTGCCTCTTGTTCCAGTGCCTGAAGATGTTCCATCGGGTACATCTCCACACAAAAGGGGGATGTGTAACACAATGTCAACCTGAAAACACACACGGAGAATTCCAACCCAGCAACAGAAAGGAATTATTACCCAAAAGTCCTCCCTTCCATGCAAAAGGGGAGAGGGTCAACTGATCCCATCACTAACGCTCTCGTGCAAAGGTACGGACGGCTCCGGGAATGGTTCTGGACACCGTCAAGCCTACATTCCAGAGCATAGTTCAAAACCCCCCCATTTAAAACAAAGCAGGACTTTTTCTCCGTCGGACGGACCAAGGAAAACCAAACTCCTTGCCTTTTTTGACACGTATAACTATTGCAACTACACAAAATAAATATATGGATATTTAATGTGTACTTGTTCCCTCATAGGCATGATGTGATGATTTTGAATGCCAATTATTTAGGACAATGTGGGAATTTTAATCATGCTTTAAACGGTATAAACTGTAATGTGTGTATCATTATGCGGTGTTTGATCTCTAAAGAAAGCTAGACTCAGATGTGATAGACTGTGTTGATGACCGTTAAATTTTAATACCCTGCATAATTATACATGTATAAAGATCCATAAAGTTTATCCTTCCCAAAAGTGATGAGACATCACAGAACTGTTGGTCCACCCAGCAAGCCTGGACATGGGCGGGGCTCCGCCCCATACGAACCATCGGATTCGACAAGCCGCCCGTGGGGAGGAGCAAGTTGGACTGTTGAAAAACAACGCGCCAGTTGCAAATCGCTCTCTCTGAAACATGGCGTGACGCTCTTGGACTCGCTCTTGAACTCTCTCGGCTCTTGGCTCTCTGGAACATCTCTCTTTAACATCGCTGGAGCTGCGCTCGTAACTTCTCTGCCTGCTCGCGCTCTTACCTGAACTTTGTCTCGACACCGACTAAACCAACCATCTATTCAAGGCTAGAAGGCACAACATCAAAGAACAACAGAGCTAAGCGCCTACGGACGAAAGGAAAGCTTTCTGTGACGTCACGCGGCAGCATCCACATCTCTCGTGTTTTCCACACGAGGGCATCCGAAGAAGCCCGAACCAACCCACGTGGTTTCCGAGGACAAAGACCAGAGCAACGCATTTGAAGGAAACGAAACACCTTCCAACCTGTTTATTTTCAACAACAAGCAAGTACCTCTAACTAAATCTATATTGCTGATTGAACTGGTAAAATTGTATCTGAATGCAGTAACAGAGCATTAGGGCATCTGTCGTGATCTTTGCCGGTCAAGTCAAGCGTTGAAATAGCTAAAAGGGCTAATTTTAATTTTAGGAATTACTTACCAAAATCCCTTATGCATGTCTTTGTATGTATGTATGTTTTGTGTCTTATCAGTTAATCCATTTATGTTAGAATAGCAGTATTACGAATAAACCATTTTTCATTTCATAAAGAATTGTCTCTGGAATGTGATTTGAAGTTTTATCCTTATTTGCCATAAAGAGAAAGCTACCTAAGCTCGAAGTTGATATGCTGAGGCTAGTGTTCGGTGGACGGTCACTTAATACAGTATAACTAAGTTAAATATTAATATTACTTTTAACCAAGCAATATTTAATATTTAATAACTAATTCCCGGAGCTGAAATAATAGCTCTATATTAAACTGGTATTTTTACTACACCGTGTAGGACCACTTCCGCCCTTATCGGGAAGTCCTACATCGCGGCCGGTCAGGCAGGTATGGCCCTTCACACAATGGCCATCCTTCAGGCCTACCAGGCGGACGTCCTGAAGGAAATGGAGAAGGACCGGCTTGACTCCTGAAGCCGTGAAGGAGCTACGAAGAGCCACTGACTTGGCTCTGAGAGCCACCACACACCGCACGCGTGCCGTGGGCGCTCTATGGCGGCTTCGATGGCCGCAGAACGCCATCTGTGGCTCAACCTGACCGAGATTCGGGAGAGGGAGAAGACGTTTTAATGGACGCACCCATCTCACAATCTGGGTTGTTCGGGAGGCTGTTAGCGCTGTAGTGGACAAGTTCCGCTCAGCCAAAACCCAGTCGGCTGCTCTCAATCAGTTCATGCCGAGGAGAGCAAGGTATTTTTCAACTCCTCCTCCTCCTCTGTGTCTAGGAGCAGCCGCCCCAGGAGGGAACCCCAGCGGAGCCCAGGCCACGCGCCTTCCCCCACTACGGTTTGGGAGCCCGCGGCCGGTCTTCTTCCCGCCAACAACCACGCAAGCGGGTTAACATGAAGCGGCCCAACAAGCCTGCCGCTTGGCTAACCCGGTCGTTCCTGACCTCCGGGTCAGAATGAGGAGAGTCGTTTCACCGTTACGGGCGAGGCCAGACCGGCGGCGTTTCTGCCCGCCCGAACGCGCTCTCCTCACTTAAATCTGTCACAACCACCCTTGAGGCTTGGTGTGCAGATCCAATTCACCCTCATTTTCACTGGGCTGGCAGTTGGGGACGCGCTTCGTCTTTCCCCTTTGCAGCCCGTCCACTCGCCGCCGGGCGAGCCGCATGTTAGGAGACATAGCTGTTTCTCTCCTGCAGTGTACGGAACCCGTGCCGGCCACCCGTCAGCCCAGCACTTCTCTCTCCGCCATCCCGAGCAAGGACGCCGAGGGCTTTCCTTCACGGTGGAGGGTGCCGCTGCTTCCAGGCCTTCTCGACACCCCATCTCAGGTATGTCTTCCCTTGCACGACACTATGATTCCTCTGTCACACTTCCTTCACGAATGGGAGCGTTTACCCGGAGTATCGCTGTGGGTTCTCCGCACAATTCGAACCGGTTACACTCTTCAGTTTGGGAAAAATCCCCCCCGTTTCAACGGGGTTCACCTGACAGTAGTAAACAGCGCCGCCAAGGCTTCTGTTCTACAACAGGAACTTTCCTCCCTCCTGCAGAAAGGAGCAATAGAGGAAGTACCGCAGTCGGATGTCGAACGAGGTTTCTTCAGCCGCTACTTCCTCGTTCCCAAGAGGGACGGCGGCTTGAGGCCTATCCTGGATCTACGGCGTTTGAATCTTTCCCTCTACAAAGGGAAGTTCAAAATGCTGACGATGAGAACCATCATGTCTCAGGTTCAGGAGGGAGACTGGTTTGTCACCATCGACCTGAAGGATGCGTATTTTCACATCCAGGTCGTTCACAGACACAGGAGATTCCTTCGGTTCGCCTTTGGAGGGAAGGCTTACCAATACAAGGTTCTGCCCTTCGGCCTGGCTTTGGCCCCGAGGACATTTACCAAATGCATGGATGCTGCACTGGCCCCTTTGAGGCTCCAGGGCATCCGTGTACTGAACTATCTGGACGACTGGCTCATTCTGGCTCACTCCAGGGAGCTAGTGAGTCGTCACAGGGATATCGTTCTCGGCCACATCCATTCTCTTGGCCTCAGAATGAACGCCAAGAAGAGTGTGCTCCTCCCATCTCAACGAACTGTATTTCTAGGAGTTCGTTTGGATTCCGTTCAGATGCAGGCCCGTTTGGCTCCTGCCCGGATACCAGTTTTTACAGCATGTTTGGCCCGCTTCAAGCTAGACCATCATGTCTCTGTAGGTACCTGCCGCAGGCTGTTGGGCCTTATGGCAGCAGCCTCCCCTGTGTTGCCCCTAGGGCTGCTTCACATGAGGCCATTCCTTTGGTGGATGAAGGAGCTGAGGTTACACCCCACTGTACCAGCTACTCGCCTTGTGAGAGTGTCGCGCAGTTGCTGTCGACACCTGTTAATGTGGCGAGACCCCGTCTTTCTCCGGAGCGGGGTGAGAATGGGTGCGATCCACCGTCGCCATATGATCACGACGGACGCATCAATGACAGGCTGGGCGCGGTCTTGAAGGAAGGCCGTGGAGAGTGGAAGGAAGAGTTCCTCTTTTGGCATATAAACTGCCTGGAACTCAGGGCTGTCTTCCTGGCTTTGAAGTATTTTCTCCCCGTTCTCGGGGAGCATCATGTCATAGTCAGGACGGACAATATGGCGGTTGTGTCCCACATAAACCGCCAAGGAGGTTCAAGGTCGCGCACCCTGGACAGGCTTGCGCGCCATCTTCTCCTTTGGTCTCAAGACAAGTTCCTCTCTTTGAGGCGGTTCACGTTCCGGGAGTACTGAACCTGGCGGCCGATTTTCTGTCGAGACAGAAGCTCAAGCCGGGGAATGGATGTCAGGCGGTATCCCAGATCTGGGATCTGTTTGGCAAAGCGGAGGTGGACCTCTTTGCTTCTCAAGAGTCATCCCAGTGCCCGCTCTGGTTCTCCCTGAGTTTCCGGCGACTCTAGGCATAGATCGTTCGCCCACCCATGGCCGAATGTCAGTCTGTACGCGTTCCGCCAATAAAGCTTATTCCGGCAGTACTATGCAGAGTGAAGGTGGCGGTGCCGTCTCCTTCTCATAGCCCCATTCTGGCCCTCCCAGACCTGGTTCTCGGAGCTAACTCCCTCTTGTATCGGCCTCCTTGGGAGATTCCGATCAGGCGGGACTTACTGTCCCAGCTTCAGGGCAAGATCTGGCATCCTCAGCGGAGCTCTGGAAGTTGTGGGTATGGCCCATACAGGGCCAAGGGCTGTAATTGATGGTTTGCCTGCCGAGTTCAGGAAACCATAGCCAGTGCCAGAGCCCCGCTACCAGGAAGCTATACTCTTCCAAGTGGGCGTCTTTGAATCGTGGTGTTTGACTCGTGCAATCGACCCAGTTAACTGCCCTGTTGGTCCAGTGCTGGAGTTTTTGCAAGAAAGGCTGACAGCGGGCGGCTGCTACCACCCTTAGGGTTTATGTAGCGGCCATTGCAGCTCGGAGAGAGCTGGATGAGATCCTTGGGGAGGCATCGGTTGGTCTCCGCTTTCATGCATGGGGCCAGACGCCTTAGGCCTGTTCGCCCACGGCAGTTCCTTCTTGGGACTTGTCAGTCGTCCTCGAAGGACTAGTGACGGCCCTTTTGAGCCCTTAGAGTCAGCTTGGATCGGATACTGACTCTTAAGGTTGTTCTTTTACTGGCGCTTACGTCACTGAAAAGAGTTGGAGATCTGCAGGCTTTTTCTGTCAGTGAAACGTGTATGGACTTTGCCCCGGGTCTAGTCAAAGTTACCCTGCGGCCTAGGCCGGGTTACATTCCCAAGGTCTTGTCCACGTCGTTTCGTTCTCAAGTGGTCACTCTTCACTCTTTCCATCCCCCTCCCTTTGCTTCAAGTGAGGATGAGAGCTCCACATGCTCTGCCCGGTCAGGGCATTGAAGCTATATGTGGATCGCTCAAGGTTTGGAGAAAATCTCCCAGTTATTGATCTGTTTTGGTGCTGGTCGCAGCGGGCTTGCCACGTCAAAGCAGAGGATTTCTCACTGGGTGAGAGATGCTATTTCGCTGGCTTATGAGCGGGGAACTCCCTTCACCTCTTAGTCTTGAGCGCAGCATTCTACTAGGGCGTAGCCTCCTCTCAAGCTCTTTTTAGAGGGTACCCCTGGAGGATATTTGTGTTGCGGCAGGATGGTCCTCTCCACACACCTTTGTCAGGTTTTACAACCTTGATGTTGATACTGGCTCCAGGTTCTCAGGTCCTGTCTGTTTGAACCGACCGTATGTTGTTGGTTCATTATTGGGCCAGATAGGCAGCGTTTTCAGCTTGGCGTGTTTGGTATATCGTTCCCGATCGTTAAGCTAAGCAACGCAGTGTAGAGTTACCTATGAAAGAGAACGTCTCGGGTTACTCGCGTAACCCTTGTTCTCAGAATAGGGAGCGAGACACTGCGTTCGCTATAAGCTTCTCAGGCTGCCGACAGGATTCTTTTCGGCAGAGAAATCTGAGGAGTGGATGGCGCGTCGCCAGTATGACCTGGCGGCGTCATTGCGTCAGAGGCGGCGTCGCGCCATCAGCCAATGAATTGGCGTGATTCTATATGGGTTCAGGACTCGGTCACGCGAAGGCGTTCCCGATGCGTTAAGCTAAGCAACGCAGTGTCTCGTTCCCTATTCAGAGAACAAGGGTTACGCGAGTAACCCGAGACGTTTTCAAACCAAAAATATTAGTGTGGACAAGGCCTGCATTTACAAACATTTTTTTGAACTTAAGTGTGGTACTGAGATAGGAAGCCTTTACAATGAGTCAGTTTGTGGAATTTCATCGCTGCTAGATATTCCACGGTCAATGGTAAGGGGCTTTATTGGAAATTGGAAGCATTTAGGAACAGCAGACTATGTAAAGACAGCGAGCAGTGGGAACTTACAGTATTTTGTGGGGTAACGTATCAGTCTTCTCTGTTTGGCAGTCTTGTGGGCAAGTCAGGGTTTGACGGATTCTGGGAAAATTTTACCTGCATTACCCACAACTGTGTTATGCCAACTGTGAAGTTTTGCAGAGGAGGGCTAATTGTATGGGTCTGTTTTTAGAGCCCGGGCTCGACACTTTATTTCCAGTAAAGGAAATTTCTTAATGCTTCAGCATACCAAGACATTTGGAAAAATGCTTTGCTTCCAACTTTGTGCAGAACTTGACAACCCCACACAGAGCCCTGACTTCAACCCCAACAAACACCTTTGCGATGAACTGGCATGGAGATTGTGAGCCAGGTATTCTGATCCAACATTAGTGTCTGTCCTCACAAATCCACAACTGGATGAATGGGAAAAATTCCCATAGAAACACTTAAAAACCAAGTGGCAATCCTTCACAGATGAGTGGAAGCTGTTGCTGCAAAAGGAGACCAGTTCCACATTTATGTGTTTAAAATGCGATTTCATTAAACTCGCTGTTGGTGCATTGGTCAGGTATCATTATACTTTTGTTGGGGAAGCTTTTGGCCTAAAGGTTAGATAATCGGGCTTGTAATCAAAAGGTTGTGAGTTCGAGTCTCGGAGTGAATAATCAGCACTCTCTCTCCACCTTCAATACCAGATGTTTGAATACCACAAGGTGTTTTTGAGCAAGGCACCCAACCGTTCCCCAGGTGCCGCAGCATAAATGGCTGAGGGTGTGTGCTCCAGGTGTGTGTGTGTGTGTACCCTTTGGATGGGTAAATGCAGAGCACTAATTACGAGTATGAGTCAACAGACTTGGCCTTGTGTCACTTCACTCACTCACTTCATAAATATTGTGAAATTGTAGCGTCTAGCATGCCCTTATAATAAACAGAATGATATCGTTCATAGATGTGGATGCTAATATAGATAACTTTATAGTTATTGTTCTTGGTGTGAATGGACCTTAACATTGTGCAACCCCCTGCATGCACAGAAGCACTTCTTTTATTTATTTATAAATATATATGATATCATCTGTACGTGCAAGGGATTATATCATATCAGAATTGGGATTTATTTTAATTTGGCATAATTAGTTACAGTTACAAAGAAAACAAGGAAGTGCTGTAACTTTAAAAAAAATGACAAAATACATCATAAAAATATCATAAAAGTAGTCGGAATGACTTTTGTGCTAATATGGACCACATGGACCACACTTTCGCAATTTTTTTTTTTTTTGAGTTTAGCAGTATAAACTCAAGTCAAGTCACATTTATTTATAGTGCTTTTAACAATACAGTTTGTTTCAAAGCACTTAACAGTATCAAATTGGAGGATAGTGTCAGTAATGTATAATAATAAGATTAAACACTCAATTTTCAGTTAAAGGTATTTCATTATTGAATTCAGAGATGTCATTGTCTAACTTATTTTAGTTTAAATAGTATCTGTGAAATCAAATTGACGATAATCGTTAGAAATGAAGTCTCCCCAACTGAGCAATCCAAAGGCGACAGTGGCAAGGAACCAAAACTCCCTCTGTGACAGAATGGAGAAAAAAAATACAAATAAATCACCATTCTACCTAACATCTAATTTTGTGTTTCACAGAAGAAATTATATTGAATGTGGTTGGGACGCCACACAGTTCGAACATCCAACCAAGACAAACAATCCAGAAATGTATCATAACAGAATTGTATTGTTTTATGCATCAAGTTGTTTATGGATATAATTGCATTTGATGCTGAAAATTGTTGGGATTTTTTATTTATTTATTGATTACAGTGTTTGACATCAATGGAGGAGAAGCTGTGAGCTTTTATATGGTTAGATGGTAAAGGTACAAAATGATCATCATGAAAATCAACTAATATTGTCCCTTAATAAAAAAGTATTTTAATAAATTAAATAAATGCTGAGATGGCATAACATGATGCTTATTTTGTCCACGTACTTCAATTTAAACGTCTTAAATACACCTCTTCTACTTTATGATGAGTGTGTTTTAAATGTTTTAATGAAAATTATTTTTGATATTTTTGGGGGGCATAAAGTCAGAAATGTGAGGATGACATAACTGTATGATACCTTAATAAACAAAAATAAAATTGAAAAGATAACCTTATTAGGTAGTTTTACACTTTTTTATTATTTATTAGAAAATAAATCACTACTTTTCTACTTACTAACATGTGAACAAAACTTTTGTCCTCCAACACAAAGTCATGTTATGCAACCAACATGCAGAAAAATATAAAACTGGAAATTGTATCATAAAGAGGACCCCTGCAGACACACATGACTGTGTGTCAAGGTCAATAAGCCTCTTAAACTACTAGATCATTTAATATTTTTTTATGAAAATGCAGTATTACTCCTTATACTTATATTTAATTATAAACCTATCTAAAAAAATATATTTTACAAGATTTTTACTTTATCTTGGGCACTCTTATTTGTTATTGCTCCATAAACAGATAATTCTGCCTCTGAGCAGAGAAATCTAATAATGTGTAGAGAGTGAAATTCAGTTTAGTGCATTCAGTTGAGGAGACTGCGGTGATGTCTCGTAGCTTTGCACTGACGTCATAAACTGTGTGCTTATGTAATTGTCCTGTCATTAGATCACTGTGAGTGGGTAGAGTATTCATGACTGTCTGTGTAAAGCTGACTAGTTAGCGTTAGTTGTCCTCGTCATCATTTTTTCTGGGTTAAGGTAGCGTGGTCAACCACGCCATGCTATCATGAAAAATAAATAAAGTGACTCATTAATTTTGACCTTCAGTAACAATGAAGTCTTTATAAACACAAAAGCAGTTCTCATATGGCAGAGTCATTAATCAGTGGCCGCTGCTGAAGTCCCTGAGCTGCGCTTCTCTGTTTACAGGAGCTCAAGTGACACAGGTAATACGCCATCTTTCACGGGAGATGCGCGGCACGTGTAAAACGTGTGAATGTACTGACTTACATTTCATTTACATTCCATTCATTTGAACTTTTTACTTTGTCTTTACAAAAAGGTTTTTGGGAGTTTTTTGAATTTCCATGTACAGTATCATAACACATGAATATAATATCATATCAACATGGAACCACCACAGTACCTGTATAAACATTATTAGTAGTGCTTGCTAATGCATTCATTACTATTTAGCCCCGTTCACACTAACAGTCACTGTGTGTTTTTAGCAAACATTCCCATTCTGTATCAGTTGGCGCATCATTGCCTGTAATATCGGTTGCGATTCTTTGACCATTTTTGATTCAGTTCACAACACTGGTCTGAATGACTTGTAGGTACTTCAAATCTTAAAAGTATATTTAAAATAAAACTGCAGATAATATTGTATTAATGGAATAAAAGGCCACTTCAGCCAACTTTCATGACTGTCTCTTAACACACTTGAGTGCACTTTTAAAAAGTGCACTTTGTGATAATGACAAATGAAAAGTTTTACTTTTAATTTTATGTTTAATCACATACTAAAGCACATGTAAAGACTAGATTACAATTTTTCTTTAATTCAATGTTACATTTAAGGTTAATCTGAAAGTATATGAATCATACATGCTTGTCAGGGGCGTTTCCAGGATTTTATACTTGTGGTGGCAAAGGGGGGGCATGAGAAGAATGAGGGGTGGCAACTAGGCTTGTTGAGTGTAAAGAAAAAGTGTTAATACGCACAATCCAATTTTGAGCTACAGGCAAAAGAAGTGAAAAATGTCAGTTTTGGTCGAACTTGAGGTTTTCACAAATATTAGTTCATTAAGTCCTCTTTTAGTGATCCCAATGCTCAAACTAGTAATTAAGCATCTAAAATTATCTTTATTTGTACGTTTTCTGAGAGGAGTACCATTTCTCTTCTCACTTCTGGACGACTGCTGCTGCTTCTCAACAAAAGTTGTAGGTCTATCGTTGCAAAGCGCAGCATTCCAGCTTTGTAAATAATTGAATTCTCGATTACATGAGTCCAAACAAGTGAAATATGATTTTCAAACCCATGCTGATGAAAACAAAACGATCGCGCTGACTGACATTTGCAAAGCGCTCCTCTCCGCAAGCGCGCGATCTCCCTACATTATTGCAAAATATGTTTTGGTGAGATTCACACAAACAAAATCTGTTTTGTCTGACATAAACGTTTAGTTAATGGTTTGGGAAAAATCTGATGTGTAACATTATATTATATCCATGCATTACAGTAGGTCATGGTCTCAATGTTAATTAAACATTAAAAGAAAAGATGGAATCATTGGCTGCTCTTGATTAAACTACTGATTATTTGCATCTTTGTTCTTATTTTTAGTAACAAAGATAAAATAAAAAATAGCTATATTGTGCTTGATAATACAGTAATTATTATTAAGAAAAGAATAGGAGGAAAATATGCAACGTTGCTTGGTGATTTTGCTTTGGAATCTTCAGAAAAGTTAGTATATCATTTTGAAGGTATTTTAATGGAGAATGATAATCAAAAGAAGTCATTTTTTAAAAATGCTCATTCCGACTCATTTTGCCAGCATGGGTCACAATTTATTCCCTAGGGTGGCACCGCCCCCCCTCAAAAAAAGCTTTCCCCCCCTTGTGCACCCCCAACAGCGCAGACCGATCATAGTATAACATCTGCTATGCGGGAGCAGTCTAGGTGCATTTAAAATCTCACGCCTGCCACTGATGTCAAACATTAATCGGCAGCGTAGCGCCGCTTGAAGTAGAACCATAGACTGTAAAAAAGATGGATGACAAGTCTCTGCTTCTTTCCACTATAGAAAATTGAAGCGAATGCATCTCAGTATTTTTTTTATTTTTATTTTTTGTTTATGTTTTTTTTTTTGAATGCATCTCAGTATGGCCGCTGCCATCTTCAGTAAATGACGTCATTTGGAGCCCGAGTCTGCGCAGTAGAGATTAGTTTGGAGCCAGAGTCTGCGCAGTAGTGTCGTGAGGTGGAGCCGCAGAATCAAACTCCCGCCCAAACTCCCGCTGACACAATCAACCATAATGACACGCCCCTTATTTTTAGAATCAAATTACTAGCTAAAATCAAACTGATCACAAAAATTTGCAATTGAACATATATCACCGTGATAACAACTACCTTAAATGACCAAAACCATATTTCGTAAAATTGTATTGGAAGTGTAAATTATTTTTTTATTTTGACTGAAGTCCCATTCGTTTACATGGAGAGGGCGGGGTTTATAATATGTACTGCAGCCAGCCACCGGGGAGCGATCAAAGAGCCAGCAGCTTCACTTTTCAGGACAAGTGAGACACACCTGAGTAGAACCTATGAGCAGAACACACCTACTCACTCCAACCAGTTCCCGAATACGATGTCATTGGATTAGACTCGCAGTGGTTCTCAACCCGCGGCCTGTCACGAATCCAAATGCAGCCTACACGTATTGCTGCAAGCTACTGTTTGGGAAGCCAGATAGTGTCTAAGCTTATTCCAGAGGTGTGTGAAGCCATATGTTTATGCAGTTTTTCTTCGGCTACCTTGTGAATCGATACCCACACGGCAGCGTTTCCACCTAACGGATAAACTAATTACTGCAAGAGAGTTTAATGCGCATGTGCGACCTGCGCGTACAATGTACGAGTGGTTACAAAAATCTGGGGTAGCGCGTAAATTGTGATGAAAAAATTTGCATCACGCGCACTTTACGCTGTCCCTCGCATATGCTTACAAAGTGAAGTATACTTTGGCCTTTACTCTGATGGACACAGCTGTGGCTGCGAGCGCTGCATCGTCTTCTTGTTTGACGGATGTCAGAGTTAAGGCACAATACTGTCACCTGGAGATCAACCAGGTACTGGAGCTGGAGTCTTTACATGTGGTGTTAGGAGTCCTTTTCATTTTAAATATTGCAGTTATCGCCAATGTGCGACCTGTATATCGTCATTCGTCACACACTAAATTAACACAATATCGATAATTGTTGCTTTGAATATCACGGTTATCATCAGTCTGATTTATCTGAGATTCATCCGCTTTCCAAGTGCAAGTGACTGCTGCTTTAAATTGCAGTGACCCTCAGCTTGTGTCGTGGTCATTAAGTCATCCTTTATGAACATGTCTTCGCCGGTCTGGAAGTTTTTCTTGCTGGTAGAGGAAGACATTGCCATTGCTATTTGCAAAGCATGTTCAGCAAGGATTCCGAGAGAAGGAAAAAAGGCGTCAAGTTTTAACACAACAAATCTTATATCTCACTTGAAAGGTCATCATCGCGGTGAAGCTGTATTTAAGAAACTTTAAGCAGCCTCCACTGTTGGAACGGTAACGGCATTTAAACGTCATATTGCGTGCATTCGCGACTGTAACCGTCTACTACGGGAGAACAGCTGCTTTGCCGTAGTCGTTACAACGTGACAGCTTATGTAGTTAAAATGTTGCGTTTTTTGTTATATACCATTTAATTCCATCCGTATACGATTCTACCATTCGTCTTTCATTTAATCTGTGCTGATTATGTTTTAAAACCTAGCAGCACCTCAAGTAGCACTGAGACTAAAGATATGTGAAGAGAACAATGCCATTATTGCCTAAACATCCTCCTTATAATCCATGATTTGTATTTAAATAAATGACAAAATGCCCCGTTGCACCGTCTTGTTTACGGTTGCTTAATGATTTTTATGTTCTCGGCTAAGGCGGAATAACAGCTTATTTCCGGTAATCGTTGTCACGGTGCGAGCAAGGGGCACCAAGGAAAAACAGGGGTCTGGGTCCAAAAGCAGGTAAGCATGAATTTTAATATAAACAAAAAGGCCAACAGGAAAAAAAATAAACAGATAACAAAAACGAGACACCACCGATGGCAACACAGTGCTGGTGTCATCGAGAGCAATGAACAGCATGTACTGCAATACACGACACAATAACACATACACACACTAATCCATATACATATACAATCTAGCCAGACAGGGTGGTGGTGAGGAGGATGGAATATAAAAACAGCTGAGGATGTGCTTAGTGACAGGTGTGTGGAATGAAGGGAAATGAGTCCAGGAGGCAGGGAGATGGGTGAGAGGGAGGAAAGCCTGACATACCCCAAACGAAAAAAAAAAAATTTGACCAAATTATGTGCTCAAGCGACCAACTGAGAAAGTTAGTCGCAAAAGTGCGACCAGTGGGAAGAATGAGTCTAGAGCCCTGAATTATTTTTGATCAAGAACGCATGCAGCTTGTTAGCTTGTAAATGAACATGGAAATGAATAATAATAAAGTCGTCTTCTTTATTCTTAAAACAGCAAATTATATTAACAATAATAACAAAATAATATTAATTTCTATAACTTTTTTTTTTCAATGTCTTATTTGTCATCGTTTGTAACCCATTCTTTGTACAAAAAAGTATTATAAGAATAACAACCTGAGCAAGCTGCAGAAACAACAAGCCGAGCTTAACATGCCCCATGCTTTGTTCTGGTGAGCTGTGCTAAACTTCGATTCCTGTTTCTTTAGATGTAGCTTTTGGGTAGCATTCCATGGATATAAGCGTACTTACCCAAACACAAAAATGTGTTTGTTGAATCGCATCATTTGTAACAGATTGGATGATTCTGTAAGAAAACATACTCGGAGGGGTTGCATTATTGGTAGAAATCTGTGCTGAGGAAATTTTTATGCTAGTAGATTCTGAGGACATGTCTAAAGTTAGATTTATTTGTCTCAGAAGATCCATGCCTAAAATTGCACCTGTATTTAATGGAGCGCATAGTAATTTTGTAGTCAGAGTTTTTGGGCCAAATTGTCGGAGTTTCATACAAAACAGAATCTTCACCTATTACACCAGTTAAACAAAGTTTGGTTTTCTTGTATGGGATGTTTAAACCTTGTGCCAATTTTGTAGGAATTACTGTAATTTCTGCACCTGTATCAAGCAAAAATCAATCTCTTTCTCTTTATGCTACCTTTCACAAAAATTCTTTGGTCATTGTGTTGGATTACAGGGGAAAGGTAGCTACTCACAGCCCCAATAATTAGTTTTTTCCTGGTCTTGTTGTGCTCTTAGAAGAGCCTGAACTAACTGTCCTATAGTTTCAGTGGTCACTGGCGGAACTACTTCAGGGTTGTGTGCAGGCTGAGAAGGAGCAGAATTATGCATAGCATTTCTTTTACTATCTTGCAACTTCTTCCTACACTCTTTCTCCCAATGTCCAAATTTTTCACAGTATTTGCATTTGCTTTCTTTAGACCATCTATTGTCTTGTTTCGTTGTGTTAAACGTAGCTGCTGCTACTCTTACTTTTGCTTTGACATCAGCATCTCTTTCCCATGTAGTTAACCTGTCTAGGTTACTTCTGAGAGTTCTGTTAGACCAAGTTAGATCTAAGAATGGTAAAGCTTTTCTGTATTCGGCCATCTGACCAGATACGAACCAAGGGTCCCTTGTCATCTAGCACACTTTCAGGGTCATCAACAATTCCACTGTAGATTACAGCTGACTGACAAAATCTCTCAGTATATTCACTCACAGTTTCTTCTTTCCTTTGCACACAGGTAGTAATTCTAGACCAATCTATTTTGGGTCCTAAGATATTCTTTAGGATTTTCAAAATACCTTCTCTTAAATCACCCTTACTGGCATTTCGCAGTTCAGAAGTGACAGCAGATTCAAAACTGTTGATTTGTGACATCAGCTGCGTGACTTCTGTCAACGACATGTCATAAAGACGCATTTTACTGATCAATGTTCTTCTAAATTCAGAAAAATGTGCGTGCTGCTGGTAAACTTTGAGATAGTCTCTATATCTTTAGGACCTAAAGCTTTGGCAACAGTTTGTATTTGCACCACAGAAGAATTGAGAGGAACACTATCAGTTTCCTCAATCCCCTGAGATCTCCTCCTCGCACCACACACATTGAAGGAATTTACAGGCACATCAGTTACTGATTGGAGAGCTACATCTGTTTCAAAAACGCTTGTAAATCAGGGTAAATGTTATCAGGCTGACTTACTTCCACATCAGTTTTGCCTCTTTCTTGAGGTTCAATTTCTTGGTCAAAGTGGATACTCTAGCACGGAGTTCATTGTTCTGTTTCTCTAGCTCTGAGTTACGCTGAGACTGTTGTGTCGCTAGCGCTAAACCAAATTCTCTGTGGCAGCAGATAATGCCTTTCACATTGTTCTTGCGAATACATGCTCCCAGTACCTTTTACACTCATCTACAGACCAAGTCTTGTCTGGATGGATCTCATATTTCTGAGTTAGTTCTTGTCTAACTTTCTCAGTGACTATTATGTTCATTTGCACTCCTAAAAGTGATTTGAATTCGCTATCTGACCACAAAGGAGTCGCTAGACCACCCTTTTCAGTTGTGGGGAATCAGTCTAGCATTCTTTCTAAACATTTTGTGAGTTTCTTTGTTATCACACAATCAAAACACTAAAACTTCTCTGATCAACAGAGGGTACACTTGTTAACACAGATCAACTATTGTTAACCTTCCCTGGCAAAGCAGAGGATAACACAATTCACTAGCACTTTACGCTAATCTTCCCTGCATGAACAGAGAGATAACCAATTCTTCCCTGCCAAAACAGAGGATAACAAATATTAGCACGTAATGCTAAATCTTCCCTGCCTGAACAGAACAGAGGATAAACCAAAAATTAGCACGTAATGCTAACCTTCCCTGCCTGAAAGAACAGAGGATAAACCAAAAATTAGCACGTAATGCCAACCTTCCCTGCCTGAAAACAGAGGATAACCTTCCCTGCCTACAAGAACAGAGGATAAACTCTTCCCTGTCTGAAAACAGAGGATAACCTTTAGTTAAACAAACCCTACAGATGTATGTTAACTCTTCTCTGACGGCACAGAGGATAGCAAAATTTGTACTGGTCTTAGGTTCTTTCGGATTAGAGACAGCACTCACCAGAGAGAAAATTTCAGTCTGGGAATCCTTGTTCAGTTTGAAGTTTCGCTGGATTCCAAAAGATGCAGATCTTTGTTTGAGCTTGAAGTCTTTCAGGTGAGAAGCTGGAACTCTATCCGGTCACGGCACCATCTGTTGAAAACTCTGTTCTTCTAAAGTAGAAAACTCAGAAGAGAAGACCAGGAGACTTCGGATTGGATTGTCAGCAGAATTTCTTTATTCTATGACATGTGTTGTTATCTGCAGTCATCGAAGATCTCCTTTAAGTCATTTTACAGGGTATCTTATAGGTATTTTTGGAGGAGGGATTCTTAGAGGTGGAGACAAACATCAAACAAAGCAAACATCTGAGGGAGGCGTTAGTTAATTACAGGAACCTTCCGTGGTCCAATAAACCTAACAAAGGTTGAATCTGACTCCTTGATCTTACCATTAACATAAGAGACAAAAGGCACCGTTGTCTCGAGCTCAAATGGTCAGGAAACGCTCTCAAACATCTGTATTTCCTGACACTTTCTTTAGTCAGGAAGTGTATCTAAATTAAACATTTAAAATAAAATTTGTAATCCTTCAATAGGTCTCAATGATTCATTCATACATCAGACTGCTCTTGATTTGAACTCCCTTAATGTGAGTTAAGTGCCCTTTGGTTGTATTAAATGTGCACAATGTTATGTTTATGGTTAGGGGTTAGTTAGGAGAATATATCAGTTCAATTTTAATTCAATTTTATTTAATTCAATTTTATTTGTATCATACATATTGTTTCAAAGAAGCTTCACAATAAATGCAAGTTTCAGTGTTTCAATCAGGAAGTGTTATATTATTAGTTAGAAATGAGTATATAAAAATAATGTCCATATGGCAGTAACATACAGCAGTAAATGAATATATAAGTTATAATATATTCATTTAAATAAATTCTTGAAAAATAATAATACAAATACAGAACTTAATAGAAAGTGCTATAAAATATTATAAACAGCTAGTAGATACAAAACAACAACAACAAAAACAATGAAACTGTAGTCTTCGGCATTGCAGGAATCAAACTCCGTTCATACGGAAGTTCCCTTTCGATATTTCACTCGCACTGTGTCGAGAGACGCTGTATGGGGAAAACTCCCTTTTTCCTCTTCCATTGGTTCGTGCAGTACTAAAAAGCGAACCAATGGCTCGGCGGCAGCGCACAAGCATATGGCTATGCAGGCCGCCATAGCCCACCAAAATATGATGGGCGTCTGGCTATACAAGCGTCTTCGCCGCCTCATCTCAGATTGCTTCTCTTCAGCGACGAAAACCCTTCCTCGCTTCCTCTCTTCTCTTTTGCTCTCAAATACAATACAAATTAAGCTCGGATAAGCTTTATTTGTCACATACACAATTATACAGTGAAATGTGTTCTCTGCATTTAACCCATCCAAGTGTACACACTTGGATGTGGACTTCCTGTCGGAGCCGGGATTCGAACCCACAACCTTGGGTCACCTCGGGTTTCAAGTCCAACACTCTATCCACTAGGCCAACGACTGCCCTACGGAGGCAATTGCATTTTTTCTCTCCCCGTCCTCACCCTTATCTTCCCTGCTTTGCTCCCTTGTCTCATATTGAGAGACTCTCTCTGCACTGCTCTCCAAACTAAAAGATTATGGATTTGATCAACTGGTCTCTTAATGCAAATGACACTATCCGAAACTTGGGTTTCGGGGAACCTGACTGCCCCGACGGAACATTCGCAGCAGGCTATATGATGGACGCGTGGGAGAGGTGGCGAATCGTGTGTCTTGCGGCTCTTTCCGTGGAGGAAATTGAAGATATCTACCTATTCGGAACCATGATAACAGGTATTTTGCTGATTGGATTAGGCTTTGCCCTGGGTTATCGAAGAATTCAGAAAACGGGAACAGCTGTCCAAAGCCCCACAAGGCTGCCCGTATGATTGAAGCTGTGGGAAGAGCGGTCAGCATTGAGACTGAGACTATAATCGCAATATGGATTCTATCAAGGAGAAGCTCACGGCTTTACAAAGGAAATAGATTATAATGGAGACCAAAATGGACAGAGAGAGTAGCCTGAAAAATTGGAATGCGTTTACTCGCCCCAAAGACAAAACAATCTTATCTTTTTCTGGCTCCCCTACACAGTGGCCTTGGCAAGGCTGTTGTTGGAATCTACACCGGGAGAGCAATGCAGTGAGACGCTCTTGCGTTCCTCCCCCACCCTACAGACATTACAGACATTGCCCCTCCCCTGACACTCGCCTCCGTTCGCTTTGATCCGCCAGCCTGTCAAGCGGGTCTGACCAGCGCCGGATTAGAGGCTGCGGGACCAGATGGCTGCTTGCTGGGCCGGATTCACTTCCCCTGTGGCTATGTCGTGTGTTATGGTGTATGTGCTTTTGTGTTGCTGAGGTGTTTTTCCTGCTCTCACACTGTACTCCCCAAGGAGCATAGTCTGGGGTTATTTTTTTTCTCCTCACTTTCCTCATGTTTATGCTGTATTTTTCTTCAATTCTACTTGCATTTCACTACTGATTATACTCTGTATGATTGTGTATGTGATGAATAATAAAGAACCTTGAAAGAACCTCACTAAAAGAGCAAATTTCAGCGCAGCGTTGTTGCAAATGCCACGCCGTCAATGTAAGACGTGCAGAACTCCCCTGCACGCTGAGTGTGCGTCATGCTTGGGAAAATCCCACGCTGACGCTGCGCTCAGCAGGCCCGACTGCTCTCATTGTGAGAGTTTCAGTCTCGCCTCTCTGAGCTCACAGATAGCTTTCTTTTCAGAGAGCGACTCCGCCCCTCGCGTCCTCCCGTTTTCTTCCTCCCAGGGACCTGTGAGGAAAAAACTGCGGGGCAGAGGAGTTGAGCGGCTGGTTACAAGCGAGCCAACGTCAATAAATAGCCCACAGCTGTCCTAACTTCAAAATTATTTGAAAGCTAACTGAAAAACTGCTTACAGTTGCGCTGTCCAGCAATTGTATTACATTTATTTATAATGGAAAATGAAGAACGAAGATGTTTACATGGTAGAAAGACTCTTGGATGACCCTGTTACATTTTTATGACAAAACATTTAAGTGATTACAGATTACCACGCAATGGGAACTGGAACCAGCATTACAGAGAACAACAAAAGCATCACAGAGCATTACTGGTTGAAGTGCAAGTGACTAATGCCTTACATTTTTTTGCAAAAGGCGATTTTTAAAGTGAAGTAACTTTTGTTTACCTCATCAGCAGCTCGGTCAGTGTTGGTTGCTTGGTAACAGACCTGAGAGTTGATTGTTGTGCTTGATAATGCCATTTAAGATTTCCTAACTAGAGATAAGATACGATTTTGTAAGATAGGATAAGAATCCCAAATCAAGTTACAATTAGCTTCTGTCAAACGAATTTGCAAAAAAATCCTAATGTAACATGTCATATCTTAAGTTAAGACCTAAGATAAGAAATTTTCTGTAATACACCTCCAGATCTCTTTTTGAGAGGTCTGCTGTGTGTTTCTGATAGCTGGAGAGTCCGGATGTGCTGCTGGGCTTCCAGACATTTTTTGTGAGATGCCACAGTACTGTGAATAGTCCCATGAATTCTCAGCGGGATTAGCAGAAGGCAGCGCTGAGGGATTACTGTGTATTTAATACAATATCATATTCTCTCCTTGGCTGTTTCTGAGCTGAGCGATGCAGATCTGCCTTACAGAATGTGTGTCTCTCTCTCTCCATACAGTTGGTGTTCAGTCCCACTCTGAAATGCTTCACTGCTCTAGCATTTTAAGCAGAAATAACCCTAGCCTAGAAAATGACTGCACCACTCATGCTCCATGCTAATTCAAAGAATGCAATGCTGTTACCATAGTACCACATCATAAAATACACAGTATGATTACTGTATTCATATAGTGTGCCATGGAATTTACTCCAGAGTGCTTCAGGAAATTGCCATGCTATTAACATGGTATATGTCTAAACACAGTATGATTTGTATTCTGTCCTGGATGCGTGTTCCATCTATGCAACACTGACAGATAGCTAACAATCAGAATTCAGAAAAGGGGTAGACACAGGAGTAAAGTTTAACGTTTTACTGTTAGGTTCTTTTCTCTTGCGTTTGTTATTCTTTTCTTTTTTTGTAAAACTGTAACATAAAGATTACAAATTACTTGTTACAGAGAGTTCACAAATAAATGTGAAGGAATTTACATTATTTAAAATGTTATTTGAACACACATAACAAAGGGCTACATTCGTGCTTTGCTTAGTATTGTTATCACCGAAGAGTAATAGTTTTACATTTATTCATTTAGCAGACACTTTTATCCAAATCAATTGACTTACAATTGAAAAATACAATAAGCGATACATTATAAAGAGGCAAACAGTCACAGGAAGTGCTTGTAATACAACATTTCAGGCATTGTTCAGAGCAAAAACTAGCTAGACAGGGAGAGGTTAAGGAAAGAGAGCAAAAGGTGTTTTTTATGAAGAAGAAGCAGAAGTCAAGTGAAGACGGAAGAGATGAGTTTTCAGGTGTTGTCAGGTTAAATTGTCAGGCATTCCGAATAGGGGTGGGAAGTTCATTCCACCAGCCAGGAACGGTGAATGAAAATGTTCTGGAAAGGGATTTTGTGACTCTATGTGATGACACCACGAGGCATCGCTCACTCGTAGATCTCAGGCTTCTGGAGGGGATGTAGATTTTCATTAGTGAGTGGAAGTAGGAGGGTGCTGAGCCTGTGGCTGTTCTATATGCAAGCATCAGTGTCTTGAACTTGATGCAAGCTACAACCGAGGGCCAGTGCAGGGAGACAAGGAGAGGTATGACATTAAACTCTAACTTATGAATTTCACACTTATACGTGCATATACATTCTTACAAACTCTGAAGAAAAGTAATAGACTTACAGGCAGAGCCTTTCTAAGGCACAAAACGCAAAGGAAACAGAGTAAATTACTTCTTGGACAACCGCATGGAGAGAATAAGTATTATTTAGACTAATTATTTCCTGGTTAACCTCTAACCCAAGAGTCACATTGTCTAAATCAACCACTAAGAAAATAGCTCACAATTATCAATGTTCTTTGTTGTTTGAATGATTCATTCAGTTCCCTGCAGCAAGCGCTGAGTCGTCTGAACTCTGAAGCAGTTTTCACTCAGAGTTGTAACAAAAGGCGTGTTCGAGTTTAAACGGAATGGTCAGTGTATGACATCATAGTACCGCGAGAGCGATACGAGAGTAGATGGATCCTATGCTTTCAAATGGCTCTTGCGGTACTTTGATGTCATACACTGACCATTCTGTGCAGCGCCGCTTAAAGTCGAACATGCCTAAAGTTTAAGAACATCAAGAGCAGCGGCGAGCGACCTGTTCCAAGAGGAATGCCTTTGCCTTGACACAATTAATATTGATATTTTCACAATATTTACACTTAGAGAAATATAGGCTACATTTGTTTACATTTTGCAGAAAAGACGGAAGAAGATCTGTCAATGTGCATTTGTTTTGTTATGTTCAGATGTTGGTGATACAAATCAGAAATGTCATCAGCTGTTACTCCAGTTTTCAGAGTCATATGATCCTTCATTCTAAAGGATTGAAATCATTCTGATACTGATTTATTACCAGTGTTGGAAACAGATTTGCTGTTTAATAATTTTTGGAACATGTGACATTTTGTTCAGGATACTTTGATGAACAGAAAGCTAAAAAGAACAGCATTGATAATACATTAACATATTGGAATGATTTCTGAAGGATTATGTGACACTGAAGACTGGTTTAAAGGCTGATGAAAATTCTGATTTGCATCACTGAAATAAATTAAATAAAAGAACATTACAAATCTTTTGAATGACAGTGTGTGTGTATATATATATATATAAATATATATATATATATATATATATACATATACATAGATGATAGATAGATGATAGATAGATAGATAGATGGGACACACACACACACACACACACACGCACACACACACACACACACACACACACACATTACATAAATATATCTATATAACTTAATAAAAATAGACTATAGATATACAGCATATGATCCAAAGTAACTAGTAACTAACTAGAGTAGTTTTTTTATCCGATACTTTTTACTCTTACTCAAGCAACTGTTCAGACTATTACTTTTACTTGAGTAAATGTTTCTAGAAGTACTTTTATTTGAGTACAGTTTTTGGGTACTCTACCCACTTCTGATACAAATGCACATTCAATACAATTAATATCGATATTGTCAGGTTTCGGTCACTTCGTTCTAGTGTTATTCATGGTTTTGTGACAGAGCCTCGACACTCCCGTCATGTCCTGTTTTTATGTGAGTTCGTGGCTTCGAGTGTGCACGAGCCATGTGCTCTCTCATTTACGTGCCTTGTTTTGTGTTGGAGCGTGGTGTTTGGATCGCGGCACTCATGTCATGAGTTTCGGTTTTGTGTCGAGGTTTGGGCACTCGTGCTACATGTCTCGTTGTGTGAGTGTGCGGTCTCGAGTTCGCTCGGCCACACATTCTTCTGTCCACGTGTTTTATGTTGCATGCAGTTTGTGTTTTTATCAGTTTATCAGCTTGTGTATTTCATTGGCTGCGTGCTTTCATGTTGCCATGTCTTGTGTGAACATGGAGCTTATGAGTATTCTTATTAGCTGCAAGTTCGTGTCGTGCTTAGCATATGGCTGCTGATTTGTTTTGCTGGCCATCTGCTTGTGTTTTTGTTTTATGTGAGCACATGGCTTTTGTCTTAGTTTTCTGTGTGCTATGTACTTTCATGTCAATTTTCTTGACCCCACCCATCTTGTTACCTGATTATTGGTTAATTGGCCCCACCTGTGTTTTCCTCGGCACCCTCCTCATTTGCTCCCTTTATAATCTGCTTGGCTGTTTCTGAAATCGCCCTCTATACCCTCATTTACTATTCCCTACATTATCCCACTGAATGAATTCGGAGACTGAGTGCAATGGAAGGACTGCCGCTTTTGTATAGTTTGCTTGCTGTTTGATAATAATATGAGACTGGCAGCTCCAGTAGTAAGATTAAAGGATTTATCTTGAACTCTGTCACGGAAATTATGTATAAACCCTAATAGTCAATTTACAATTAATTTGTACCCGTGTTGTTTTACGCTGTATTACGCCGTGGACGAGCGCTTCTAAAATAAATTAATGGATAATTCAGCTGCGGGCGCCATCTTCTGGCGAGACGTGTGACTCTCACAGTGCATTATGGGGATTCTCTAGCCGTTGAGTGTACTTCAGTTGTACACTCGTTTTTGCGATGCATTGTGAGATTGAATGAGTGCACTCGAGAACATCCACTATGGTTTCAAACACTACTTAAAATGGCTGTCCCTTCAAATAGCGCACTATTTGAGGGCGATTTTGGATACAGCCCTTGAGTTTGCAGTCCTGTGCCCATTCGTCATCGCATGTATCCTGTCGTGTCCTGTCTGCCTTGTCCTGTCCAGCCTTGCCAAGCCTGGTTGCCAGCCTGTTTTCCCCTATGGGGTAATTTTTGTTTGTTTGTTTTATTATCAATAAAATCCTCGCTCACCCCCTTCACCCCACAAACCTGACAGACAGGACCGATTCTAGGGTGAGTGGATATCCGGGGCTAAGCCCAAAGACATTCAAATACATGTCAGAATACATGGGATACACTTAAAAATATAGGCTATTTATGTTTAAATTATACTTTAGCTAAGTGCCTTTATTTTTTTTAAAGCCATTTAATTAAAATGTAAAGTATAATATAAATCATATTCATACATATAATTTATATTATACTTTACATGTATATAATATAAATTATATATATATATATATATATATATATATATATATATATATATCTGCGCATGCGCTGCGCATCTCAAACGAGTTGTGAGATTTTGTTACGCTTTTGTTTCGTTTGCCTTTTAATGTTCCTCATATGCAGACAACAGACAAAATAAATTTACTTGAACCAGCAAAAAAATTTGGTGTCAGTCTGGAGCCCTGGGCTTTGTTTGTAAACATTTTTGTTTGTGAAATAGAGCAAAAGTACGGTGGCCGAGAGAGCTCAACGCGCTGCAACTTCAGAAAACACATGCAAATAGAAAAAGCACCAGCAAATCAAGAAAACATTTTCATAATTTTGACAGCAGATGGTGCAAATGCTCACAACAAAAACAAATAAAGAAACATGCTGCAAATGCTCACAACACAACCAAATACATTTTATTTGTTTCTTTTTTGGTTGTGTTGTGAGCATTTGCAGCGTGTGCGTTGTCAAATTGCCGCAAGTTTTTTCTTAATTTGCAGGTGTTTTTTTCTATTTGCATGCTTTAATTAATTTATCATGTATGTATATGGCAATTAAGAGCATTACCAATGTACTATTGTTTCAAGAAACTTTTTAAAACAACATTCTAGGAAACTATGAAATGAGTCTCTGCAACATCAATTATTCTTTAATTTTTTGTTAATCGTTCAGTGCTTTTTCCAGTGTAGTTCAGCCCGCTGAACAGATTGACTGACCTTTTTAAATGCACAGCAGCAGCAAGAGTTCATTGGTTCTGTAGTCTTGTTGAAATAATTATATGTAGGCCTGCTGCCTGTGGAGTGAAGCACATATAGCTGTTCAGAAATCTGCATGGGTGTGTTCCAATGCATTTATATTGTGTGTTTAAATCACTTTAGCTCATTTAGACTGTTCCAATCAGTTGAAAAGTCAACATGAAACAACATTCACAGCCCAATTCCGTAATGGGATGTTTTTCCAAGTGAAGTATGAAACTCAAATCAAGAAAGAACAAGATGTCAAACTTGAGACATGCTAAATTATTGCTCATAGGCAGATGTTTATTGCTAGCGAGACGGTTGTCTGTTGTGTATGTCTGTGTGTGTCTGAGATTTATGGATCTTTGTTGAAAATAGGCCACAGGAGCCCTGAGGTGGTGACTAACTGCTCAGTATGTGCTTACCTGTAATCCTGAATCTTTATTCCTCAGCTCAGGCACAGGGCTGAGATGGGCCGAACACAGAAGCCCAGTGCTGTTTGTTGAAATCTCAGCATACACCGTTACGCTGTATTAATTATAGGTCCATTTAAAAAGTTCATTTCAGGAAAACTGGATCAAAAACTCCTTCCCCAGTTCACCTAGACTGTAAAATTTTTTTCATGTGACAACCATGAACTCATTAACATACATTATATGGCCACAATTACAGTTGTACTCATGCATTTACATGCCCCTTGCAGAATATGCAAAATGTTATCAAATGAGGGATCATGAAATTAGCATGTTATTGTTTATTTAATACGCTCCTGAATAAGCTATTTCAGATAACAGATGTTTATATATTCTCCACAAGACAAAATAATAACTAAATTAATAAAAATGACCCTGTTCAAAAGTTTACATACCATTGAATCTTAATAATCTTTGTTGATTCCTGGAAGATCCACGATTGTTTTTTTTTTGTGTTGTGATAGTTGTTCATGAGTCCCTTGTTGGTAATAATAATTGCGAGATGTAAACTCGCAATAGCAAAGAAAAGAAAAAAATTGCAAGTTACCAAGTCAGAATTGCGAGATATAAACTCGCAACTGTGAGAAAAGAAAAAGGAAGAATTGTGAGATATAAACTTGCAATTGCGAGGCAAAAACTGAGAGATAAACTCGCAGTTGTGAGAAAAAGTCAGAATTTTGAGATTTAAATCACAATTCTGAGGAAAAACGTCAGAATTGCTAGGAAAAAGTCAGAATTGAAAGATATACATTTGCAATTGTAAGAACAATTTAAGATTTGTGATTATAAACTCGCAGTTGTGAGGAAAAGTCAGAATTGAAAGATATACATTTGCAATTGTAAGAACAATTTAAGATTTGTGATTATAAACTAGCAGTTGTGAGGAAAAGTCAGAAGTGAATGTTGCAATTGTAAGAAAAATTAAAGATTTGTGATTATAAACTCGCAGTTGTGAGGAAAAGTCAGAATTGTGAGATTTAAACTAATCTTAGGAATTGCAAGGAAAAAGTCAGAATTTTTAGATATAAACTTCCAACCATGAGAAAAAAAGTCAGATTTGTAAGATAGAATCTTGCAATTGTGAGGCAAAATGTCAAAATTGCAAGACATAAACTCAGAATTGTGATATAAATGCAATTATGTGGGAAAAAGTCAGAATTGCGAGCTATGTACTTGCAATTATGAGAAGAAAATATCAGAATTTTTTGAAAATATCAGAATTTCTAGAAAAAAAAAACTGTTTATATCTCTCAATTCTTTGAAAAAAAAAGTCAGAATTGTGAGATGTAGCTAAACTCACAATTACTTTTTTTTAAAGTGGCGAATATGGGCTTCCATTCCAGTGTGCCTCAAGTTTATATTTATCAATGTTACTCGCTGATTCTATCAGCCAATCTTAATAGTTTGAGTTTCAGAGCTGATTGTTTTGTCATGCTGTCACAATGTAATTCCGACTTTGAAAAAAGGTTTGTTATCAAAGGTCATTAAAAATCTAATCAAATCAAATCACTTATTGCCACATCACATGTGCCTTGGTGAGTGAAATTCTTGATTAAGAAGATATATAAGGTATATTCTTGATTAACTCTTGAAGGTATATGAGTGCAGAATGATCACGATAAACTACACATAGGATAGAAGCATAAATGGACTACAGGGAGAAATGACAGTGGTAAAGAAGTTTGGGAAAAGCACCTGCTACAAAACTTTGCTTAGGAGTCCCACAGCGGAATGAAGTCGTCATGAAATAGTTGGGTGATAATCTGTAGAAAGTTGTTGTGTTTCCATGTGAAGGAGCTCAATTCTCTCGTTTCATTAGCTTAACGGTTTAAATGAGCAGAGAGTGTGCTGTGAGAATCTGTTGATCGCTCCCACAGGTTCAGGTCACATCCACTCTTTATTAAATGCGGTAAACAGGCTCGATGCAACAGTCTCCCATGCAGCCCAGACTAATGGGCAGTCAGACAGAATCCAATTACGGCAGGGCCCCGTTTACCTGCTCTTTCTGTGACTTGAGGACTGACAGATTCACACAGGCCTCTCTGTGGTGTCATACTGGCTTGTCCTGAGGCAGGTGTTGATGCTGTTCCTGGCAAAATTTTAATAAGAACCTGTTTATTTTCAACATTATTACTACACTCATTTCTCTCAGAGAGGCTCTCTGGCTCGCCAAAAGTGAAATGTGAGTGTGTTTTTGTCATTCTGACAGCAGTCTGAGTGTGTGTTTGGTATTCTGTGAGTGCTAAAGGAGATCTCAGACCTTTAAAACACAGCTGTGAGTGAAGAAACAGCAAATGCATTCAAGTTCTGCTGTCTCTGTCACACTTCATCGTAGACTGCAATTATGTTCAGTTTATGAGATATTGAAGAAAATACACCAAGCAGAGTTACTAAGACACACAAGACAGCCTCATACAGTTAAATAAAACAACCTACAGCATAGCATACACATCCTCACATTGAGGCTGGGTATTTAACAGACAAAATAATGAACACATTCATGCATATGGAACACTATAGAGTTACGAAATAATACAGAACAAGCAAATGAGGATTTATTAACGTTATCCCTGTAAAGCCTTCTGTATCATATTTGATATATCAATTTCTAAGGCTTCTAAATTGTCAAAGTGCCTTTTATGATTTGACTGTTAATTTATGCTTCCGTAGCAAGTAAAATTACTTTTATTCTAATTGCAAAACCTTGTTCGGGTTGTGATTCTTTTTGCTGTTAAATCGTTTATATTTTAAGTGTAAGAATAACTTTTATACTGTTAGTACCATTTCAAGATGAATACTTACTGGACTGAAGCAACTTAAACAATAAAAAAAACATTAAAATGTATCAAATATGATCATCAGGTTTTTGAGGATATGTTCATCTCTCAGTAATCATTGTATTATATGTTTTGCTGTCAAAATAACAAAATCACAAAACTAAGCATTTAAATATCATCTTACTAAGACATTATTGTGAGATTGACAGCTGATATTTTCATGCACTTTCTGCTGTTAAAATATCAAATGTATTAAAAATAGCAAACTATGATAATGGTATCTCATTTTTTGAGCATATAAATATCAGTCTCTGCGCCAAATTGAGAATGTTTTAGTTTGGGCCTTCGAATAAAATTGTAGTGTCTTTACTCCTAAAATATGTGCTCCATGTTCTCACTATTATGCAATGACAAAAGCTTGATATATCAAATATTATCCTAATAAAACCCACATATGCAAACTAGATTTTGTCTGTAGTTTCAATAAATTGTTCCATTAAAAACGAAAACATTATTTTTTGCACGATTATTTCATATTTCAAGCTTTACAGGGATAAAGGCTTTGATTTCTGGGGGAATTATGGGAGATTGAATGTCCTCTGCTGACGTGACAATACTTATTCTCAAATCATTAAAAATGGGAATAATCCTCTTGTAGATGTGTCTTAAATGCCTAGGATGTCTAGAAAGAGCAATTGTGTGTGTGTGTGTGTGTGTGTGTGTGTGTGTGTAGGCGCTTTCTTTACCACATAGTTCTTCTAGGAAATTCTAAGAGCCAGCAGGGTCATTCATCGAGAACCAATTTCTCCCTCTGGACATTTTCTTGGTTGCATTCACATTGGCAGCAGGAACTCTGAAGCGGCCGACAGTGACGTCTTTATTCCTGACATTTACAAACACCAATAACCGGTGAATGGAGGACACCATAATCTGAGCTGTTTTTGTTGTGTGTTGTGGGTTTTGTGATAACGGAGATGTTAAACGCACAATTAACGTGATTAAAAGAGCATGAAAATCAGACTAAATCTCCTATGACAACTTGCAGTTTTATCATCAAGGCTGAGAAAAGAACACAACGCTGCAGACAACAGGTAAATGCCATTATCACTGTTTTCCATGATTGTGGAGTAAATATATTTTGGTGTTTCGTATGGGTTTGGCCAATCAACGTACACTTACGTCATTGGTAGTTCCTATAGAACTGTTTAGACCCTATTCTGAAGTAGGAGCTAATTTAGTTCTTCCAAATGGAGTTCCTAGAACTAAAACCATAGTTCCTGTAGTGCAAACATGACAAAAAGTGTGAACTTCTGCCTATAGTTCTAGGAGCTATGAAAAAGGTTCCTCTGGTGCGAAAGCACTTTATGTTTGGTCCTGGTAAAACCTACGTTATAGGGACATAATGTTTCCACAAAGATTGCAATATTTGAAATCCTTGTCCTTGAGGGAAATTGTTGGTTCCCCTCGAGGAAAAAAGATTATAGCCTAAATCATACAGAATTAAGTTTTTTTGAAAATCTAAAAATGCATAAAGTTTTCTGTAAGGGGAAGGTTTAGGTGTATTGGTGTAGGGCGATAGAAAATACTGTTTGTACAGTATAAAACATTTTGCCTATAGAATGTCCCCATAAAACATGGACATCCAATGTGTGTGTGTGTGTGTGTGTGTGTGTGTGTGTGGGGAGAGAGAAAAACTGAGTACAATTATATGAAAGACCTCCAGTGAATGTGGCCCTTGAGCACAACTGTGTGTTAGCATGTATGTTAATCCAGCACTGAATCAGTAGGTGACGGGTTGATAGCATTGCAAACCCCTCGGCCTTAACGCAGCAAATACCTTTCCTTTTGTCATTTTTCTTTCTCTCTTCATTCAGTTTTCCTCTTTCAAATCACAATTTCCTATTTAAAGGTGAAGTGTTTAACACATCTAGAAATCTAAGCAGTTTATCTTAAAATAACCCCAGCAGGTAGATGATTCTGTAGGTTTCATTGGTCATGGCAGTCAAAGATATGAATGCTGAAACTCCTAACCCTAAACATAATGTTCAGTGGATAATTTGTGATTTTTCTTAAGTTTTAACTTTTCTTAACAGATGACTAGATTGTTGGCAAGTGAAATTGCTGCAAGGAGGGGTTTCTGCTTAATTTGTGTAGCAAATGAGCTCAAAATGGAAATATCTAGGATTAATTATAATTTTTTATAATTAATTAGAAATATTTAGATTATGTAGCAGAATCAATATTATAATTATTTAATCTGTTCGTCCACTGAATAGACAATTTAATCATTTATCAATTCTGGGAAAGATTATCTTCCTGGCCAAGAAAAAACATCTTTCCATAGGTGTGGCCCTGACTGACATAGCCCCGATGCAGGTTGTAGCAGTGGGCCATGTTTAAAATTGTTTAATTTGTATGTTCATTCTATTTATTTATTTGTGCAATTTACACAATGTTTAAGTTTTTTTCAAGTTTGTAGGTGTCCAGTTACATAAACCAAATAATCAAATATAAAATAGCACCGGATAGTCTTCACTGTAAAAATTAAATATACAGTCAAACCAAAATGTATTCAGACACCTTCAGCATTTCTCACATTACCACAGTTTAATTGCTATAGTTTAGAAAATGGTTATAAAATATATATCAAGAACTCAAGAGTTAAACTGTGTCATAATAAATTAATCTCGATAATGTCAGATAACTTTGATAGAAAGGTATGTAATAATGGATTATAATCAACCAAAAATTCAAACAACTGTTAGTATGACAATATTTACACAACTATCAATGCTTTGTTGAACAATTAACAAGCAATTGTTATTGTGTTCATTCTGTGATGTAAAAATGTTGCATTAGCAATTAAAGAAAAAACACTTGGTCAGAATGGTCACGTCAAAGTGTCTTTGATTTTTTTTTTATCAATTTTACTGGTAGTCCACTGTATGAAGAATTTTTGGGTAAAATATGTCACAGTTTACTTTATTTTGCTATACTCACTAACATGAATGAACAATAGTGTCCTGCACCCACTAGTAAAATAATATACAAAAATGATATCTGGTGTCTGTCTATCTGAATATTTTTTGGTATAACCGTGGATTAATAGTTAGTTAACTAATAGATTAGTTAAACCTACAAAGTAAATCAGTCAAGAGCAGTGATTGTTCTTTCATTTTCTTGGATTAACATTAAGGACACTGACAACTCGTAGCGGTCACTTTAAGAGACAATGCATCCAATATAATGATGCAAATCCAATTTCTTTCTGATTACTTTCACTTGAGACATAACCGACAGTTTGAGGATACTTTCCATGAGGGGTATTTTGGCATAATTTTGTATTTGTCGGTACAAGAGCAAGAAAAGGCAAATTCGGTGTTCAACGATTTGAGACGGGTCTCACTGCATGCATCCTGTGCTCACAGAACACAGTGTGCTGGTGCTGAATTTTTCTGTTTGCATGTTTAAACTGCGATTAGTTTGTTCAGCTGCAGAAGGAGGTTAAGGAGAGCTAGGTTCGTTGTTGGTGTGTGACGCGGTTTTTCAGACGCAAATACGGCGCTTGAGTACTCATTTTAGCTTTTCCGCGTCTTTTGTTTGATTGCTTTAAACTCTTTTGAATGTTTAAATTGGCATGGCTTAAAAATTATAAGCTTTCATGACGATGCGCAGCGGCCCGTCAACTGTCAACAGAGCGTCTTTTTAGGCTGGCCTCAGCCAGTCGGTTAAGATTGCCAGGGGGCCCCTATAATCATCACCGCCTTTCACCCCCCTACCCTAGCGACAGCCCTGCTTAGCAGTAGCTTAGCACGTAGCAAGGATCAACATTCAGTGACTTCGAATTGTGAGCAGCACACTGAGACAATCATGACTGTGTATGTATGTGTATACACAAAAATTATAAAATGTAATATTAATCAAAAATGGCTCTTTTTCCCCAAAAAAACAATCATAAAGTAAAAAAATATATATTATAAAGATATTATTATATTTCGCTTAAATTCCATACTTAATATATTTTCTATAGACATGAGCCAAAATGATAAAGTCATTTAACTTTTTTTCAGTGTGTTTGTAGACTTTGAATTAACTTCATTTGTAGGCTTTTTCTGCTAATTCTAGTAGTTTTTATGTCATTCATTTGATGAATTAATGGTCATATAATTTAGTTCATTTGATTAAATTTTTAATCAGTTGATTTATAATTAGATTTCATAAAAATACACTAAAACTTGAGTGAAACAACCAAAATGAACTTGAGCATATAAATGACATGCTATATGAGCATATACATTTAAATAATTCAAAGTATGTTAATTACAAATTTGCTCTTGAGGATTAGGCTTAGGGTTAGTAATGTAATTTAGTTGTAACCACTGGTACAGAACTTTGCCAGGCTTAAACCACTTTGGGTTTGAATAGATTGTTCTTGTGTTTATCCAAGACTCCTTAGACTCTCATTGACTCTTCTAAACACTGTTGTACCTGTGCAGGTGTTGCAGATGTACCTGCCCTTCTGTGGCATCGCCATCTCAAATGCCCAGCTATTCGCTGCCTCCAGGAAAGAGTACGACAGGAGCAGGGTAAGAACACACTACTTCAGCAATTCATTAAAACCTTATTATATCTCTGCACCCTACTGTAACAAGACTCGCTGCGTGTGTGTGCACTATACATGTCATGTGGGTGTTTATTACGTACGTGTGTATCTGTCTATTGATCTTTTGCTTCCTACACATTCTGTTCCTGCATCCTGTTCTTTAGAGGTTTTGAATCAAGAAGAGATGTGTGTGTGTTTGGGAAAGCATAAATCTGAGTTGTGGCATCAAACACATTGAACACATTTTAAATATCGATCACAGAAGAACGTAATGCCAGAAAACAAGAATGAAGTAGAGAGAGAATTATAAAGATGAAAGCAGAAAGTGAGGGACCTCAAGTGATCATTCAGTGTATGCACTGTCTGCTGAGAGTGATTTTAATGATGCTTGCTCTGTTATCATGGGTGAAATTGAACAACCACTGTTGGCATCAAGCCATTAACATAATTCATAGTAGAGGGAGTTTACTAAGAATGAATGGTGTCTGCTGATAGAGTTGGTCATTTTCACACACTTTATTTTTTTTGCAGCCAGTTCACTAAAGGAATTATGCAAATCAAGCATAACAGTGCAAAGACACGCAGGAAATTAGGGCTGAATTCATCTTACACAGTGCGATTTCCCCATCTTGCATGGCGGTTCTTAGTACTAGCTTTTGTAGTGTTCTTCAGGTTACTACAATCTGGCAAGCGCAGCACAGGTTTGTTTACTTCAATCTTTACTGAGTCCCTTGCTACCTCTGTGGTTCCCTCCCCCTTTAAAAAAAACAGTCATCAGCCGTGTGCCTAAGAACAATAAACCCTCTTGCCTGAATGACTATCATCCAGTTGCCCTTACATCAATAGTCATGAAGGTTTTTGAGAGAATTGTAAAGAACCATATTTGCTCCTCCATCCCTGTTCAGGGCCGCATTAAGACCTCAATGGGCCCTGGGGCTATGACTTACTGCAGGGCCCCCCATTACAATAACTAATATATATATATATATAGCTTTAAATAGTATTTTTATCCTATCAACATTTTTGATGCACTGAAATTTAATAATTCTTGTTACTAATTACAATATCACAAAAAAAATTATACTAGCCTATATAAAACCAAGCTTACTGAAGACAAGTAAACAGTCACGAATGACAAGAGAACAAAGATACATAGCAAATAGACCTACATGGAAAAACTTAAAGCAGTGAATAAAAATATCACTGCACTCTTCTCACAACAATGAAAACTATAAGGCTGCTATTCATTGACTATAGCTCAGCTTTCAATACTATAGTCCAAATCAAGCTAGCTTTAAAACTCACAGACTCACCTAAACTTCACTCTGCGACTGGATTCAAGACTTCCTCACCGGCAGACCTCAAGTGGTGAAAGTAGGCCATTTCACGTCCAACTCCATCACCCTGAACTTAGGAGCCCCACAGGGCTGTGTCCTGAGTCCCCTGCTCTACTCTCTCTACACGACTGAGTGTCCTCTCACAGCTCCACTATCATCAAATTTGCTGATGATACTGTGGTTTTGATAGTTTTGACATTAAAGTGTACTTTTAGTTGAAAACCTTTTATTTCATTAATATCTTTAGTTTATTTACTTTAATTGGGATCGTTCTCCCAAAAATGAAAATTCTGTCATCATTTACTCACCTCAAGTAGTTCCAAACCTGTCAATTCTATGTTCTGCTGAACAGAAGATATCCTGAAGAATGTGAGAATCAATGGTGCCCCAAAACAGCCTGGTTACAAACTTTCTTCAAAATATCTTCCTTGTGTTCAGCAGAACAAAGACACTGGTTTTACTTGAGTAAATGACAGAATTTCATTTTTTAACTATCCTTTAACTACAAGTGCACATTCAGTACAATTAAGCACACTGCATTTTTAAGGCTTTGTCCATTTATACTGCTCTTTTTTCATAGTTTGCTCATCATTTAATTAAGTGCTTTTAAGTCCTTTATGAAGTTTGAAAGCTTCTATCTCCATTAATTACAACTGCATGGGGGAAAACATGTATATTTAAGAAAGAAAATATTAAGAAAGGGTGAGTGCATGATGACAGATTTGATGAATTGTCCCTTTGAACATGCAGTTGACCCGACGCTGGGTCACCATAGAAAAATAAACTTTACTCTAATTCCTACTTGAGGGCCCTTGCAGAAACACACCGAATGGCATGTGTTTTTGTGAATGCAACACATGAATGCATTGACGCATTAATTGTACTTGTATTTGCATTGCATACACTTTTGTAAAGTGTGTTTCGGGCCGTTCTGTTTGTGTCCATGTGTGTAGGCTCTTCTGGAGGTTGTGAATGACTTGTTCGAGGAGCAGACTGATTTGGAGAAGATCGTGAGGAAGATCATGCATCGAGCTCAGACGCTGCTGAAGTGAACGCTGCTGTCCAGCTGCTGGAAGACATCCAATCTCCGGTGCGCTCTGATCCTCTTCCTCCCGTCCCCTACCTGCTGCATCCCTCTAATCGTGCTTTAATGTCTCCTGCAGGTGGTGAAGTTCACCAAGTCCTTTGAGCTTCTGTCACCCAAGTGCAGCGCTGACATGGAGAACAGGTGTGACTAACGGCAGGTTAAACACTCACACAGACACACACAAATACACACTTGCGAAAAAAGTCTAAACACACTCTTGCACTCAAATATACCTCTACTTTATATAACCTCAGAGGAGTTGAGACCCAAGAGCTGGTGTAGCACTAATGAGGGCATTTGGTCAGTGTTTGTTTGTTGTTAACTGCAGCAGGCAGCATGTGCTGATGTGTTGCCCCCACAGAGACAACTTTTTATCTGCTACGACCTCTACGAGCTAACACACTGGTTGAGAGAGATATGTCAGTCTCCAGCAGCAGTGTTTGCCAGCAAGTGTGTGTGTGTGTGTGTGTGTGTGTGTGTGTGTGTGTGTGTGTGTGTGTGTGTGTGTGTGTGGGTGTGTGGGTGTGTGCGAATCTTTGTGTTTGGGTGTTTTTAAAGGTGGCACACCTACAGCACTAAGTACATCTCCATATTATGCAACCTAAAGATATTTATGAAGCAATAATTAGCTCATTAGAGGTTGAGCGTGTTTTAATGTTCAGTGTAAGATCGCCATTTGACTACCACTTTTTGGATTTTGTGAACTACTTGAATTTTATAGTTGTGTTTTGGAGTTGTAGTAGGCAACTTGTGTATTAGTTAGTTGTAGTAGACTACTTGTGTATAGTATATTTGTGTTGCAATCACAGTGTATGTCCAGTGTAAGTTGAATGCCACCCTTGTGAAAAAGAACTACACTTATTAATAGTATTGAATATGCATTTGTAGTGTACTTCAAATCTTAAAAGTATGCATAATGTAATTTTAATAAATTAAAATGCCACTTAGTGTAAGTGACCTTAAAGGTAGTTCGCTTTCATGATATAATTTCATGTTTTTAACCCTTATACCGTGTCTACACCGGACGTGACAATTGTCGTGTTGTGCCGCAACAGCTAAAGTCTGTCTACACTGGACATGACAAAGCGACCGTTGAAAATCATTGGAAATTTGTCTCAACACGTCATAAATAGAACGCCGCATCCATTGTAGACATAATGAGTCCTATAGTATTTTCTTGCGCCACGCCACACCGCTCGTGTCCTGTGTAGACACAGTGTTATATACACATTTAAAATTAGCTCATTCGATCTAAGATGGCGCCGCACAAGGCAGCTACAGTGCTTAACTCTTCAGTGTGTGTAATGTTTTTGTTAGTTTTTCCTATTTTTTTCAAACACGATCAGTGTTACCAGGGATGAACTGCTAAACATTCGGCAGAACACACCACATAATCTTGTCCCAGATTTCGATTTTTCAGACGTTTTGCTGGACATTGTAGTTGGCGGAGCTGCGGCGCTGTTTAGATGCTTCAGGACATGCAGAAGTGGGAAGCGAGCTGGCACACTGGTGAAGCGTCAGTGCTATTAAACGGCGTTGCTATCAGCATCCATCCAGCACAGGGTAGGCAACTCCTTCAGAGTTTAGCTCCAACCCTGAAAAAAACTCACCTGCCTGTAGCCCTAGTAATTCTGAATACCTTGAATGTCTGGTTCAGATGTGTTTGATTAGGGTTGGAGCTAAACTCTGCAGGACAGCGGCACTCCAGGACCGACATTGCCTACCCCTGATCTAGCGGATCTCCGCTCTCTACCCAACAAAACGGACGAACTTCTTCTGTTCTCCCGGACAAACAAGGATTTTTCAAACTCTGCTGCTCTGTGTTTCACGGAAACCTGACTGAATGACACCATACCAGACAGCGCGTTACCTCTGCCGAACTTTCAGCTGTTCAGAGCAGATCGTGACGTGGAATTAAAGGGGAAATCGCGGGGCGGCTAGACATACTTTTACATCAATGAGAGGTGGTGTACATATGTAGCGGTGTTAAAGAAGATGTGCTGACCTGATCTGAAAATGCTCTTCATTAACTGCAAGCCATTCTATTCACCATTCATTCTCGTGAGTGTCTACATTCCACCGCAAGGGTACGTGAGCTCAGCTTTACAGAAACTAGCTGATCAGATTACAGACAAAGAACAAAAACACTGGGACTCGGTTTTAATCATTCTCGGAAAATTAGATCTCTCGAACTGCTAAAATACAGACAGCATGTTACATGTCCCATCAGATACAGTAAAACATTGGATCACTGTTACACAGCAATAAAAGATGCATATTACTTTGTCCCACAGGCAGCTCTTGGGCTCTCTGATCACTGTTTGGTTCATCTTATACCAACCTACAGGCACAAACTAAAATTAGCTAAACATGTATTAAGAACTGTTAAAAGATGGACTAATGAAGCAGAGCAAGATTTAAAAGCTTGTTTTCACCTCACTGATTGGACTGTTTTTGAAGCTGCTGCAAACAATCTGGACGAGCAGAGTCTGTAACATCTTTTATCAGTTTCTGTGAGGATATGTGCAGTCCTACCAGGACTCATCTAACTTATAACAACGACAAACCGTGGTTCACTGCATAACTCAGACAGCTCCTTCAGGCCAAATAAGATGCTTACAAGAAGGGGGACAAAGTCTTGTACAAACAAACCAAATACACGCTGGAAAGGGAGATTTGAGTGGCAAAGAGTAATTATTCTGGAATAATAAGGAACAAATTATCTTCCAGTGATTCTGATTCAGTGTGGAATGGTCTGAAAAACATCACCAGTTACAATACACCATCCCCCAGCACTATGGAGAATCAACAACTGGAAGATGATCTGAATGAGTTCTATTGCAGGTTTGGAAAAAACACCATTCACACCTCCTGCAACCCCCCTCTCCCCCACACCTGCACTGCAGATAAGAGAAGAAGACATGCGCCAGGTCTTCAAAAAGAACAAGAGAAGGAAGGCACCAGGCCCAGACGGTGTGACACCAGTCTATCTGAAATCCTGTGCTGACCAGCTGGCCCCCATCTTCACACAGATCTCCAACAGATCACTGGAGCTGTGCGAAGTCCCCTCATGCTTCAAATGCTCCACCATCATCTCCGTCCCAAAGAAACCCAAAATTACTGGATTTAATAACTTAATTAGTGGACTACAGACCTAGTTTTGACTTATCTGAAAGACACCACTGGACCCTTACTGGACCCCCTGCAGTTTGCCTACAGAGCAAACAGTTCTGTGGATGATGCAGTCAACATGGGACTGCACTTCATCCTGCAGCATCTGGACAGACCAAGGACTTATGTGAGGACCCCTGTGGCGAGTGAGCCGTGGGAACGGAGCGAGGCCGGTGGAGTAATTGGTAATGAACGACACCTGCACCTCACGGTCTCGAGTCCCACGGAGGAGCTTGGAAGGGTTAAATGAGGAGTGACAACAGTGGAAGAGGAGAGGACCAGGCCTGGAATTTTAGTTGTTGTGCGGCAGTCGTCCGTGAGGGCTGCCACTTTTCATTTATTTGTTTATTTTATTATTAAAATGTGGTAAATGTTCGCGGTTCCGCCTCCTTCTTCCCGTATATATCAACCGTTACATTGGTGCCCGAAACCGGGAGGAAGGAGGGACACGCTGTCAGAGAGCCCTCGCTGCTAAGGGGATCGGCTGAGGAGATCGGGCAGCAGGAAGTAGCGGAGACCGCCAGTGGCTGCCAGCGGTGGTGCTGGAGCAAAAGAAGAACAGGTGGGACGGAAGACTCGCTGCCATGCTCCTGGGTCGAGGAGGGTGGCTGTCCGAGAGGGAGCGGAGTCGCCCCGTTGCCTGGAGGCGAAGCCTGCTGCCATCCGCCATGTTTGGGGAGGAGCAGGAACGGGGACTGCTGCCGGCTGCCCTCGACTGGAGGAGCCACCGGAGCCAGGAGGCAGAGGGCCACCACAGATGTCCTGTCCGTACCATCGCATCAGTGAACCGCTCAGCTGGTTGAGGTCCAAGATGGCCCGCAACCGGACCTTTTTTTTTTGTTATTTTCTCCCTCTCTCGTCTCTGTTTTTCCTCCTCCTTCTCTCGCCTGTCTGTCCTTACCCCAGGTACGCGCCCGCCTAATCGGGCTCCCGGGAGAGGGGAGGGGGGAGGCGCAGTCTCGGGAGTACCCCCGGCCTGCGAGGCGATGGGGGTATGTGATATGCAGAGTGGGGGCCGAGCTGAGCCATGGGAGCGAGGCCGAGGCGGTGGAATTGGTAATGAACACCTGCACCACTCCACCGTCTCGAGTCCCACGGAGGAGCTGCTGGAAGGGTTAAATGAGGAGTGACAACAGTGCAAGACGAGAGGACCAGGCCTGGAATTATAGTTGTGTTTTGTGTGCGGCAGTCGTCCGTGAGGGCTGCCGCTTTTCATGTATTTGTTTATTTTAATATTAAAATGTGGTAAATTCGCGGTTCCGCCTCCTTCTTCCGTATATATCAACTATCAACAACCCCGTTTGTAGACTTCAGCTCTGCTTTTAACACCATCATCGGACACCCTTCAGAATAAACTGACACAGCTCTCGTGAATCACCAGCTTTCTAACAGACAGGCAGCAGCTAGTGAGGCTGGGAAAATTCAAATTCAAATTGACTCACATTGCTTTCATATGCAACTTTTAACCTCCCCATTCCTATTCATGATCATTCATGAAGACAGCACCAGTGAAAACAGACAGAGACAATGGTAGCTTTAGCATAATTAGCCTTACAGAGTGCCAAGAAGCTCTTTCAGAAAGGGAATTTAAAAAACAAAAGTGTGATACTTTGTCTGTGTCATTAACCAAGGAAAAATATAGGTCTGGGTCCAAATGCAGGTAAGCACACTATTTAATAAACAAAAAGGCCAACAAGGCAAAAAACTAAACAAGATACAGGGACACAGACGGCATTCTGGTGTCCTAGAGAGCAAACAGATGACTCGAGAATCAACACAACAATCATACATCATATGATACATACAATTTAGCCAGGCAGAGTGGTGAGTGAGGAGGGAATATAAAGACAGTGATAATGGGGAACAGCTGAGGGTGTGATGAGTGACAGGTGTATGGAGTTTAGGGACATGTCCGGGAGGAAGGGAAATGGCGACCTCTGATGGTCTGATGGTGAGAGGAGGAACACCGGGCCTGGACTCATGACAGTCTGGAGCTGACGTTTGCCTACGAAGTGTTGGTATTGATCCCTACATGTATTGGGGACTTTACCAATTTTTCCAGGACATTTCCTTTGACAATGAAACTTAACCACTGTGTCTTCAGCGGCTCTGATGGAGGGAGTCTATGGAGACTCCTATGTTCGTTTGTGCATCCCAAAACACAACACTTAAAAATCCTCTTCGGTGCTGACATTGTATATCTCCAGCAGCAAGTAATCAGTAATGGCGGAGATGGACCGCAACTTCTCACTCAGGGCTGTGTCTATGCTTACAGATGGTTGGGACTTTTTCCACTCGGTGACGTGAACAGAGGGAGAATCTGAAACAGCTTGTTCTGAGAGACTGTTTATGATTTTTTTAGATTTAAAAAAATGAGTGGGTTGATTTTTACCATTACTGGCTGGTTGTTTTCACTCACTGAGGCCACACAACTGTGTTCAAACACCTTATAAAAGTGTTTTTTTGCCTAATAGTTTTAACATACTAATCCACATGTTAAGGTTAAACTGTGTTATTTGATATTACGTTTAAAGGTAATATACTTTAAATTTAGTACATTTAAAGTATATTACATTTAAAGGTTATATACTTTAAATGTACAAAATTTTACTTTATCATTACCATTGTAACTAACAATATATTTCAATGTTTAGCGTCTATAGAAATCACACAATAAATAGAAATTTTTGTTTATAATACATGTTTGTCAGCACATTTGGCAGTACTCTTTAACCATATAAAAAACAATACAAGTAATTTAATTATACAGATATACTTAAATCCTATCTAAGTGGGTTGAAAAAAGTGTGCATCTAATTGTATAATTGCATTTAATTGTAATTGGCAGGCAGTTATATGTCTGGAAACATTCAATTCAGTTTGAGAATTCACCCAAAATCTCTGTCATATTACTGACCTTCAAGTTGTTCCAAACCTGTATGAGTTTATTTATTCTATTGAACATATCAACAGCTTTTGAATAATGTGATTAACCACACTGTTGCTGGTTGCCATTGATTTCTATAGTATGGGAAAAAATTGTATGGAAATCATCGGCTATTGGCAAATGTTTGGTCCCTTAAAATATCTTCTTTTGTGTTCAGCAGAATGTTTAAACAATATGGTTTCATACAGCATGAGGGTGAATAGTGAGTGTGTTTCAGATAAAGGAGACATGCAAAAAATCAGGAATGTGGTTGGCAGCCACTGGTCTAAAGTTTACTTTTTAACAAGGGGTGTATCTGTTATGTTTGTGCTTGTGGTGCATTTATGTGTAAGTTTGTGTACAGTGTCAGTCGGTCCATGCAGTATAACCTGCGAATCCTCTGCATAACATGCCATTTGAGAGAATGAGTTTAGGGAATGACTAATTCATATTAACATTACTATATATTACCTTATAATTTCAGGTTTATCATAAAGCTTACATAATAAAATGTTTTGAATAAATATGTACAATTATTTATTTGCCAATCAACGGCAATTTATGTAAATTTGTGCCAGTTAAACAGGAATTTGGTTTAGGAGATTCACAGCAACTTTAGTGCCTCTGCTGTATTGCTATGACATTTCATGACAGTTGTTCATTCTAATTGGTGTGTTGGGATGTTTGGGATTTCATACAGTCCACGAATCAGAAAAGTGTGCTGTTGCTTCCAGATCCCGATTAACAAAATCACCTTGTATTTAATGCAAAAATTTAGTAAATTAAATGAAATTGTAATTGTGTATATATATATATATTATATTATTATTATTATTATTATATATTTTTTTTTTTTCAAGCCAATACGTTTTTTTGAAAGTCCACTGAAACATATTTACAATACTGTTTTGGCATAGACAAAGTATGTTGAAGGTACATATTATTTGGCAACATGCTTGAGGAAACCAATCAAAGTCAAAGTTTTTGGGGAGGTTTAATGTTTCGTTTGGTTTCCTCATGCTTGACAAATCTTGCGTGTGAAGTATTTGCATGTAAGTCAGGCTGGCCGGGATGACGATGGCAATGTACATGCAATAAAATCTCAGTAGTGACAACTGTATTTAAATACTGTATTGAAATATGGCTCAGTGAGTCCCCTAAATTACATTTTTATGTGTGCACTATGGAGCAGACCTCACTCTATAAACTGTTGTGATTGACGCCATTGTAACTATAGCAAAGCTTTGTGATTTTAACTAAATCACAGTCAACATTGTTTTGTTTTTGTTTGGAAGGTTGCTTTGCAGAGCTAGTTGAACTAGTTGTTCAGTTCGGTTCAGTACATGCTTTGTAGAATTTCTAAAAGTGCTAATACACTCATTTGTACAATGTGTTAGTGTTGTAGTTTATGCATACAGTGTTTGGAGGGGTTGTGATTAAAGGTCAGGGCTGTAGGGTGTGCAGTAGCTCAGGGTTATGATGTTGTAGTTTGTGTGTGGTGTATATAGTGGCAGTGCTGTAGGGTGTGCAGCAGGTCAGGGTTATTGTGTGATATCTGTTATCTGCAACCCACACTCAGCGCTCCAGTATGTCCAGTGCTCAGCACTAGTGGAGTCTCAAAACCCTGAGCTCAGCTCTTACAACAACACTAACCACAACAGTACATCACTGCAGACACACACACACACACACACACACACACACACACACACACACACACACACAGCTGCAGATCTGCAAACACACAGCCATTGAGTAGCCCACGAATAAGAGCAAACATGTTCCTTTGTGCGAGTATTTTGTGTAGCTAATGACGACAAAGCACACAGGTTTGGCGATCTCAGTTGCCATATGGGAGCTTTCACACTACAATGTGTGTTCAGTCACACATATCATCTCATTCTCTGCACCTGTCTAATGTTCCAGCAGAGGTCTGTCTGGGGAGATCACACATCATCACCATCTGAATGCAAGCATTGCTCAGCCCACCCTCACCATTTGAGCAACAAAACATCACATGCAGTCACTTTACAACTGGCTAAAGTGCTCTGAGATATTAAAACCACAAATTATTTTCAAAATCAACTATTTACTGTGAGTAAATCACACGCATGTGCCAATACATTTTGCGCTAGATGACATAATAATGTCTGTTGTTAGCCTTTGGCTGATAATTGTTGCCAGTGTTAAGTTCAAGGCTTTTTTCATGTCAAAATAACTGGATTAATTTGGAATTATTCAGCTTGGATGAACATTTTATACTGAACTATGTAATTATGTACAGATATGATATTTACAGGTTTATATCTACAGGTTCATATGCTGAGGTTATCAGCTTTCTTATCTGAGTTGCATAACCTGCTTTCTGGAACACATCCTTGGTGTTGTCTGCATGATGGCTCAGTGTCGTCTTCTCTTTTCTTCATTAAGCCCCGCCTCTTAATGCATGTTTTTTCCTTCTGGAGCATCAGTGAGCATTTTAACTTTCTGTAATAGTTCCATATGAGTCCCTCAGTTGTCCTCAGTGTGAAAAGATTTACATTTACATGTATTCATTTAGCAGACACTTTTATCCAAAGCGACTTATAATTAAGGAATACAATAGGCTATACATTATAAAGAGGCAAACAGACACAGGAAGTGCTTGTAATACAAATTTCTAGGCAGAGTTCAGAGTAAATTCTAGCCAGACAGTGAGAGGTTAAGGGAAAGAGAGCAAAGGTAAGGAAAGAGAGTGAAGGTTATTTTATTTTTTTTAATTCTTTATTTAAGATGAAGTCAAGTGATGAAGGAAAAGATGGGTTTTCAGGTGTTGCTTGAAAATTGTCAGGGATTCAGCATTCCGGATGGCGGTGGGAAGTTCATTCCACCAGCCAGGAACGGTGAATGAAAATGTTCTGGAGAGTGATTTTGTGCCTCTCTGTGATGGCACCACGAGGCGACATTCACCTGCAGATCTTAGACTTCTTGAGGGGATGTAGATTGTTATAAGTGAGCGGAAGTAGGCGGGTGCTGAGCCTGTGGCTGTTTTAGATGCAAGCATCAGTGTCTTGAACTTGATGCGAGCTGCAACCGGGAGCCAGTTCAGGTAGAGGTGTGACATGGGCTCTTTTGGGTTCTCAGAAGACTAGTCGTGCTGCTACGTTCTGAATCATCTGTAAAGGTTTGATTGTGCATGATGGAAGTCCAGCTAGAAGAGCATTGCAGTAGTCCAGTCTAGAAATGACAAGGGCCTGGACAAGAAGTTGTGCTGCATGCTGTGTAAGAAAGGGCCTGATCTTTCTGATGTTGTGCAATGCAAACCTGCAAGATCGAGCTGTTTTTGCAATGTGGTCTTTGAAAGTCAGCTGGTCTTTTCGAAAATTACACCAAGATTCCTGACTGAACTTGATGGGGTACTTGTAGAAGAATCTAGCTGGATGGTGAAATCATGCTGTAGAGTCGGAGTGGCAGGGAAGACAAGAATCTCAGTCTTTGCCAGGTTGAGCTGTAGGTGATGTTCTTTCATCCATGCAAAGATGTCCGCCAGGCAGCCTGAGATCCGTAAAGCTACCGTTGGATCATCTGGTCGAAATGAGAGATAGAGCTGTGTGTCATCAGCGTAGAAATGTTATGAGAAACCATGTGCCTGTATGATGGGACCCAGTGATGTAATGTATGTAGAGAAGAGGAGGGGTCCAATAACCGATCCCCGAGGAACCCCAGTGACCAGTTAATGTTCTGTGGATACCTCCCCTCCCCAGGCCACCTTGAAAGACCTACCAGTGAGATGGAATCCCTGTGATGCCCAGTGATGAGAGGGTGGTTAGGAGGATCTGATGGTTAACAGTGTCTGATGATTTGGAATCAGCTTTTTCAGCTCGCAGGGCTTCAGTGACTGAGAGTAGCGCAGTCTCAGTTGAATGTCCGTGTCTGAAACTTGATTTGTTAGCATCCAGTAGGTTATGCTTTGACAGAAATGAGGATAACTGGTTGAAAACAACTCGTTCAAGCATTTTGACTATGAATGGAAGTCGAGAGACAGGTCTGTAGTAGAGGCTGACATTTTTTCGGGAATCCCGCGGGATGGGAAACAAAATCGCTACGAATCACGTGATTGGGACGGGAGAGGAAAAAAATTTATCGGGAGTGGGCGGGACCGGGAATATTAATAATACCCAACTTTACACACAAATATACCTTTTATATAAATAAACTATAAACGGTATATTTTAATTCTGAACTCAATTCTAGTTGCCCTGTCTCTTTATGCTCTCATGTTTGCTTTGGCGTAGCTGGTTAAGTGAATGACGCAGTCTGTGATGGGCCGATATCACCAATATTGGAAAAATACCAATCTGTCCCCCCCAATAATAGGCCTATTATATTGTAATATGTGACATATGATATGCGCTCCTTTTATGAACCCTGGTTGTAGCCTAGTGGATCTGTTGTTATTACCGATTTACTTTCAATTTAGGAAAAACAAGGGAAACAAAACTGTGTGACCACCCCCCTTCGATTGTACACTTGGTTGAGCCCGTAAACGCCGGCTTGCGGCATCGTTTGAAAAAACTGCTCAGTCCGACTGTCACTGGTGCTTAAATTAAATGAAGGTAGGAGCTAAAAGAAAGAAACAACAATCTTACATTTCACTACTGATTATACCCTGCATGATTGTGTATGTGACGAATAATAAAGAACCTTGAAAAATATCACGTTTAAATGGCTCAGTATTATAGCTAGGTAGCTAGCATGATACCCTGAAAATAGGCTGAATAATGAACTGCTGGAGTCACAGACCAAGGAGTTCCCGCACTTCTCACTCCATTGATAAGCCTCTATTCATTCGTTGATGGCCTGGCCTGTTTGTTTTTTTACGATCTGATCCGCGACTGAACTTAAAAAAATATATCGGGGGGAGGGCTCACATTTGGACCCCCCCAATATCTATACCATGCTTACGCCCTTGCGCTCACCTATCATTCATCAACCTCAAATATGGCTTTTCATCTGAAAGATGTATGTAGTAGCAACTTTACATGGCCGCTCAATTTGATGTTAACCTAGAGAAATGTGCGTTATTGAAGTGTTTGTGTGGAAGCGCGTTTGCTGCAGGACAGGCTCCGGTGCGCTCACTTGCTCTTAAAATCTCCGTAATTCTTGGTCATACAGATAAAAGTAACCTAATACATCTTTAAAATCTGTAAAGACTCTACGTTTATTTGTGTGCACTCAGAATAACAACGAAACGCTTTTTTAAGCAAACAGGATGCGCTTTAGGTCTCATGTGAACTTGAGCGAGAAACTTGAAACTCCATCTTTGAAAAATATATCTATATGTAACACCTCCCGGGTCCACACCACCACAACTCGTTCTTGCGAGCGGGTCTCAAACCGGGATTCCGTAGCGCTGGCGGTGGGCTCTAACAAGGAACGCTAAAGGTAACAGCCACTAGAGCGCTTCTTTTTGAGGTCAGGGGAGTGAGGTTTACACACAGCCCTTACTGGCATACATCCGTTACATATAGAGAGTGAAATGTATAAAAAAAAAAATAAACACAATAGAAGACGTGTGTGTTAGCATGGATGATTTACATGAAATTTAATCTGTGCATAAGATGGCTTTCAGTTCAATATAATAACAAAAAACTACATTTTGGGTTTTTATTCAACTAATAAGGTGGGCACACTGTGATCTGTACTATATTTTTACTGTAACTGACAGATTTCGGCGAAAAAAAACCAACAACACGGGAGTGGGAGGGAATGGGAGTCATTCTTCCGGGAGTGGACGGGACGGGATTTTCCCCCAGTTTTTTCGTGGGATTGGGTCGGGAAGAGATTAATTTTTGTGGGAGTGGGACGGGAGAGGTTTGAGAATTCACTCCCGTGTCACCCTCTAGTCTGTAGCTATCTGTAAGTGAAGTGTTTAATGTAGGTTTTTTGAGCAGTGGGGTCACCCGAGCCTGCTTGAATGCAGTTGAGGAGGTGCCTGTGAGGAGAGATGTGTTGATGATGTGTGTGAGTGCTGGTAAGAGTGAAGGAGAGATTGCTTGAAGAAGGTGTGAGGGGATTGGATCAAGAGGGCATGTTGTAGAATGGCTGGAGAGGAGAAGTTTGGATACTTCTGCCTCAGTGAGGGGACAGAAGGCAAAGAGGGGAGTTTTAGCAGTAGATGTGGTTGGTTTGAGTTCCTGCATTTGTGGAGCTGAGAACTGGCTACTGATTGACCTAGTTTTGTTTGGGAAGAATGTGGCAAAATCATCGGCTGTTAAGGAGGTGGTGGAGGGGGACAGAGGAGAGAGTTGAATGTTTTGAAGAGTTTGCGTGTGTCAGATGTGCTGTTGATCTTGTTGTGGAAGTATGAGGCCTTGGCAGTATAGACTTCAGCAGAGAAAGATGAAAGCAAAGAATGATAGATACTTAGGTCTGATGGATCTTTAGATTTGTGCAATTTTCTCTCTGCTGAGTTTGGAGCGATGTTCATGAAGAACATCAGATAACCAGGGGTTAGAAGGGGCAGCACGTGCTGGCCTGGAGGAGAGAGGACATATATGGTCTAGACAAGAAGTTCACTGTTACAGCATCTTACAGAAGTGAGTACACCTCTCACATTTAAGTAAATATTTTTTTTACAAAGAAATCAGCATTGCTGCAGAGGTTGAAGGGGTAGGGGTCAGTTTGTCAGTGCTCAGACCATATGCAGTACACTTCATCAAATTGGTCTGCATGGCTGTCGTCCCAGAAGGAAGCCTCTTCTAAAGATGATGCATAAGAAAGCCCGCAAACAGTTTGCTGAATACAAGCAGATTAAGGACATGGATTACTGGAACCATGTCCTGTGGTCTGATGAGACCAAGATAAACTTATTTGATTCAGATGTGTCAAGCGTGTGTGGCTGCAACCAGGTGAGGAGTACAAAGATAAGTGTGTCTTGCCTACAGTCAAGTATGGTGGTGGGAGTGTCATGGTCTGGGGCTGCATGAGTGCTGCCGGCACTGGGGAGCTACAGTTCATTATCTTAACGCTTATCAGTTCATCCCCTCCCTTCTGAGACTGGGCCGCAGGGCAGTATTCCAACATGAAAACGACCCCAAACTTGCCTCAAAGGCGACCACTGCCTTGCTAAAGGAGCTGAGGGTAAAAGTGATGGACTGGCCAAGCATGTCTCCAGACCTAAACCCTATTGAGCATCTGTGGGGCATTCTCAAACAGAAGGTGGAGGAGCGCAAGGTTTCAAACATCCACCAGCTCTGTGATGTCGTCATGGAGGAGTGGAAGAGGACTCCAGAGGCAACCTGTGAAGTTCTGGTGAACTCCATGCCCAAGAGAGTTAAGGCAGTGCTGGAAAATAATGGGGTTCACACAAAATATTGACAGTTTGGGAGCAATTAGGACATTTTCACTTAGCGGGTGTACTCACTTTTGTGGCCAGCGGTTTAGACATTAATGGCTGTGTTGAGTTATTTTGAGGGGACAGCAATTTTACTCTGTAATACAAGCTGTAGACTAACTACTTTACATTGTAGCAAAGTGTCATTTCTTCAGTGTTGTCACATGAAAATATATAATAAAACATTTACAAAAAGGTGAGGGGTGTACTCACTTCTGTGAGATACTGTAAGTATTTTATTTTATAGTATTTTCTTTTCTTAATAATAACTCTTTTTAAACGTATACTGTAAAGTCTACTATTCACAGGTGTATTTACTTAAAATCTTGTTTTCTGTAGTACACATCACTCATGTATCTCTAAAGGATTATACAAGCACATAAACTTGTCAAATATTGTTTAGAAACACAAGATGATCGAATATAGACTGAAAAAAATGCAAAAATATGTTACACTGCTTCAAAGCTTTGACATTATACAGCTTCAGTAATATATTACTGTCATACATAGGGGATTTTCTCAAAGTTATGTCTGTTATTTAGTGATTTCATCCTCTGTGTTGGCTTCTCTAAAGGTAAAGCCGGAGCCATTATGTAAGGATGATTTGTCCTCTGCTGCACTCTGAAACAGCTCGGGGCCAAACGGGAGAGAGACGCATCTCTGCTGCTCACTCAGACGCACACGAATGCAACTCACAACAACACACATCTCGCATGCTCAGTTGCACCCCGCACAACACATTCACACGCTCCCGTTCATCCCTCTGATTCCGACATTTCCTCCGACAGCAGCTTGCAGTGCCGTTAATCATGTGTGATCTTTAGGGTGTGATCGAGAGTATGAGAGAAGATGTTTGATCAGACTCTCTGGTCCGTGTACATTTTGATAGTTTGTTTTTCAATTTGAAATGTAATAGGCAGAAACGAGAAAACGGCGTTTTTTTTCATTTGTTCAAGAAAAATGAAAAAACAAGATTTTGGCTTGATTCTCGTTTTTTTTTTTTGGTTCACGGGTAGAAAACGGATAAATGACTTAAAAATTAATTTTCCCCTTGTAGGCGGTCATGACACGCCCCTTTCTGCCGAATGGCCAACCAAATCTGAGCTTGTGACATCATCCTCAGTTCGTTCAGCAAAATAATAGTCCTCTGCTGCTGTACAGGGCAGGTCTTAGATCGTGCTTTCCTCTGTGTAACCTGATGCCTTTCACAGAAATGTTCATTTCAGAAATGTTAATCAGCACCCAGCCTGTTTTATTTAGCTGTGCGTGTAGTTAAATCTGTATGTTGAAGCTGCTCTATAGACAGTGCAGACTGGATGAGAAGCACAGATAAAAAAAAAATATATATAATAGATGTAGGGGGGTCCCCCAGATCTGATTAAGTTCATGCAGTTAGGACACAATACATTTCGTTAATATAATTAATTACAGTCATTCATGTGAATGAAGTCTATTTTTAGGCTGTACAAATGTAAGTGCCTCTATAAGGGTGCCAGAGCGCACAAAGTAATGGGGCATGCACAATTATTTTTATATACACATATATTTTAAACACAAAAATGTATTTTAAGTTTTTGAGAGAGAAAAAAATTAAGATAAGTCATGCTTAAGTGGATAAATATTTATATAATATTTATACTAATGGATAAATATAGCCTAATTGCAGTAGGCTATATAATATAAGTTTAGCTATGAACAAGCCACAACAAAGCAAAACTGAAGTTAAAGTTACTCTACCTCTCTCATTCGCACAAATCCAAATGTTTCCATATATGCGATACAGGCCTATTGGGTTTTGTAGTTCACACGCTTTCCAGTATCTACGGAAAAAATCATAATGAGCAAAAATATGCCACAATGGACCTGTGCTCACGCTGGCACGATGGCATGATGAACAGCTGCGCTGTTACCAATGAATAGCCTATGGGTCATTCTACAGAAATGTCCACTTTTGGTATGGCAAGATGTCTAAAATGTATTTCTTTTTTAACATTTCAACTTAGACCACATTATTAGATTACATTTTGACTTTATGAATGCATATAAATGACAGCTTAATTATTATGATTTTTTAGCTTTTTTGTGCAATTATTTTAAGACCACATGTATAGTTTTTTGCCACTGGTGTTACCTTCTTTAGCAATATTAAAAGTTTTTATGAAATATTATTTCTCTATTTTTTTCAGCACATTTAGTCAGAGTTACAGAAAAATATGAAAATGATAATTATTAATAATTATTATATTATTATTATTAACAAAAGTTATGCGCTTTTGTCTGTGCCGCTATGGTCCTGTCAATCTTGCACGACTCCTGCTGTAAGTAGACGCTTCTACTGTCCAACTCTAATCTATTTATGTTCTATAAAATGGGTGGATGGCCGAACACACCAGCACAAGCCTTAAGAGTAAGTTATTTATCTATAATTGTTTATCAATACTTAAGCGCCGAGGGCTGTGCACACTCATAACAAAATCCACCCTCAACCGATTTGCATTTACAGTAGGCTATATTTATATATATATATATTTATATATATATAAAAACAATTATATATATATATATATATATATATATATATATATATATAGCACATGCAGAGATGAAATATTCAAGTAATTTATTCATTTTCTAACCAGGAATGTAAAAACAGAAAATCAAACATAATTCTTGATTTTTGTTTTTTTGAAAAATGGAAAAAGGGAAAAGGAACCGTTTCCTTATTTTTCTATCTTTAATATTAAATAAAAACCGAATGAACGGAAGATACCCTGATTTTACACGTACCAGAGAGAGGCTACATCAGGACTGTCTCTCCGGCTGCACGTGGGCGTTTATGAGAGTCGAAACATTAACTTCTCATTACTCTTGCAGGCTCCATAGAGCCTTATTAAAATGCAGAGAAAAGTTTGTTAGCTGTAAATTACTGGAGAGGGAATGACAATGTGAGCAGCAGCCGCTCCGCTCAGCATTTGGATCTCAGCATCCATCAGCTCTTCCTCGAGCTGAAGCGTCTGAGGCTCTTTTCACACTTTGTTCGATCGCTTGGTCCGAACTTGCATTTAATTCCATCTGCTTGTCCCCACAGGTCTCTTTATACATTGTAATTTTGGGTCCGAACTGTCTCTTAATTGAAGATTACACTTACCTCATTACTAGCAGCAGGTGTTTACATGATAATATTAAAGCCCAAAAGAAATCTTCAGACTTTTTCACTGATTTTGAGGAGAAGTCTGGTTAATTGAATAACAAAATGTGTTAAATTGACCTGAACCCCTTGTAAAAAAGTTCCTTTATTTGCATTAAATGTGCACTTGTAGTGTACTTTAAACCTTAAAATATTTTTTTAAACTGTACTTGCAGATAATGAAATGTTAATGAAATAAAATGAGAGTATTAATGTATGAAAATGAATGAAAACTTAAAGAGAGACACTTACATGACTATATTTCTTTAGAGCAGGGATACTCAAGTCTGGCTCGCGAGATCCACTTTCCTGCAGAGTATAGCTGTAACCCTAATCAAACACACCTGAACATGCTAATCAATGCTTTCAGGATCATTAGAAAATCACAGGTAGCTGAGTTTGATCAGGGTTGGAGCTAAACTTTTTAGTTTAGCTCCAACTTGGATCTTACCAGATTTGAGTAGCACTGATTTAGAGGGTTCACTTTTTAATAATGACATATTTTAAGTTTTCAAAGTTCTAAATTATGTTTAAATCACCTTTTTGTCACTCTTGATTTGATGTGTTGACTAATATACTAAAGCAAACGTAAAGTATTGTTGACTTTACGGTGGTATTCTGTATTACATTTTAAGTTAATATATTTTACTAAATTGAAACTTCATCATTACAAATGTGTAATTACACATACAGTATATTAAAATAGAAGTTACAATAGAAATGACATTAAAACAATAAATGCCTGTTAGTGCATTTGACTCTACAGTGTAACCATATTTCAAATACAATAGAAGTAATTATGAAATTACATATAAAGACGTATGTAATTCCTATGTGAGTCCTAAGAAAAAAGCACTTTAAAGTTGAGATAAATGCATTTAATGTAAACTCTGAAACACATTCATTTAATTGTAATTAACATGCAGTTAAGTGTTCAAAGCCATTGCATTCAGTTCACAAAGTACATTTTTGTAAAGTATTTTATTTCCGTAGTACATGCTCTTTTTAAAAGTATGCTGAAGTGTACTTATTTTCACAGGGGATCACACAGTTAGAGATATTGTTCCATGTCCAAAGCACAAACGGTGCAGGATGAGTTTTAATAATGTGGGTGTAGAGTTTAGATGTAATTTCTAAGCCAAAGTATGATCAATAGTAATAGTAATAGTCTTGTGTTTGTACATAGCAGCACATGTCACTTAATCTTTTCTCTGTGTCTTATTCACAGTTTCAAGGACAGCATAGAAAAATCGTCCTATTCTGACTGGCTGATTAATAACAGCATTGCAGAACTGGTCGCCTCCACTGGGCTTCCTGTGAATATCAGCGATGCCTACCAAGACCCACGCTTCGACGCTGAAGTAAGATCGCTGAACAAATTAATGCAATAGACAAATTAGTTTAGTACATATATAGGCAAGCATTTTTATAAGTTCATGCATGTGAGTTTTGTTGGAAATCTAACCCATGATCTTGCTAATGCCATGGACTGCAGGAAAGAGCACAAAATAAATACAATCAGACAGCTAGAAAATATTAGTAAAATCACCTGTTTGGGTGTTGATTTTCATTTACTGCACCTTTAAAGGTTTACATTTTAATACACTCGACTCAAATTAACATCATAACGTAGAAGTCTTACCCAGAATTTTAACGTGTAATAAAATGGCTAGTCTCAATTTCACACAATATATTGTTGCAGTAATATAATAATTCGTTACATTTATATAGCGCTTTTCTGGGTACTCAAAGCGCTTTACATGAAAGGGGGGAATCTCCTTTAAAAATGTATATAAAATATACATTTTAACATTATAATTGAGGGACTAGTCGAAATTAGGTGTTCCTGTGGCTCAGTGGTAGAGCATTTCGTTAGCAGCGCAAAAGGTTGTGGGTTCAATTCCCAGCGAACTCACATACAAAAAAAATAAACAAATGTATAATCTGAATCTATCGCTTTGGATAAAAGCGTCTTCTAAATGCATAAATGTAAATTGTATTCTGTGGCAATGGACAGCATATTACAGATGCTACAGAAAGAGTTGTATTTAACCCAGAATCTTCCTTTAAAGAGCATGATTAAAGATGAGAGAGACTTCTGCTCTGCTTAAAACCTTGAACCTCTGTCGGCTCTTGTGTATCTTCAAAATGCCTGCAGCTCAAGATTATATAACACTGTGTCTTCAGATCTCATATTTTTGCTCACTTCTCCTCACATACTTATAGTCAGATCATTTGGTTTTTGATATGGTGACAAGTGTTTGTTTGTAATGTCCTCAGGCAGATCAGTTCTCTGGCTTTCATATTAGATCTGTCCTATGTGTCCCTATCTGGAACAGTAACCATCAAATCATAGGTAAGTTATCCAGTTAAGCGCTGTTGTTTCACTACATATAGTATGTATTGATGTTCCCTGTTCTGCTGTGTTGTATTATGTGTGTGCTAGAGTTCAGCGACGTGTGTGAGAGAATGGAAGACAAGCATGTTTATATAGGATAATGTCTGTTTAAATGTATATCTGTGTGTCACATCAGCATGTGTGTGCGTGTGTGTGCTGCTGCACAAGTGCACTGTGTGTGGGTGGATGTGTGTGTGTGTGGGGGGAAAGGATTCTGTCAGGGACCGAAAGTCATTATGAGCACAAACAGCCAGTAGAAGCAGAAGTCAAGGATGTCTTCATTCAAAAGATTTCTCTCTCCCCTTCTCGCTCTCTTTCTTCATCACTGCCATAGTTTCGGTACCCGTTTTTCTTTTCTTTCAAATCATGTATAAAGCCAGTGTGGAAACATTTCAGCACTGTGAGGAGAGAAATTATTTTATGCAGAAACCTGACATTAGTGCCAAAACCTCACAGTCCATAAATGAAGGATTTTATATCCATAAAAATACTGTAGCTATTTTAAATTGCTGGATATGTTTGGAATTATGGTCACAATTTAGTTTGAGGGCTATTAACTATGATTCGCCTGAATAAACTCCCAATGTGCTGCTTATTAATAGTTAGTAAGGTAGTTGGTAAGTGTATGTATGGGGTGGATTAATGAATCTAAAATATGGTTATGCTGAATAAGGCATTAATATGTGCATTATAAGTACTAATAAACAGCCAACATGCTAGTAATATGCATGATAATAAGCAACTACTTAATAGTGAGAATTGGTCCCTAAACTAAATTGTTACTAAAAATGTAATCTAAAAAAATTATATAATCCTTATTATAGTAAGATTTATCCTAATATTTTATCTCAATCCCATTCCCACAGAATAAGTTTCAACTGAAAAGAATATCCGCATTCCACATTCCACATTGACGGAGAATATGAAAGCATTATATACAATACATAAATCAAATATTTTGTCTTTATGGCTTTACAGAGCTAATAACATTTCCTCCTTTATTATTATTATTCTTCATGCCAAATAACTATTTTAATGATATGGTGATAACCAGGCACCTCACTGTATCATGTAGCATGTAATGAGGTCATGTAACAACACTGTATCATGCTACTGTTTGGAGCATTTGTCATTGCCTAATGCTACTCTTTCACATGCTGTTTTTTAATTAGCTGGGGTGTTCTGTATATACTATGCAGACGCAGTGAGCTGTGTAACTATATACTGAGATGATAACTTGACACCACTTGTGGTTTATGATTACTTCATTATTTTTTTTTCTTCAGACACATATCAGTTGGCTTTCAGGCGAACAGGCTTCTTTAAGTGATACAAATGTTTATGTAATGTAAAATGTAATTATAAGCAGTGTTATGGTGGAGCCGTATATATGCATGTATAAGCTGTCCAAAGCAAGCACCACATTTCTGATTGACTGTAATGAGATGGTGAGGATGGGGGGAGGTGTTAGGTGTGTGAACAGGGGGAGGGTTTGCACTTAAAGGAACAATCATTCTAATTAGATACTAAAACAGAGAGAGAGAGAGAGAGAGAGAGAGAGAGAGAGATTGGGGTGGGGCTTGAATCCTGAATCCTTCATCGACGCTGCAGTGCATTGCTGTGCTTTAAAGGACCTGATATGGGTCATAAAACACAACATGTAATCTCACTGTCTTCATGTGTGTGCGTTGCAGGTGTGGCTCAGGTCTTGAACAGATTAGATGGAAAACCATTTGATGATGCAGATCAGAGGCTGTTTGAGGTATGAGATCTGTGAAATCTCTTTATGAGTGCTTTGCTACCATCAAACATGATTTAAGCCAACTGTATTGCAGACCAAAAGATTCACTTTAAAGGGGTCCATATTTATGCACACACCGACAGACAGTATCCTCACAATTAGTTCATTGCAAGGGTCTCAGAGGGTTTTAAGAGAATTATGGTCTACTGTATTCTCAAATAAACTTCTTGAAGTGGAACTCAGATATTTGTCTGTGTGGAACCCATTTAACTTAATATTATATTATATAGAATAATATTGTACCATAATATTAACAGTGATTATTATATTTGAGCACAGTTAGGGTAGTCAGAGTTAACAGTTAAAATTCAACACAAACGTATTGGAAAAATAAGATGTTAAACATATTGTATTTATACCTTTAATAATGAGTAAGAGTTATTATAGGGTTAAATTCAAGAGTGGAATTGTGATAGGATGCCACCTTTACCACCTTTAATAAATCAGTTCATAAACTTTCAATCCTGCTAGATGTTACACTATCAACTAAGAATAGTTTTATTGAAAAGTGGAAGTAGCAACTCAGTGTCTGTCCTCACAAATGCTCTACTGAATGAATGGGCAAAAATTCCCACAGAAATAATCCAAAACCTTGTGGAAAACCTTCAAAGAAGAGTGGAAGCTGTTATTGCTGCAAAGGGGGACCAACTCCAAATTAATGTCTTGAGTCTGTTTTGAAACAACAAAACTCAGAACACTTTAAGTGGACCAAAACCTGGACTGAGGAAAAATAACCCGGTTCACTTTTACATTCACAAAGTGAATGGCCTGGAAAGTGGACAAATAAATCAATTATAATACAATTTATTCTTATTTTCTTATTCTGTTATTATTTTACTACCACAAAATGATTATGTAATGACAATTTAATTATATAAATTGTACCTGTGTAATTCTGTCCCTGGAGCATGATTTAATTTAACTGAACTGCAGATGTAAAGGTTCACTTTTAAAGAGTACATTTTCTCTGGATTAGTAATTTTTTCATTTCCATCTTCCTTTTAGGGTGCATTTGAATTAGTACAATTTTTTCATTTCCATCTTTCTTTAGGGTGCGTTTGAATTAGTAAAAATGTTTTAATTTCCATCTTCCTTTTAGGGTGCGTTTGAATTAGTAAAAGTGTTTTAATTTCCATCTTCCTTTTAGGGTGCATTTACTCTTGTAGTTCGCTCTCTTGTTTTGTTTGGTCCGGACCAAAGAGAAAACAATATATTTGGTCCTGGTTCACTTAGCATTCACACTGGCAGTTTTGACAATGAACCTAAAGATACCGAACCTAAAGGCATAGTCATATGTTCACAACCTTATTGGTCGGGTTGAATGACGTATATTGATCGAACTTACAGAATACCACAAACAGTGTGTTCAGCACTGCGCAGACTGATTGGTGTATGAAATGTATGAATGTATGTGGTGCATGAATTTGAATCGCACCAGAGTTAATTTGGAAGCAGGCCAAGACCCATCTTTTTAGTGGTCTCGGTCCTCTTGTTTGGTGCGCACCAGGGTTTGGATGGCAGTGTTCACACTGACTCAAATGATCCGCACTAACAGAGCAATCAAACCAGACAACATTTTCGAACCAAACATGACAAGTGTGAACACACCCTTAGTAAAACATTTTTATTTTTGTCATTTTTAATGGTTAAAGTTTTAGGTAAACATAATAACAACCCCTAACTGAACCTAACACAATTCTAGCAAACCACTCTCAGACCCCTGAAACAAAGATTTAAAAACCCCTTTCAGAGGTTTAAATATGTTGTTGGGGGCTTACTGTATGTTTGACTGCATGGTCTCTTTCTCTCTCTTTAGGCATTTGTGATATTCTGTGGACTGGGAATCAATAACACCATTATGTATGACCAAGTGAAGAAGTCTTGGGCCAAACAGTCTGTCGCTTTGGATGTATGTTTCTCCAAACACACACACTTCCAGACCTTGATTGATATGATGTTTCTAAAGTGGTGGTAAATTAGTTGGAGATTTTATAATTGGTGGGTTGTTAGATGACTGGTACGATAATTCAACACAAGTAAAGATGGGAGCATGAGATTGGTGGAATATATTGACCTAGTTCCTGTAAGAGTCAGAGCCGGAAGAGCTGTATTCACTCCTGACTCAGAGTGGGCAGTTTTTAAAGACCCAGCAGTCGTCTCTCTATTACATCTATTAAAGGGATAATATCACCAAAAGCTGAATATGCCTTGTGTTTTTGAAATAAAAGTTTAATATACTAAGTAGACAAACAATAATGTTCGCTACACAAATCTTCCAGTTCATCCAGAAGATTTATTGAAACTAAGCCATTGCACCAAAAACAGCTTGTTTAATTCAGTCAGTGGGTGGAAAACGTCTCAGGTTACGTATGTAACCATAGTTCCCTGAGAATAGGAACAAGACGCTGCGTCCTCTAGAGGGCGCTATGGGAACACCTCCAGCGTGACCGGTGTCTTGACGCATGATTACAAACACCCAATACCCTTGACATTGGCAGGTGGACGCGCCTCGCAAGCTAATGAGCGTCTGCGCATAAAAGGGCGCCTGTGGAACACATCATCCTCTTTTTTCACGGGGGACCGACAGGAATGCCCGAAGCATGGCCAAGAGACGCAGCGTCTCGTTCCCTATTCTCAGGGAACTATGGTTACATACGTAACCTGAGACGTTCCCTTCCGAAGGAACTTCTCGCTGCGTCCTCTAGAGGGCCGCCGCCATGCTGAGAGTGTCCAAAAGCTGGATTCCTAAGTCACAGACTCGAGGAACACCATCCCTGCCCAGCAGAACTAGCCAGAAAACCCCTCTACAGGCCAGCTCAAAGCTCGCCATCATAGACTAGCTCACGAGAGTATGGCTCTCGGGTGGAAGTCTCAGCGACTCTCTAGAATGAGAGGAGACTTCTACACTTGACGCTATGAACAGCTAGTGAGGCTCAGGACAGAGCATACACGTAGTACTGCCTAAGCGGAGCTCTGGAGAGTGGAGGCTTAGGCAGAATGACTCTCTAAAGTGAGAGAAAACCTAGCAACATTCGATCCAGGTAGGGGAACTCCCAGAGTGGAGGTCTCAGCATAGTGAGAGGAGACCTGGCTACACTCAACGCCAAAGGCAGTTAGTGAGGCTCAAGAAAGAGCCTGTGCATAGTGCTGCCTAAGTGGAGCTCTAGAGAGCGGAGGCTTCAGCAGAATGACTCTCTAAACGAGAGGAAGCCTAGCAACACTCAACCCTAGATGGGGGGCTCTTAGGAGTGGAGGTCTCAGCATACCGACCCTCTAAAGCGAGAGGAGAATTGACTACACTCAGCGCCAAAGACAGCTAGCGAGGCTCACAATGAGCTACATATTAATGGGGCTGACTCTCTGGAGAGCAGAGGCTTCAGCAGAATGACTCTCTAAATGAGGAAGCCTAGCAACACTCAACCCTAGTTGGGGGCTCTTAGGAGTGGAGGTCTCAGCATAGTGAGAGGAGACCTGGCTACACTCAATGCCAAAAGCAGTTAGTGAGGCTCAAGAAAGAGCCTGTACATAGTGCTGCCTAAGCAGAGCTCTAGAGAGCGAGGCTTCAGCAGAATGACTCTCTAAATGAGAGGAGGAGGCCTAGCAACACTCAAAGTTAATACTTATGGAGGTCTCACAGCGAGACACCTCTAAGCGAGAGAGGCCAAACGAAAATGCTACATACTAGACATCTAGCATCTCTGGAGAGCAGAGGCTTCAGTAGAATGACTCTTAAACGAGAGGAAGCCTAACAAATCCAGGTCAGGATCCAGGTAGGGGAACTCTTAAGAGTGGAGGTCTCAACGACTCTCTAATTCAGAGGAGACCTGGCTACGCTCAACGCCACAGGCAGTTAATAATGCTCAATTAGCCTACAATCTCCTATTACTGCCAAAGGCGGAGCTCTGAAGAGTGGAGGCCTCAGCAGGACGACTCTCTAAAGGAGAGAAGATCTCTAGTTACAAGAATGGAGGTCTCAGCATGACTCTCTAAGCGAGAGGAGACCTGACTCTCAGCGCTAGAGACAGCTAGCAAGGCTCACAATAGAGCCTACATACTCATAGTGCAGTCTAAGCGGAGCTCTTGAGAGCAGAGGCTTCAGAAAAATGACTCTCTTCAATGAGAGGAAGCCTGGCAACGCTCAATCCAGGTAGGGGAACCCTCACGAGTGGAAGTCTCAGCATACGACTCTCCAAAGCGAGAGGAGACCTGACTGCACTCAGCGCTAGAGATAGCTAGCAAGGCTCACAATAGAGCCTACATACTAACAGTGCAGACTAAGAGCTCTGGAGAGTGGAGGCTTCAGCGAAATGACGCTCTTAACGAGAGAGGAAGCCTAGCAACACTCACTCCAGCTAGGGGAACCCTTACGGTGGAAGCCTCAGCATAATGACTCTCCAAAGCGAGGGGAGACCTGACTACACTCAGTGCTAGAGAAAGCTAGCATGGCTCACAATAGAGCCTACACACCAATAGTGCGGTCTAAGCGGAGCTCTGGAGCGAAGGCTTCAGCAGAATGACTCTCTTAAATGAGCGGAGGCCTAGCAACACCCGATCCAGGTAGGGGAACCCTTACAGTGGAAGTCTCAGCATAATGACTCTCTAAAGCGAGAGGAGACCTGACTTCACTCAGCGCTAGCGCTAGCGAGGCTCACAATAGAGCCTACACACCAATAGTGCGGTCTAAGCGGAGCTCTGGAGCGGAGGCTTCAGGAAAATGACTCTCTTAAATGAGAGGAAGCCTAGCTACACTCGATCCAGGTACAGGAGCTCTTAAGAGTGGAGGTCTCAGCATAACAACTCTCTGAAGTGAGAGGAGACCTGACTACACTCAGCACTAGAGAAAGCTAGCCAGGCTCACAATATAGCCTATACACCAATAGTGCGGTCTAAGCGGAGCTCTGGAGAGTGGAGACTTCAGCAAAAGGACTCTCTTAAATGAGAGGAAGCCTAGCAACACTCGATCCAGGTTAAAAAATACACCTTTTTTTTTTTCAGCTCGCCAGGGCCCCTAGGGGGCATCGACGCATATCCGCGCTCGTGCCTCCCTTCAATGTCAGCATAATTAACATGCTTATACCGATGGATGCCAGCTGAATATGGTTTATCCCATGCCTACCTGATCTCACTATGAAGATCTGGAAGGAATGGGAGGCTCACGGAGCTGGGAGGTTATGCCAGATAGAGATCGCTCATCAAGTCTACTGCGAACCACTCCCCTTTTCCTGTGCCTCCACTGTAGGTCTACCTAGCAGAAGCGCACGCTTCATAACCTCCAGCAGCTCTACACGGGGCAGACAAGCTGAGAAGGCTCAGAAATATCCTCTCCGCCTTCATCAGCCCACCATGAGCCAGCAAAGCACTTCCTGCAGGATCAGAAGATGTAACAGACGATACATCTTCCTCCGCAGTTTACTCTTGTCAGCCGCTGTCAAGCACAAGATGAAAATTCCTCTCTCAAACTCGTTTAGCTCCATCTGCGATCGCGCCAACTCAGTCTCTTCACTGCCTCAGCAGCGGCTGGACCCAAGCCGGGGGCAGATGATCAACCCAATTCTCTAAAGGGACAAAGCGAGCGGAGCTTTTCCCAAAGGAAAAAGGCTCACAATGAATGCATTCCATTCCCTCGAGAACAGAGCGCGCATGCTTTTCGCCCAACGCATAAGTCGTGTGTGTCATCTGGTGTCAGAAACGCTGACACAGATCGGCACACCTCCTAAAGCGTTTCATAATACTCACACTTCAGAAACAAGGTCCCCTGAAGACAAAAAAGAGGATGATGTGTTCCACAGGCGCCCTTTTATGCTCGCAGACGCTCATTAGCTTGCGTCATAGGCGTCCACCTGCCAATGTCAAGGGCATTGGGTGTTTGTAATCATGCTTCAAGACACCGGTCACGCTGGAGGCGTTCCCATAGCGCCCTCTAGAGGACGCAGCGTAGAAGTTCCCTTCGGAAGGGAATGATAAATTCAAACCGAATGATTACTATGTTGCTGCAAGAAACCCTTGCTGACATTATAAGTATACTTAAAATGCTATAAAAGAGCAGAATACGACCCCTTTAATCTAACAATGAAACAGTGGGACACAGAGGAATAAATCCTCACCTTCAGTGTTCAGTCGACTCACTTCAATCGAACAAAACGATCGTCTGGAAACACAGATGATGGTGTGTTTACAGTCAAAACACGCAACTGCTCTGTAAAATTAATTAATGTTTATAATATTATTATTTTGATCTGTTATTATTTACAAAATGTTATTTTGTAATATCTCAGATCATCTCAGCATCGTTTTTTTTCATGCAGCTTTAGTGCAGATATTATTATCCCTGTAAAGCCTGAAATAATAACGGCTGGTCTATGTGGTAATACAATCGGGCAGGACATCCAAACGCTCACCTATCATTCATCAACCTCAAATATGGCTTTTCATCTGAAAGATGTATGTAGTAGCAACTTTACATGGCCGCTCAATATGATGTTAACCTAGAGAAATGTGCGCTATTGAAGTGTTTGTGTGGAAGCGCGTTTGCTGCAGGACAGGCTCCGGTGCGCTCACTTGCTCTTAAAATCTCCGTCATTTTTGGTCATACAGATAAAAGTAGCCTAATACATCTTTCGAATCTGTAAAGACTCTACGTTTATTTGTGTGCACTCAGAATAACAACGAAAGCGTTGCTTTTAAGCAAACAGGATGCGCTTTAGGTCTCATGTGAACTTGAGCGAGAAACTTGAAACTCCGTCTTTGAAAAATATATCTATAGAGTGAAATGTCTAAAAATTAAAATAGAAGACGTGTGTGTTAGCATGGATGATTTACATGAAATTTAATCTGTGCAACACTGTGCATAAGACGGCTTTCAGTTCAATATAATAACAAAAAACGACATTTTGGGTTTTTATTCAACTAATAAGCTGGGCGCTGTGATCTGTACTATATTTTTACTGTAATTGACAGTTATCGGCAAAAAAATAAAAATAAAACCAACACGGGAGTGGGAGGGAATGGGAGTCATTCTTCCAGGAGTGGAACGGGATTTTCCTCCAGTTTTTTCATGGGATTGGGACGGGAAGAGATTAAAGTTTGTGATGCATTTTGGAAACAGGAGATGAGCCCCTGGTCTAATGCGCCACCTGGCTTAAGAAACCCGTTCTCAAAGACTTACTTTTAGTCATTATTTGGGTAGCACACATATTCTGAATGCCTTCGGCAGAATTCAAATGAGCCATTTTAATCTAGATTAATCTAGATTAATTCCAAGATTAATCTAGATTAATCTAGATTAAAAAATTAATCTATGCCCACCACTAATATATATATATATATATAAGTTATTCTTACATTTACACAAAATTTAAATTAATAAACAATATTAATTATTACTTCAATAATACTTCAATTACTACTATAATTATCACTTGCTAAAAGTCTGAGATATCAATCAGAAGACAGAAGGCATGTAGTAGATTGTGTACAACAAGTTTTTCAGTGAAGTTTTGATCATGTTGATTATTTAGAGGCCTTAAAAATATGTGAATAAAATAATACCGCAGATTGTATAGGCTTAAAGCATAAGGAGACAAAAAATTCTGACATTCATGTTATTTTTTTTAAACACTCTGCTCAGTTTATTTTAGAAGGTCAGAATTTTTTTTTTATTGTGCATTAACATACTTTAAAGACAAACTTAATGGAGGCAAAGAAAAAATATATAAAACATTTTGACGTCAGTGAGCAAAGAATATGAGAGAGAAAACAAAAATTAAGACGCGGACGTGAAGGTGCTGCATGATTATATTAGCTGCATAACTAAATAACAGAGAGTGCAGGAGTGAGTATGAGCATTAATTGAGTTTTCAAGTATTTATAAGGATTCAAAGTACTTATAAGGATTCCAGAATGTCAGTAAATGAATATGTAATAATATGTACTATAGCGGAACTGAAATGTTTATTGCATGACCTGTAGTGCAGATTGGTTTTAAGAATCAGTCAGTCTGTATTTCATGAATGGACACCACCATCATTCTCTTACACACCGTGCTCACATGACTCCCATCAGCCAATCAGAGGGATGCGGCACTGAGTTCTGTGTTAGGGGTTTGGTCTATTTAAAAGCAACCTGGCCAGTTTGCTGGCTCTCTCTGTCATCTCTACGATGTTATTCTAGTGTCATGTCTATATTATAAACATAAACTATAGAAATGCATAAAATATTAACCTTTAATAATGGATTTTATGTGTTTGTTTACCATAGGTACTGTCATATCACGCCACTTGCTCAAAGACTGAGGTGGATAAGTTTAAGGTAAACAGTAATGCGTCATTGAGTCATATCCAGACGACGCATCTGACATTTCAGTGCTGTTTGGTACAATATCAATGAAATAACCAGATTTATGATATATTAACCTCAGTATATCAGACTGTATTATTTATGCAGTATGTATAATTCAGAACAAAACTATTCAATATCTCATCAGTGTTTGTGCATTATTGATACAGTCTCCGTGAAGTATTGTTAACGAAATGCCTCATTTATCATGAGTTCGTTTTCTGGGGAAATGCTCATTTTTAATGTGTTAACTGGATTTTGCCAGGAGCTCTTATAGCATTTCATTGACAAGTACCAGCATGTTTCCAAGAGTGAATGAAGAACCCATTGCTTAAAGCCAAATCCAGGAATATCACACTATATATATGTATATATGCCACTAAATATATAAGCTCCCATGGCTCTCTTGATCTGTCACTGCCACTGGCACAACTCTAAGCAGGGGTCAGACCTCAAGGCTGATAAACCAAACCCATGAACCCATGCTGAAGTTGTTAACATTAATAATTTGAGAATAAAGTATAACAATAATTATAATTTGCATTTATTTAAATTTTGCACTCATTTAATGTAAAATAAAATAAAATAAATAATAAATAATAGAAATAATAAATAAAAAACTTAATCTTTAAAATTGAAAATTAGAAATGTTGCTCTGGCATTTAGCATAGAAGTTGAATTACTAAAGGTACTAAAACTGAAATAAAAATAAATACAAAGTAAGTAGACAAAAGTTAATAATAAATACAATAGCACATACAATTACTGAAACTAAAATTAAACATAAAACTGAAAATATTAAAATAACTATATTTCAAAATATTAATAAATACCATAGAAATAAAATAGATACTAAATATTACTGTATGTGTGTAGATTGTTTCTATATCTGCAGTCTATTTCTAAAACACTACTGCTTATATCAAAAAAGACATTCTCCATTTATATATATTTCTGTATAAATATGTGCTATAAATATGTATTAACAATAATTACATATATTTGATCATCATACACTTTGGAACCATAAACTTGGCTGTGTGAATAACAGTAATTTTTGTTGTATGAAAGAGAGCAGCTTGGACATTCTGCTAAATATTTCATTTTGTGTTTGAAGAGAAAAAAAAAAATATATATATTTTCATTTTTAGATTATGACATTGTTTCATGTGGATTGTTCCTGTAAAAGCATCCACTGCAGCGTAAAGTGTCATGCTGGATGGTGAAAACTGTAGCATGGTTTGGTTTCTTCTTCTTGTTCTTCTGTATGAGTACCGGGTACGAATAATTATATAAATAAATATCTACAATTAGAATTTGTTAATGACGTCACAGAATAACACACAGCTCCTCCTGCCAGCAGTCCCTCATTAGATCTGTGAATGTGCGTGAATTTATTTGTAGTGCCTCATTAGCACGACTCTGAGCTTCAGTCAGCATTAACACATGCATTATTGAAAATCCTGACGCTGGTTTCGTTCCATTCACAAAGCATCTGTTTTAAAGCACTCAAGAGCAAACTCTGTCCTTTCCGCCTCCTGCGTCTCTCTCTCTTTTTTACACACACACACTCTCTCTCTCTCTCTATTGTTCTTTTCCTCAGGCAGCAAACATCCCTCTGGTGTGTGAACTGAGCATTGATAAACTATCATTTGATGACTTCTCTCTGGATGTGGATGCCATGGTCACTGCAGCTCTGCGGATGTTTATGGAGCTGGGAATGGTGCAGAAATTCAAAATAGACTATGAGGTTCACACGTTTGCATTTCTTTTAATCTTTACTCAGCAATAAGCAAGAGTGCTGTTGTATTGAATATCAGCAAGGCTGGGATTTGATCATAAGTCTGTATTAATTTATAAAAGTAAAATGTGATAAGAGTTCATATTGAGTCACAATTTTTTTTATTTCTTATATATTAGTGACAGCGGTAATAGTTCCAAAAAGCCAGGCATCCCAGTAAAACATGCACTGTTTTTCAGCACTCTTGACCATTCAAATTAGAAGACAGGAACTACTGTAGCTTTTTTGGTTGTATCGTAACACCACATCTCTTCTTTCTCCTTCTAGACACTTTGTCGGTGGCTGTTGACCGTGAGGAAGAACTATCGCATGGTTCTGTATCATAACTGGAGACATGCATTCAACGTTTGCCAGTGCATGTTTTCCATGCTGACGGTGAGTGACCTAATCTGTGTTTGTTTTTGTGTAAGGAATGGGTTTGATTACTTTAATAAAGCATAACTAAACCCAGTAATTTTATGACAACTCTTAAACATTGACGTTTAGAATTGTATAATATAAACTGTAAATGATAATAAATATAATAATATCATGTGATTCACACACATTACCGCTCAAAATTGTGGGATTAGTTTTTTATTTTTATTAATTAATACTTTTATTCAGTAAGGATGCACTAAATTTATCAAAATTTACAGTAAATACATGTATGATGTTATAAAATATTTCTGTTTCAAATAAATGCTGTTCTTTTAAACTTTCCATTCAGAATCCTGAAATGAAAATGAAAGCAGGACAACTGTTTTCAGCATTGATAATAAGAAATCAAATCAGAATAATAGAATGAATTCTGAAGGATAATGCGACACTGAAGGCTGGAGTAATGATGCTCAAAATACAGCTGTGCTTCACAGGAATAAATTACATTTTAAAATACAGTCACTGACTGAGTTTTTGTGATTTTTCCTTTATACACAGCTACAGTGGATTTTAAATAAAATAAGAATTTTTCGTCATTCTGGTACAGGTTGATCTTAATTTCAGCCATCCAAAGAATATTTTTTCAGAAGTGGTATGTTTTTTTGATGATAATACAATCAAATCATTTGTTTTGTTTTTAAGCCCGTAACAATTGTCTATAATTGTAACTTGAAAATGTTTTGGACTGCACAATGTGGGTTCACAAAATAATACAAAATGCAAATGCCTGTGTCCAAATATATATATATGGACCTGACTGTATATACAAATACAAAATAGATCTTTAAAATGCAATTATATTTCACAACATTACTGTTTTTTATTGTATTTTTAAATAATAGTAATGAAGGCATAAGAGACTTATTTGAAAAGCTTAAAATCTTACTGACCCCAGAATATTCCAGAGCACATATTCTGATATGAATATCAATAAATAATTTATTTTAAATCGCTCATCACATTATCAGTAAAAGTTGATATTGAAAATTCCATCTGATTATGAATTGGTTCAATTAAAAATATAGTCATCTTAAATTCTTAAATGCTTTTGGTCACTTTTTGTTAGTAGCTTGTAGTGTAGCATACTCTATAAAAATAAAAACACAAAACTTTGTTGCAGTTTCCCAGACATTAATACTGTTAGTATTATCAGCATTAAAGCTGTGGTGTGTGTGTGTGTGTTCCTCAGCCTCTGTCTTTTTACATTTACCACAGCAGTGTGACATTTATGTTTATGTGTTCATTTGCAGACGGCCGGCTTCCAGGAGACTCTAACTGAGATGGAGATTCTGGCTCTGATAGTGGGCTGTATCTGCCATGATCTGGACCACAGAGGAACCAACAATGCTTTCCAGGCCAAGTGAGACTCTGCTACTAAACCGCTAGTCAATACTAGACTCACGTCTGGCGTATTTTAAAGCTTACAGCGTTTTATGAAGCTTAATGCTGTATGTCTTCACTTTGCACATGAACTGAATGACATTTGTGTCTTTCTCAGGACGGGATCAGCTCTCTCTCTTCTTTATGGGACATCAGCCACACTAGAGCACCATCATTTCAACCATGCTGTTATGATCCTGCAGAGCGAGGTAAACTTAAAGTTACCATGAAATCAAAAGTTAATTTCTTATAAATGATTATCCATGCGTGCATACACACACACACACACACACACACACACACACACACACACACACACACACACATATATATACAGTGGGGGAAATTATTCGATCCCCTGCTGATATTGTAAGTTTGCCCACTGACAAATAAACTATCAATCTATAACTTTATTGGTAGGTTTATTTGAACAGTGAGAGACAGAATAACAACAACAAAAATCCAGAAAAATGTATTTCAAAAAAGTTATAAATTGATTTGCATTTGAATGAGTCAAATAAGTATTTGATCCCCTATCAATCAGCAAGATTTCTGGCTCCCAGGTGTCTTTTATACAGGGAGGGAGCTGACATTAGGAACACTCTCTTAAAGGGAGGGTAAAGCTTGTTACATGTATAAAAGACAGCTGTCCACAGAAGCAAAGAATCAATCAGATTCCAAACTCTTCCCCATGACCAAGACCAAAGAGCTGTCAGGGACAAGATTGTAGATCTACACAAGGCTGGAATGGGCTACAAGACCATCGCCAAGCAGCTTGGTGAGAAGGAGACAACAGTTGGTGTGATTATTTGCAAATGGAAGAAACACAAAATAACAGTCAATCTCCCTCGGTCAGGCGCTCCATGCAAGATCTCACCTTGTGGAGTTTAAATGATCATGAGAATGATGAGGAATCAATCCAGAACTACACGGGAGGATCTTGTCAATGATCTCAAGGCAGCTGGGACCATAGTCACCAAGAAAACAATTGGTAACACACTACGCCATGAGCCTGGTCAGTACCTGGATGGGAGACCTCCTGAGAAAACTAGGTTGCTGCTGGAAGAGGTGTTAGTGAGGCCAGCAGGGGGTGCTCACCCTGTGGTCTGTGTGGGTCCTAACGCCCCAGTATAGTGATGGGGACACTATACTGTCAACAAGCACCGTCTTTCGGATGAGACGTTAAATCGAGGTCCTGACTCTCTGTGGTCATTAAAAGTCTCACGGCACTTCTCGTAAAGAGTAGGGGTGTAACCCCGGTGTCCTGGCCAAATTCCCACTACTGGCCCTTGTCAATCATGGCCTCCTAATAATCCCCATCCACTTGATTGGCTCTACCTCTCTCTCTCCTCTCCATCTGTAGCTGGTGTGTGGTGAGCGCACTGGCGCCGTTGTGCTGTGGCATCCATCGCATCATCCAAGTGGATGCTGCACACTGGTGGTGGTTGAGGAGAGACCCCCCCACATGATTGTAAAGCACTTTGGGTGTACAGCAATACACAAAAAGCGCTATATAAATGCATCATTCATTCATTCATTCATTCAAGGACTGAAATCCTGCAGCGCCCGCAAGGTCCCCTGCTCAAGAAAGCACACGTACAGGCCCATCTGAAGTTTTCCAATGATTCAGAGGAGAACTGGGTGAAAGTATTAGAATCAGATAAGACCAAAATCAAGCTTTTGGCATCAACTCAACTCGTCATGTTTGGAGGAGGAGTAATGCTGTCTATGTCCCCAAGAACACCATTCCCACCATCAAACATGGAGGTGGAAACATTATGCTTTGGGGTGTTTTTCTGCTAAGGGGACAGGACAACTGCACCGCATCAAAGAGACGATGGAAGGGGCCATGTACCGTCAGAGCCAGGGCATTGAAGCCAGCAAGGGTATTGAAAACATATGGGCAAGGACCCAAAACACACGGCCAAGGCAACAACAGAGTGACTTAAGAAGAAGCACATTAAGGTCCTGGAGTGGCCTAGCCAGTCTCCAAACCTTAGTCCCATAGAAAAACTGTGAAGGGAGTTGAAGGTTCGAGTTGCCAAACGTCAGCATTGAAACCTTAATGATTTGGAGAGGATATGCAAAGAGGAGGGGATTCAAAATCCCTCCCGAGATGTGTGCAAACCTGGTGGCCAACTACAAGAAACATCTGACCTCTGTGATTGCCAACAAGGGTTTTGCCACCAAGTAATAAGTCATGTTTTGCGAAGGGGTCAAATACTTATTTGACTCATTAAAATGCAAATCGATTTTTTTGTTGTTATTTTGTCTCTCACTGTTCAAATAAACCTACCATTAAAATTATAGACTGATCATTTATTTGTCAGTGGGCAAACGTACAAAATCAACAGGGGATCAAATATTTTTCCCCACTGTATATATATATATATGTGTGTGTGTGTGTGTGTATGTGTGTGTGTGTGTGTTATATATACAACAACAATCCAATCAATTCTCATGGACAAAAACGAGTCATGTCCAGTAGGGCTGTGCGATTAATCGAAATCGAAATAAAATCGTGATTTGAGCTTGCTTCTAAATTGCTTTATAGCACGATTTTTTTCCGCGCCCCCGGCCCTAACCTCCCGCAGTATGCTATCTGAACCAATCAGAATGCAACGCGCCTAAATTGAGCGCGAGAACAGAACAGACCGGGCATACAGTCAGATAGTATGCTAAAGAAACAGGGAAGATGAGTTCAGAAGAGGATAAGGACTTTTATTTTCTAATTCAAGAAGCTGTTTTCTCGACATACGTCACAATTGAGAAGAAAATATGGCAGTAATTTCGGTTTTAAACAGTTAACAATTAATTATTTGAACTACAGTACAAAGTTACAAATAAATGAGAACGTCTTAACTAGAAATTATACTATTATACAAATCATTTTACTAGAAGAGTTTGCAAAACAATACAAACGATTTACAAGAAATATTGTAGTACAGTTTACAATGAGTTATAATTTAGAAAATAAGCCATACAACAATCTACCATCATTTCTATTGTTGAACACCAACTACAATATTGTGAAAAAGTACAATGAATGAGTGAATGATGCATTTATATAGGGCTTTTTGTGTATTGCTATACACCCAAATCACTTTACAATCATGTGGGGGGTCTCTCCTCAACCACCACCAGTGTGCAGCATCCACTTGGATGATGCGACGACTGCCACAGAACAACGGCGCCAGTGCGCTCACCACACACCAGCTACAGGTGGAGAGGAGAAAGAGACATAGAGCCAATCAAGTGGATGGGGATTATTAGGAGGCCATGATTGACAAGGGCCAGTGGTGGGAATTTGGCCAGGACACCGGGGTTACACCCCTACTCTTTACAAGAAGTGCCATGGAAGTTTAAATGACCACAGAGAGTCAGGACCTCGATTTAACGTCTCATCCGAAAGACGGCTCTTTTTGACAGTATAGTGTCCCCGTCACTACACTGGGGCTTTAGGACCCACACAGACCGCAGGGTGAGCACCCCCTGCTGGCCTCACTAACACCTCTTCCAGCAGCAACCTAGTTTTCCCAGGAGGTCTCCCATCCAGGAACTGACCAGGCTCAACCCTGTTTAGCTTCAGTGGGCAACCAGTCTTGTGCTGCAGGGTGATATGGCTGTGGCGATGTATAAGATTATTTAACTTAAGCCATAATACAAATCACTTTAACAAAACGAAATAAGCAAACAGCTCAAGTCAATAAACAAATAGACATCCTTTACAATAATTCAATACAATAACCATTGTAGGGAATTTACTATTTATGATCCATTCCTATTTAGAATTTAAACCACACATAAAAACAATAAAGTGAGTACATACAGAACATATAAAGAGTACATAGAAATCAGAAATAAAAATAAAGACTTAAAATAGGTAGTAATTGAATGCTTGTATCAGAAGACTTAGACTTTCACTTATAAAATCAGCCACACTGAACCAATGCCATACAAAAATAAACATTTTAACGTCAGTAAATGAAATAGCAAGGGGGAAATGAGAGAGAGAGAGAGAGAGAGAGAGAGAGAGAGAGAGAGAGAGAGGTGATTAAATAACACCCTGTGGTAACTGACAGATGTTGACTGGGAATAATTGCTTTCTACAGACACAGCGTGTTTATCTGTGTTACTGTCCTTTGCATGAGCTTCGGTCATCATTTACTCAGAGAAAGAACGTGTTCACTGACCAGCAGACAGACAAGTATTAATTAAGTTGGTCCTTAATGAAATGGGAATGGTTGCCCTGCTCTTTAATCTGGTAGGGCAGATATAGCCGATCCTATTTCCCATCATACCTTGCAGTTGACTGAAAAGATAACTGATGACTCAAAAGCTGAAATACATTTGAACAAGCTTAAATGATGACATCTAAATGATAACACATTTTCTGAAAATAATTCAATTAAAGTGAAAGTATTACATATTTGAATGGTTTGTCAAACATGAGCAAACGGAAGTGTGTGTATGTGTATTTTAAAGAAATGTCTTTGTTTTTCTTAAGGCAGCACGAGGACTCTCTGTTTAAAATTTCACACAGTCTTTTTTGGCACGTTTAATATCAGTTTATTTTAATCAGGCACTCTGATGTAAGCATGCGTGGGTGGCTTGAATTCAGAGTTACATGTTAAGCAATGGTTATATATTCATACACAACCCCACAATATATGGAAATGTATCCTTGACATAGTACTATCTGAAAAGTACCTGTATCTGTAAGATAAAAAATGCATCGCTACACTGAGCCAGTTGACTTACCATGAAACACCATCAGTGCAGATATCAACATCAGTTCTAAAAATTGACTTTTTGCAGGGCAGAACCATATTTAATGAATGAAATTGATATATTTTTGTTTAATAATTTATTTATTTTCTTTGTCTCTCGAGGGTCACAATATTTTCTCTAATCTGTCGTCACATGAGTATGGAGAACTCATGCAGCTCCTAAAACAATCCATACTGGCCACAGACTTAACGCTCTACTTCCAGTAAGTACTGAAATAAGACACACTTCTGTCTCTGTCACATCAAATCAATTCAATATGAATGTGCCAAATCTACACTACACTTCAAAAGTCTTGGTTCAGTAAGACTTTTCTTATATGAAAGAAATAACTACTTTTATTCAAAATACATGTATTAAATTGATTAAAAAAATCACAGTACAATCATTTATAGTATTATTAGATTTCTGTTTTAGATAAATGTTCTTATTTTGAACTTTATATTCAATAAAGAATCTTGAAATAAATAATAATAATAATGCTGAAAATTCAGTTCTGCATCACAGAAACAAATTTAATTTTACAAAATATTCAACTATTAACATTTCAATTAACATTTCACACTGTTGTGGCGTTTATCCTGTTTTTATTAAATAAATGCAGCCTTAAAAAAAATTAATCTTAAAACATAAAAAAATATGTTTACAAAAGTCGTACCGACCATACACTTTTAAACAGTAGTCGTGTATCTATAATATTACATAGATGTACACAAATGAACTGTATACATTGGCAGAAGTATTGTTTATTGTGTTCGTAGGTAAAATAATGTGTGAATGTTTCCCTGCTGCACTGATGTTGGTTGCAGATGTGATACGTTTTCTTGACCCTGTACTGCCGCCATGTGGCAGCTCTGTGAACTGCACAGTACTCATGGAGATTTCATTTACAGGAACAGGAATTGCTTCTTTGAGCTGGTGAATAAAGGTGAATACAACTGGAACGTGAAGGAACACAGAGACATGTGCAGGTCAGTTACATATGAACATGCTTGCACAAACACACACCAAATACCTTTACATTTCTGATTCTAATTCATTTCTAAACATCTCTCAGGTCGATGTTGATGACAGCATGTGATCTGGGGGCTGTCACTAAACCCTGGGAGATATCATGCAAGGTAGATGCTCTTACCCACAATACACCACAGATGAGTATGGAAATTAATATTACTGGGATTGGAAAAAATGCTGAAGTGAAATAAAATATTAAATGTTAAACTTTGAAAATTAGAAATGTTTCTTTGGCAACTAAGTGAAGTAAGTTTAAGTTAAAATACAAAAATTACTAAAACTAAAATGAAAAAGAATACAAATGGAAAACCCACATCAAATTACTAAAACAAACTGAAATGAAAATTAAAATGAAAACTAAAAATACAGAATAAAAGCTCATTTATAAGTACTATAAATTATGTTTGAATAATGCTTAACTGCTAGCATGTTAACATGTGTCTTTTGTATTCTAACAGGTTGCAGAGCTGGTGACTAGTGAGTTTTTCGAGCAGGGAGACAGAGAGCGATCAGAACTGAAACTAACTCCCTCAGTAAGTTCAACACTTTTACATCACCTGATCACATCATGATCACCTGCCTGTTTATAGAAGGAATGTATTTCTGTTAGAACAAAAATGTTTGTTAAGCTGTAAAATGCCTAAATTATACAAAAGTGCATAGCGTCTTTACATGGCCATGACAGATTATGACAGGATTTTACCATTTTTATACTCTGGTATGATCCAGTTATATGGCATTGGGAAACATTAGGAAGTATCGAGATGCCACAGCTTTGAAGCTCTCTGTAGAGACGCTCGCCTCAGGTTAAAAGTCTCAGTCTTATGCTCAGAGTGTGTGGGTGTTAGCATGATATATTCAAACACGGACCCTCTATCTCTGTGCTGCAGCCCGCACTGCCACACACACACACACACACACAGACACAGACACAGACACAGACACACGCACACAGACACACGCACACAGACACAGACACAGACACACACACACACACGCACACACACACACACACAAAGAAAAGAGCACAAGTATTATCAGCTACAACAGACAAGTGCATTAAATTAATTGTCTTAAAGGCAAACATTAATCAAACAATGAACTATGACCATCTAATCACATCTGTAGGTGAAGATGGTGAACAATATAAAGAAAAACACATGAAAAGGGCTCATTCAAGAGGGTCTGTGTCTCTGTTTCTCAAACGGAAAATGTTATTGCTCAGAGGTTGCGCTTTTATTTCTCTTTATATTTAAATCAACTTTGTCTCAAATAGAAATAGACACAAATGAGACAATTGTTGACGTAGAGTAAAAGTATAGAGGATATTTCAGTTTAGTGTTCAGAAAAGTATCCAGATGGCTCTTGTGAAAAAGAAGTGTACTTAATTTGCACTTGTAGTGTACTTGGAATCTTATGTATATATAATATATTAATGAAATTAAAGACCACTTAAGTTACATTTCATGACTGTTTCTCAAAACACTTTGTAATATTGGGAAATTGAAAGTTTTACTTTAAAGTGCATTTTTAATCATTATATGTTGTGTCGTGTATCATGAAATTGCATATAAAGATGAACTTAAGTCCTACTTAAGATGGTAAAAAAAGCAGTCTGAAGTTCAGTGAATTGCATTTAAACTATTCATTTTAAGTTATATTTTTTCAAGTATATTATTTCTGTACGTACTCTTTTTAAAAGCAGTCTAAAACGCACTTCTTTTCGCAAAGGGGCTTAAGCAAATGTATCCATGTGTTCATTTTGTCTGAGAAACAACTGAGATAAGCTTTAGGGTTTTTTCATCTTCTATGGATCGCAGCACTTCTAAACATATTTGCAGGTTTATGTTTAATCAATATTTATTAGTTTGTATTTGTGTGTGTGTAATAGGCCATTTTTGACCGAAACCGCAAAGATGAGCTGCCAGGTCTACAGCTGGAGTGGATTGATGGAATCTGTGCGCCGCTGTATGAGGTAATACATCATCAATACAGTCAATGAAAACTGATAATGTGAAACAAATCTTGTATAGAGAACAGTCAAAGAGGGTAGTTACCCAATCGATAAAAACACTTTTCTTTTATTGTCCTTTCTGCCGCACTAGAACCATCAAATGAAATTGCAAAAATCATTTCACAATCATTCCACTATCTTCTATTAGTTAGACAAAGATAGTTTCAAAAATATAATAATATATCTTTTTAAATAAATGGAACAGTTTATAAAAAATTTAACCACTTAAGCGAGATTGTTATAATAGTATTTCAGGCAGCATATAAATATCAGTTGTCACTCTATATCTCACAATAATATGTCTTTAACATGATAGTTAAATGCTTGGTTTCTTGATCAAAGCTCTGTAGTTTGTTTTGTTGGCAGAAAAACATAGAATGCAGTTTCATGAAATACATTGTTCATTGAGAGATGAACAAATTAAATGTTCCTCAAAAGCCTGATGGATCACATTTGATACATTGTAATATGATTTTTCTAAAACGTGATGTGTGGATAATCAAGTAAACTAAGCTGATTGAGTCCAGTAAGTGTCATTCTTGAAATATTACAATATAAAAGTTATTAAAATGTTTGCTTTATAAAAATCTGTAAAGATTTCACAGAGAAAAGACACGTGAACCACAACCTGGAGGAGGATTTTTACAATTAAATTAAACTGCCTTTCACTTGCTAAAAAAGGGAATTAGAAGACAGAAGGCATGTAGTACAGTAGATTGTGTGCAACAGGTTTAGATGTAAAGGTCTTAGAAATGTGTGTATCAACTATGATACAGTAGGCTATAAAGGGTTATTATACATATTCACAGATTTTCATGGACACAGTTCCCTCAAACGTTCCCTCTCTCATTCTTCTCTCTTTTATTCTGCATGTATGAACAGAAATATCAGTCTAGCAGGCCAGATCTCAGAGACAGGCGTACCACGACATCATCCACGCTTTCTATGCTCTAATTCCTCTATTAGCCTTCATCCTCAAAGAAAGGCAGAGATGAGGACGCTTAATAACGTTGTAAATTACATGGAAACCAGAATTTTAGAGTTTCTGAAGAGAATTAACCTCTGCCAGAAGGTCAGGGTGCTGCTTTATGTGGTGTTGTGAAATGCAGTTGCTAGGGTATTCTGGCTGGTTGCTATGGTATTGCTTTGCTACAGTAGTTGCTAGGGTACTTGTGCAAGTCAAAAGTCTCTGTGATATTCTGCTCTTTAAATATGAGAGTGCGGATTTGATCAAATCACTGACACTAAGAATGAGCAGCAGTAAGAGTGCTGCTTGCCTTAGCAAACTAATAACATTACCGCTAATTAAATGTCTAAAGAGAATAAATGATCTTTTCATTCAGTTCTTATTTCAAGTGAGTTTTGAGAGCTTGGTTTAAAATCACCTGCATGTATGAATTAAATGGAAAGCTGTTACAGGCAGAGCAGATTTCTTCATAGATTTTTCCACACTGTGTGTGTCTGTGTGTGTGTTTAAAGAATCCTGCCAGTCACACACTCTGCGGGAAAGCAGGAAATGCGTGGGAGTGTTTTTTGCCTTGACCCTCCTCCCTCTCTCTCGTTGTTCCTCTCTTTTAAACTTCTTCACTATTGCTCATTTGCCTGTGTCCTGATCTATCAAGCTCAAGGCCATAACCATGCCTTGGAAATTAGATGGGGATGATCTCTTTATTTAAAGGATTAAAAGGTATTTAAGGCAATAATAAAACAATTAAGAACAGGGGAAAAATTATTTAAATGCGCACCTTTTTAATTTGAAAAATTATTTAAAATATGCCCACATTCACTTTTATTTGTTTGACTAAAATGTCAAAAGTTCAAAATGTTTCTTGTCTCATCATATTCAGTTAGCCACTTAAATTATAGCATGTATATAATTAGGGCTTGTTCCCCTCGGTCCGTTCGCCACGGGGCTCCCTCACAGCGCGGGGCCCGGTGCGACCGCACCAGTTGCAGGTCGCACCAGTTGCAGACGGCCCTGGCCGCCTGCGCTGGGGATTAATGGTCAGATGTTCTGCGTGTAACAACAGATAATTCAACAAAACACTTGACTGAAGCATGGAGAGTGTTTTTCCTGCACATGGCAGCTTTATGACAGTTTATCACTGAGCAACTCAAACAACAGCTCATTTATTCATGTGCAGTCATTCCTCACTTTAATGCTTTAGAGTTAACTAAAAATGTGTGATGTTCTCGAACAGTGACATGAGAATCACAAGAATCTGTCCTTCCTGTTTGAATGTTCATTTCTAGTGAAAACAGTCGCCTTGTTTCTTCTTCTTCACATTCTAGTAAAAATCCTTAACATTAATAAGGTAGTTTTGAATATGGTGGAATATGGTTATAAAGAGTACTGATTATGAAAAATAATAATATACTTTAAAAGAAACTGAAAACTGAATACACAGTAATATTTTCAGACACTTAATTGTATGTTAAATTGCAGTTAAATGAAAATATATGAGTTTAAATTTATATAAAATGCAGTTAGCTGAACATTTGAGTATTTTTGACCCACTTATGAAGGACTTAAGTAAACTGTTATATGTAAAATTCATAATTACTTTTATTGTATTTTAAATATGGTTAAAGTGAACGTACTGACAAGCATTTATGATAAACTAAAATATACTTTAATGCCATTTATTTTCAAACTTTTAAGGGATGTATTTGTAATGTTGAGGTTGCAGTTTAATACATTTAAATACAGTATATTAACTTAACATGCAATGTTGAATAACACACTACAGTTAAGATTATAATCAAGTACTTTACACTTGCTTTAGTATGTTAGTCAACACAAGTGTCTTTCTTTAAAGCACAACAAAAGATCATTTAAAATGTACTTTAAAGTATAACTTTAAATTTTACATTACAAAGTGGACTTTAAAAAAAATTCAAGTTAAGAAATGAAAGTGTATCTCTTTGAGCACACTTAAGTGATGTTTTATTTCATTAATATTATATCTGCAAGTAGTTTTTTAATATACTTTTAAGATTTGGAGTACTCTGCATTTTATTACAATTCAGCACACATCTTTTTTATTTTTTATAACTATTGTTTGTGTATTTAGAATTAATAGACGTATCAACTTTTAAAAGGGTGGATCTTATGTTTTTAATGTGTCTACCATTGGTGCAAATGCAGTTTACATAAATCAGCTCTTTCTCTCTTTCTCTCCAGACATTTGCCAAATTAAACACCAAACTACAGCCAATGGTTGACTTGATCAAGGCCAATCGTGCCAAATGGGAAGAGCTTCACCACAGACACCAGCACAGCCAGGAAACCAGCAGCCCTGGCAGTCCATGTAACACAGACGCCACTGCAACCAGCTGCAGCTGCGCAGGCACCAGCGACACGGCCCCTTTGCATTCCGTGAGCTAACTCTGGAGAGAGAAACCTGCCAGATTTTGCCACAATGCTTCTCTCTGGCCCGTAGCAATGCAGACAGAAGGAGTTTTGACCTCTGCTGCACGCTTCAGACCAGCAGCCATTACCTCACTAGCGCCCTCTATTGGGAATTTACTCTGTCTGCGAGCACTTCAGGCAACCGCGACCGAGTTTACGTTCCTCTCCACAGTGCAAAGACTGCACGTTTAGCTAGCAACAGAGAACCTTAGGGATGTGTTTACGCCCAGAAGCTAATTGGCTGAATTAGCTACTTTAGGGCTAGCATGCTAACATAACATTGCGCGTGTAAGCTACTTTCAGCAGGGACTGTTTAAGAAGGATTGCCGCTTTTTGAAAGTTATGATAGTGTATTTTTCCCTTTGTAGCTTTGATCTTGTTGAATGGACACATATCCTGAGCACTGGTGCTCGGTTCTGTTCTGTGCGTATGTCATGTGAAGAAATGACTACTGCAGGATTTGACTCTGTGTTTCCTTTGTTGTTTTAGCTGATGTATTTATTCCAGGATCGGGGGTTTGTGGAGCCGTGGGGCTCTTGGCAATGCTTGCAATGCAAATCTACTCCAGCGCTGTACTCTGTGCCTTGGTAAAACCCAATGATAATGCATGCAGCCCATCCTTGACATCACTCTTCTCTCTAGTTCACATTGCATATCGTCATGGATTTTCCCTCATGTCTTGGGCCTGTTTCATATCTCGAAGGTAAGCAACGTGTTTTTATTCCAGCAACCATGATGAAAAATTTAAGTTCTGACATCATTTATTCACACTTTTATTGTTTCAAGTAGGGGTGTGCGATATATATCTTTTTTACGATAATATCATACTTGTTTAAACGATATGCGATTTGACATTATCAAGTATATTGCAAAAACCTAACAGTAAACAAGTCCAATAAACAAGAATCTAATATTAAATGACAATTGCGGTTTAGACACAAGTTCCTGTTTTTTGCTCTATTTCATCAACGAAAATAGTTTGAAACAAAGCCATGGCAGAACTGTTTTGCTTCTCTGAGAAACACATGATGGTGTTTTGTTACTGAACTGATCAGCGTTAATTTGAACAAATCGGTTTAATGAATGATTCAATGACTCACTCATGCAGTGATTTACCACCAATTTTAAGTTTATATTTAAAGTATATTTTCCTTTTTCAAACATAATAAAAAAAATCAGAGAGGAGGTGAGTACCCTGACTAAATGGTGTCAGGAGATTTTGGGTGCGTTTCCCAAAATCATAGTTAACCAAACAGTGCTTCATGTTCTGTCGTTACCAACATAGTTCAACTGTTTCCCGAATCTATAGTTCCAACAAACATTTGCAAACAACTCAGCAAAGATTTCACTCCGCCTTCTTAACGTCATTAAAGTGCCCCTATTATGGGTGATGAAAGGTTCATATTTTGGTTTTGGGAGTCCCCAACAACAGGTTGACATGCATGCAGGGTCAATACGCTTTCATTGTCTTATAATATGCACTTATTTTTACCTTAATTCTTAACAAATCCAAAACGATTTACTCAACAATTAATTTTTCCAAACCCCTCCTTTGCTTGATAATAAATGTGTCATTGGTCCGATCTCTCTCACTTTCATTTCATCATGCCTGTAATGCCTGATAAAGCAGCGTTTGTGAGCGCAATGCTGCTTTGTGTACAGTTACCGGGGAAACAGCTATTTTATCGCTCCAAAAGTGGCACCTAGTGGTAAAGAATGAATTTAGATTTTCATTCAGACCAACTCGAAAAGACCAACAAGTGGATGAGCAATATGCTAATATTTCATGTTGACGTCAATGAAATGGCTTGGGATTCGTTTTAAAATGACTCGTTTCAATCATTCAGAGTCAATTATTTCCTTTGAGAGACAATAACTTTATACACTGTGCACTTTCCGATTTAAAACTTTGCAGGATGTTTTCATTCACTTAGAGCTGTATTACTGCATGAAAGGTCATTTCAAAAATCCATAATAGAGGCACTTTAACCAAAATTATCCAAATGATGGATGTGCAACAAAGTTCCTACTTTTTCAAGAAACAATTAAGAATAATTTGTTTCTCCAACAATGCATCATACTATGGTAGTGCAATATGTCATCATTCGGGGAAACGCACCACAGGTTTAAAGCTTCTAGCTTCAAAAAGACTCAAAAGGTGTAAAAGTACCATAAAAACCATACAATAGATTTATAGAGTTTAACTTTAGGTTTGGGTTTAATTTTTTTGGCTATAAATGTGATGCCTCTCCTCATGTAAATTTAATTTTATGATGATACACTTTGTGGTAATTCTGACTGGCCAACTCCATGAAAGCTGTTGTTTGTGACAGCAACATAGCAGAGAAAAAACTGATAGTGGCTGTGTGCGGATATAAAAAAATTCAAGCGATTATCACAACCTGTTTCTTTACAAAAGGAGCCTGATATTCTCTATCTACTGTTTGGCTATTGTCTGTTATTTCTGTTATTGCATCATGTCACAAAAGCACGTCTCAAGACCCTTGCATTTTAAAACCATTCCTAAGCGATGTGTCTCGCGTTTTTAGATGCAAAGACGTGTTGTGTGTGAACGGCCCTCAGGCTGGAGTGAAACAAGCCTTACATTCCTCGCTTGTTTTAACCACATGAAGCAGCACCCAAAATCACATACTTTCCTACTATATAGTAGATGAAAACAGAATGTGAAAAGAGTAGTATATCCAAATTCACAGTATTCATAAAACCTTAGTTGTAAAGTACCTGGATGACCTACTACTTTCTGAAGTGTAAATCTAATGGACACATACTGTAACCTACCCAACTGATGCTGTTTGATTACATGATGAATGTAGTGCGTACATATTCAATTCATACTACACACATTTAGACTATACATAACATAGCATTTTAAAGTAAATACTTAGTAAGAAGTAGTACTTACTCAGAGTATGTCATTTGGGACGCAGCCGTGGTATGGGTGCTTCTTACTGGATTACCTCAAACCCAACATCCCTCATTCCAGACCCACACAGAACCTACAGAACGCCTGGCGGGTTTACACAGAAGTTCTACACACCTTCTGCATGTTTGATTACTTATTAAACACTTTGAATAATTTGGTCATGTTTTCAGCTACTACAGAAGTGCATTACTCTCCTCCACAGATTTTTTTTCATAAAATCAGTGTAGAAAATGTGTGTGTGTGTGTGTGTGTGTGTCTGCAGGTTCTATTTGGGCCTATTTCTAACTTCAGACTGCTTTTGTCAGCCACCTTTTTTCCCATAAGAGTTCTTGTGAAATTGTCAGTCTAATCTGAGTCAAGTATGTGCCTTTACTAATTAAACATCTACTTCAGTGCACAAGCATCAGAATCTCATTGTAGGGAAGGATAGCTTGTTTGTAAATTAAGCTCTAATCTCATCTATCAGAGAAAGAAAAACAAAACTTGTCAAAATCCTTCACCCCAAAATAAAAAAATTAAAGTCAGCTATATCTTCTATAAAGAATCATTTAGGACCATAAATTGTTGTTTTTTTCCAGTTTCAACACATTTTCTGCCTAAATTCGTAAATCTGAAATGTGTACAAATTTTTCCTTTTTTGTTTGTAATTCTCATAACTCTCCTTTTTGTTTGTTTGTTTTTGTCCAGGAACTGTTAAATTCATAAATGCTTTCAGGTCTACATCTTTAAGAAAAAAAACTGAATATGTTTAAATGTGAATGCTAACAGGCATAACACACTCCTGGATTCAACACAAACCCGTCACAACAGTCACAAAAATGCCTATTATCTCGTCTTTTCAGTTTTCCTGGATGGAGGAGGAAATCTATGACTATACCACTGTATTTTGGAAAAATAAACCCTGCTGGCTGATGGGAAGGGTATTGGGACTGTGGAGCTAAATTTGTATACTTACACAGTGAAGTGTTTTTAGTGGCTGTTCATCTATCTACTGTGATCAAACGTACTATAAACTCTGAACTTCCAGGTTGAGTCAAGTCAGAGGTCACAGGGCGGTTTAACACGGCTCCTCTAAAGAAAGCCTTCCTCCATTTAGGAAAACATCTAACGTTTTGACGGCAGCTATAACATACACCACAAGCATTAACTCAGATCAGACATTTAGTTCCTCTCCCCTGTCCCACGCTCCTTTGCGTCCTGAAGTGGACTCTGGTTTGATACGTGACTGCACTTTGGTCGTCATGTTGTGGTTTGAAAACCTCCTTGTGCTAAAAGTCCACCTGCTCTTGGGAAATGAACAAAGTTAAAATGTCAACTGATAAAGAGTCAAATGTAATTGCATGAAGAAGTGTCTGTATCAGAGATGAACAGTTACCTGTAATGAGATTAATCTGTAATTCATTATTCAGTACTTGATTTCATGTACCTGCATGGAAGCAGCTGTTCCATCGCAGCGGGGAGGAATAGTTTCATATTGTGCAACTGCATTATTCAGAATGGTTTACATTATTCCCAATGATTTCTTGGGGGATTGGTTTTTGTTATTACCACTGTTAGATTCTTCTCTGAGGCATTATGTAAGTGATGAAGCTCTTTTGAATTGTCTTGTTCTCTTGATTCAACTCTGCTTTTGTCTGGCAGAGATTTCTTGAGAATCCCGAAGCATGATTTCTGAACGTGTAAATGGTTTAATTCAAATAAACGTGCTGCTAATGAGTTGCAAGTTTATTGTGCATACTTTGAAAATGTTTGTGTGTAAACATTGGTATTAATATATAAACCTGTAAAAACAGACCTAACATGAGCTCCTAGTAACAATCTTAACAATAATCTTTGCTTTATAAACTTGGATTTTTTTTTTTTACTATAAATGGATGAGGTTTTTCGTCTTGCTTTGAATCGATGTTTGTAATGTTGAGCTTGATTTTGCAGCTGGTTGGTTTGGTTTACAACGATCTCTGTGGTGAAACTGAATGAGAAATGTTTTATGACAGTGAGGCTGCAGAAGTGGCGATGAAACTGCTCCTAGCGGCCCTGAAGCACTGCTCATTTTAGACGTCTGACTAACCTGACACACATAATTCAGGCCATGAAGCACAAATGAGTTCAGTTCATTAGTCAGGTGTGATCAGCTGTGTTACATAAGCAGCAACAATGGAAATGTGCTCAGGGGCTCCTAGGAGCAGAATTGTATTCAAATCCAAACAGATGCCACTCAACAGTGACACAGTGTGGTGAGATGCATTTGTGCACATTACACAATGATTCGCAGCCAAAGACTTTATACAGAACATAGATTTACATAGGAGTTTCTATAGATAAAAATCAGTGACTAAATATGTTCAAATTAAATACATTTCAGATTTCCAGAAGTTTAAAGAACTGAATGTACTTCAGGTAACACTCATTTTTAACAAATGAATTGATATGACAGCAGCCAATCACCATTCTTAAGTAAAATAATATATCTTTATGGAAGTTAACTTTTAAAGTCATTAGAAAAAAAAATACTTATGTAGTTTTAATATTAGTGAAGTATTTTTACATAAGTTTACTAGTAAATGTCAAATGAGTTGATGGACGGCATCCTAGCAGTTCACCCAAAAAAAATGAAAATATGTCATCTTTTACACACATTCATGCTGTTAAAAAATATTTTCAGTATAATACAATTAAATTTTGTTAATATTTTATAGTACCTTTGTACACTAAAACTTTAGTAAAACTATATATATATATATATGTCATCTTAATCCAGAACCAAATTACCATTTACGATTATTTACAATCCCCATTGGTGGTTATGGGGGTGGGAGGGGGGTAGAAAATATAGAAAATACACAGAATTCACATAAATACAAGAGGGAGCCCCTTGATAAAAAAAAATATCTCAGAGAAGTGGGGTGGGGGGTGGATGTGTCATATAATTCGCATCAATGAAAGCATATCCCCCTCAGTCGAAATCGAATTCCAGGGCCCGGGGCCCTTAGGCAATATCCGTATAGGCCTTCCTGGCCTCTAAATGCCCCCTGTACACAGTCTCCTTACTATTTATTTTGAGTTTTAAAATTGTGCAAATGTTAATTTTGCATGTACAACAGATTATATTACATTTAGTTGACTACATCTTTGCATTTTTAACAAGATTTTTCTCTTGCAGGGTTTCACACAGCTCATTTTATGGTAGAACAGGGGTTGTCCAACCCTGCTCCTATAGAGCCACCATCCTACAGCGTTTAGCTTCAACCCTGATCAAACACATCTGAAAAATCTCACAAAAGTTCTCACAAATCTCACTTCAGGATTACATTAAAAAAAGGAAACTTAAAACAGGTTTTGATCTTTCATGGTAAACACATATTTATACCACTTGTTCTGTGATTTGAGTTTTTAACATTTCTGAAGGGAGCTGCTGACAGAGATCGTGAAAACACAGGTGATCTGAGAAAGCTTATTATATAAGTTTTATATGCACCTTTCACAATATATTTCACTTATATCATCATGATTCGTATCATGAAATGAAATGAAATGATATGAAAGATCAGGTTGAGTGAACTGTGTTGGGACAGAATTTTCTAGGCAGTGCAGTTTGGATGTATACAACATATATTTAAGAAAACTATGGAGCATCAGGAAGAGGAAGTGTGCTTTACAGGCAAGATCTCCGATTGGACAGACTTAATATGACATTATCAATAATAACAGAGGACATAAGATCTAAAATGTTCCGATATGTTGTTAATTTATTGCACAAACAGCTTTGACAAAATGTATATTAAACACATGACCAGGAAATCTGGGGAAAGACAAGGGAAATGTCATAACATTCAGATTGAAATCTGTTAATACGGCTGTTGTTTTATTTGTGAGACCTTTGATGATGAAACCATTCAGGAATCATTCCAAGGTGCAACAAAACCTCGTCTGATCCTTCATTTTGCATTTCAGCATCACAAAAGAGTTCAGATGGATTCATAACACATAAAAAAGCTCCTATTATCCCCTGACACATCGTAAATGGTATAGTGTCATTTGGGAAAGCAGTGAAAAGCTCTGCTGAACATCACAGCCCCGTTTGACAGGCTCAAGGAGAGGCGTCTCTCAGCAGTGGGCAGGACGTCTGAAAATAAAGACCCTGCAAGGCTATCGGATTATTTGTTTAGGCTTCAATGTTTTACAAAAGTGCCACTGTAGAAAAGTGTTTAGTCTAAAATCTGTTAAACGGATCCACACTGTTAAAGACACTAAATCAATCAGTTACGGTTGTGTCTCTTTCTCCAAACAGCAGCAGGGATTAAGGACTGCACGGATAAGTAGCCTACAGGAATAGTTCACTTAAAAATAGGTCCAAACCCTAATCATCATTAGGTCCAAACTCAAAGTCCTCCTGTTCCAAAATCTGTCTTCTGCGTAACAAACATTGCACAGAATATTCATGCTGATTTTTTTAGCATATTGAAAGTCAATAAAAAAGCACAATTAAGTATCAGCAGTAACTCGCAAAACTTATTTGCAAATATTCAAATAATGTGTTAATGTGCACCAGGTTTGATATTAATGGCAGTGGTCTGGTGTCTCATAACTGATCATCATGAAGCAAGATTTAATGTAGAGAAAAGCCCATAAAGACTTCAGAAGACTTGGAATATGATATTTGAATTGTGTGGACTACGTTTCACCCCTTTCCCTACTGTTTCCAATGTCTGGAAAAGAGCAGCATGAATATTCTTCCAAACATCTTTAGTGTTCTACAGAAGAAAGTCATTCGGTTTGAAACAACATGAGGGTGAGTAAATAATGAGAGAATTTTCTGTTTTAAGTGAACTATTTCTTTGAAAGCAAGCATCTCCTACACACACAAGTCCAACCACTTGAAGATTGGAGAAGAACAGAGAATAACGGACTCTCAGAGATGCGAATCAACAACAGAATAATGTTTGAATGCATACAAATCTAAATTATGTAACAGTCACATATAAAGTTTTAGATCACAGTTCAGATCATCTCTGGCTTTTTGCATACATTGTGTTAAAAAAATACAATTTATCGTGATGCATCTTCAGTGAACGTACTCTCCAAACCATGTAATCATGTTTATATACAGGATGTACAGATGTGTGTGTAGCTCAAGCAGTCGGCCGAGGGAGAGATGCTGACAGTCTTTGGTAGAAACACAAGGAGAGATTTGATGCAGATCATTCAGATGATCAACACAGTCCAAAACCTCTATCAGCCAGCCGTGCTCGAAGAAACAATGTCTCTGTTTAACCCCACAGTTACGGGGGGAGATTTCAACAGATCTTGTTCAATACACAAACTGCACCTCTTAACAGGGTGAATCTCACAAAAATGTCCAGGTCATATTTCATCTCCATAAGAGAGAGTAACGCTTTTACAATAATGTCACATAGACTAGTAAATATTTTTAGTTTTTTTTTATTACTGAATTTATAATTTGTTTTTGTTTTGTGTGTGTGTGTGTGTGTGTGTGTATATATATATATAGATGCATACATGCACACAAACTCTTCATATTAGTTTATAAAGAATTAAGTAATTTCTCATTAAATTCATTTTTCATAATGAAATTAACATCAAGATTAATACATAATTTTTTAGTTTTGTATATATATATATATATATATATAAAGAGAGAGAGAGAGAGAGAAACATGAAACATTGTATCAATAAAATTAAGACATTTTTATTCCCCCATTTTCATTTTTGTAATACAATATTTTTTCATATTACCATAGTGTGAGATCTAACGGGAAATTGTGCATTTATTTTAAACCTGGGGAAAAAACAACCTTAACGGTCTAAAAAAAAAATCAGCTATTGTTTTTGTATTTGTTTTCCCTTTTGATTCTGGAGTGAAATACAAATAGGACATTTTTTTTCATGAGACTGACCCAAATATGATATTACACCTAGTTTGACAGATGAATAAAAAAAGGCAAAAGTACAGTAAGCAAGAGAAGATAAAAGAGACAGTAAACATTTAGCCACTCAGAAAGAGGAGTGTAAGACACAGACCGAAGGCACACTGCTTTAAAAAGCATAATTCAGTCACTGCTAATGTACGAAACACAACAGTAGTGCCAGACACAGAAGTATCCAGAAGTTACAGTATCAAAAACCTGTTCTATCAGAAGAGCAATGGGAAGACCGGCGAGAACTGAAGTCAAGTGATCGCGAGCAGGCAGGATGTTATGGACGCTTGAGTCCTGCCACCTCACTACAGATGAGGTCAAAGGTGACAAAAATGCAAGAGGATGGTGTTAATGGGAAACAGAAGAACGGTTTATCGAATTACTGTGCGCCCACACCAAGAAACACAGGACTATGAAGTTTAAATCAAATATGACTATAAGATAATAAAAAAGGCATGAATACAGAGTGTGTTAGTGAATTACAACAGGTTTCTGTTGCCAAAAATGTTCTCAGGGTCCACATACTCCTTCACCGACTTGAGCATGCCGAGCCCCACGCCGGACACGCTCTCTTTCATCCATTCCTTCCGCAGTTTTCCCACTGTGAGAGAGAGAGAGAGAGAGATTGAGCAGACGTGTGCGAGCGGCTGTAAGCGCTGGATGATGGATGTTGTGGGGTGGGTGGCACTGCTGAAACGCTGAGATGTTTTGCATGATGTGATTTATGGAGAGCAGCAGACTATCAAACTCATTATGCTGCCTGTGCTCCCAGCGGAGAGAGAGAAAAACTCTTCCTCTGTCTGTCTGTCTGTTGGTCTGCTTCTCTCGTTTTCGGACTAAAAACCACCAAACATACATCAACGTCAACTAAATTATCAATAAACTAAAAATAATCATTAACACATAAATTAACACCAAACAATGTACCAAAACTACTTGTAAGCACATATTTGCTAAAGATTACATTGAACATTGTTGTTAAATTGTTTTTAAAGACTATTAAATCATTATAATTCAATTATCATAATTAAGTCATTATTATTATTATTGTTGTTGTTATTATTAAATAATTATTATTATATAATTATTGTGAACTTTAAGTGTTAGATGAAGGAAAAAGTCATCTAAATGCAAAAATGAACATGAACAATAACCTAATTTCAGTCAATGCAGATTCACACCTAAAATTATATTAATGGATAATAAAAATAAATAAAAAAAAATCCAATAATATTTCTAATATAATATAATATATTTCTCCCACATCTTAAAAAAAAAAAATGACATGTCCTTTTTTTGGTTTTGTTAGTGTTTGGTTAAAATAATACCACACAACACATTGTTTGCAAGAGCAATTAAATAATTAATTATGAAATCACTATAATTAAACTAGTATTGATACTGCTGGTGTTGTTACATCATTATTATATAATTATTGTTGTTGTTTTAAAATATGAACTGTGTTAGATGAAGGAAAAATGTACTCTAAATGCAAAAATAGGGTAAATGAGCATGATCAATAATTCAATACCAGTCAATACAATACATAAAAAAAGACATTCCCTAGATATGACTCACACCTTTACTGTATGTTTCTATTTCTCTCTCCTTCCATTCATAGCCAAAACACTCGAACGAGTTGTCTTCAACCAGTTCTCATTGTTTCTTTCACAGAACAACAAACTGGACGCTAAACAGTCAGGTTTCAGGAGTGGCCATTCAACTGAGACTGCGCTACTCTCAGTCACTGAAGCTATCTTTGTCTCCTTGCACTGGCTACCAGTTGCAGCTCGCATCCAGTTCAAGAATTTTACGAATTTACATCCCCTCCAGAAGTCTGAGATCTGCTAGTGAGCGACGCCCGTGGTACCATCACAGAGAGGCTCAAAATCACTCTCCAGAACATTCTCGTTCACCATTCCTGGCTGGTGGAATGATCTTCCCACCCCCATCCGGAATGCTGGATCCCTGTCAATCTTCAAGCAACAACTGAAAACTCATCTCTTTAGACACTACTTGACTTCATCATAATTATTATTTTTTTTAAATAAAAAAAATTAACATTTTCGAAATCTTCATCGTTCTCTCCTTCCCTTGCTAGCTTGTACTTATTTGAACAATGCCTGAGATTTGGTGTTATGGGCACTTCCTCTGTCTGTTTGCCTCTTCTAGATTAATCGCTTTATGTATTCCCCAATTGTGAGTCGCTTTGGATAAAAGTGTCTGCTAAACGACTAAATGTAACTGTAAATGTAAAACAAAACAAAAATCGATAAATTAAATAGTTGTTTTTTTCAAAAACATTTATTGGATAATAAAAATGAAGCAAATGTCCAAAAAAGATTATATCATTAAATAATATAATTCTTATGATTTCTTTCCCAGATCATTAAAACAATGGTATGTCCTTTATGAATGTTTGGTTAATATAATACCACATAGCATATTGTTAGTGAGAGCAGTAGTTTAGGGAACCTTGATGTCCCTGTCTCCTCTCTCTGGGTGTCACACGCTTAATATGATTGATAAGAGAGCATACGGCATTTCGTCATAATACGTTACTGTTTGAGAAGGGGGCGGGGTTTAGGGCAAGGGCAGCTCACTATTGGCAACACCCCAACCAAGGACTCTCTCATAAATATGCAAATAGGTCTTGTGGCGACAGAGCCAGTCATCTCACACGAAAGAACAGACGCCGGCCCACTAAACGCATAGAAAGCCAATCAGGAGGGGCGCACATCGGCCCCTCCTCAAACCCCCAGTGGTGTATTTGTGTCTCTGCTGGGCGACAGACAGAAACAGAAGGAGGCATGACTGCATCATTGCCTCCATCACGGAGATAATTTACACATCTATCATCTCGCCATCAGCCCATATTCCTGCGCTCTCTTTCCATCACTATCATGTCACTATTCATCTCTCATAACCACTTTCACACAGCTGAGACATGCAAAAAACTCAAGCCAGAGACAAAAGCATAGGTGTGTGTCCTATAACGGCTGAATGAAGCGGAAGCAGTCTGAGTGTGTTTGAGGTTGATGTACTGGTTTGCCCTATAACCCCTGCTCTTTACCTGCACACACACACGCGCATGCTGTTCGTACTCCTACACTGTCCTCAGGCATGCATTTACACACGCTGTGCTCTGAAACTCTGCCATCAGCTCAGAAGAAAGCTTTAGGCATGTCTGCATGGTGCCAAACAAACAAACCAGAAAAACAAAACTCCTGCTGCGAAGTCCAACAACAATTCATCTGATCCGGGTCACGGCACCAACAAATAAAATGTTGTACTTCGTAGCAGTCACATTATTCTAAAACATACTACTAGGGATGTTGGGCGGCAGAGGTGATTGTTGTTCTTGTGAGCGCTGGAATTGTTTATTCATTTTAGTGAATCGTTCATTTGGACAGTTCATTTCACAACTCACAAATGATTCACTGATTCCAATATTCACCGATTCCAATACTTTCATAATATAGGAAGCCATATTTTTGTAGTGAAATAAATGTTTAGTTAGTTCTGTTTCATAGTGTTGCTAGGTTTGTTTGGACAGTTTGATTCAATGAACCATTTACACAAATGATTAACTGATTTGAATCATTACTATCAAAATCTTCTCAGAAGCCCTTTTTTGTAATTATATTTTGTATTAGCTTTGTTATGTTTGTTTAGTTGTTTAAAGTCAATTAAAAAACATGACAGATTTTTTGACAGTTTTGTAGTGAAATAAACATTCCGTAAGTTCTGTTTGATAGGGCTCCTAGGTTAATTTGGACAGTTCATTTTAATGAACTTTTTAATTACACTAATGATTCCGTTCTCTTCGCTAAGGTTGCTAGTTTTTTTTGGACATTTCAATTTAATAAATCACTTGACAAATCACTGATTTGAATCATTACTTTCTAAATGTTCTCGAAAGCCCTTCTTTTTTTGTAGTGATTTTTTTTTTTTAGTTTACAAGGTTTGTTTTGTTGGTTAGTTTCATTGAACACACAAACGACTCACACACACACACACATACAAAACAAACAATATACGGATTCATTTGATTATTACTTCCACAATATTATAGAAAGCCCTACTTTTTGTAGTGAAATAAATGTTTAGTAAGTTCAGTTTGATAAGATTGGTAGGTTTGTAAGAAAAGTTAATTTCATTGAACTGTTTCAAGTTTAACTATTCAGTGATTAATTTGCGTTCTGGCGCTATACAGCTGCCACGCATCATCCAGGTGGAAGCTGCACACTGGTGGTAGATGAGGAGATCTCCCCTCACAATGCAAAGCACTTTGAGTGCCTAGAAAAGTGCTATATATAAATATAAATATATTATGTAAAATATAAATGTAACAAATTATTATTATTATTAAAATATTCTCAGAAGCCAATAGTTTTCTAGGGATGCAACATTTGTTTGGACAGTTCAAGTCAATGAATTGCTTTATAAATGATTCACTGATTCATTTGCGTCATTACTTTTAAAATTCTGTTCTCAGAAGCCTTTCATTTTTTTTGTGAAATACATTTTTTGTTAGTTCTGTTTGCTTGGGATAGGTTTTCTAACAAATCCATAGTGTTAAGTATCAATGTCAGCCACCTCCCAAAGTTACACAGTCAGATGACTGACAAATGCTTTGCAAATTGGTTTGACCAAATCATTAAAAAAGAAAAAGAAAGACTCCTTAACGAATCAAAAATCGTTACTTATGGTCATTTCTTTCATTTCTCCATCTTGATCTCCCTAAAGGCTGTTTGCATGGCCTCTCTTTAACCCTTTATCTTTAACAGAGCAGCAAATCTATTTGAACTGTTTATCTGTTTAATGACGTCCTTTTAAAGTGCAAAGGGCATCTTTTTTGCTAGTTTAGTTTGCTTAGATGTGTATACACATGGCCAACGTGTAACAAAGAAACCGTGTGCGCTTGGTGTTCGAAGCGAGTGGAGGTCTGGCAAACGTGCTTGGTTTCATTCACAGCTCTGACCCGTGGTAAACACAGGTTAGTAAACTGTGCCTTTCTCTCCTGCGCCCTCCCACCTCACAAGCCCAGACTACATCTGTTTTTCCAGATACACGCACACACACTTCATTTGTCATGCTGTGATTGTGTGTAGACAAAAGGGCCTGTCGGCAGGCAGATAGTACCGCAGTACCGCTATTAATCACAATTACAGAGCACTCCCCACACACACACACACACACCATCAGCATGGCTTTCTTTCCTTCTTTTAGATCGTAGAGAAAGTTTATAAATATCAGCTCACATTTCCTCTCATTTTAAAGGTACAGCTCACTCAAAAATGTTAAATTACCTGCACGTCATTTATAAACTACTATTTTTCTTTCTTCTGTGGAATATAAATGATCAATTTAGAATCTGATCTTTTCAGTGAACAGATCTGAATAATTCTTTCACAAATCTGACAGATCCAGTTCACAAGTTTAACTCACTGATTCGTTTCGTTTGCAGCATGTGACAGCTCACTGGAGGAGACGATTGTTAGGTAATTATCTTACATTTCTCACACAAATAATTTTTGAAACATTTTTCGAACTTGATGTCCTTTGGAAGCCTGAAACACAATTTATTTCCAGTTATTATTCTTCAGAATTTTGTTTTGTGTTCCACAGAAGAAGAAAAAAAGTCATTTTTTTCTACAAGGTTTTTGAAACAACAATGGTCAAGAAACGACGAAACTTCTGTAATCTTTGAGTGAACTCTGCCTTTAAAAGTCCAGAATATAGCACTCGACCTCATGTAGGCTACAATATGAGTGTGTGTGTGTGTGTGTGGGGCTGTGATTAATGAGTGTGGTGATGTTTAGCTAGCAGCAGGCAAATGGTAATGTTGTTTGGCATGCGTTTCAGACCCAATAAGCCAGGACAACCCAAACTCTGCAGTTCTCTAAAAAAGCAGAACTGTCGAGTCTAGACACATAGTACTGTATTTGTTGTGTCCGGTAGAGATCAGAGTGAGGGAATATATTCATTTATTTCAGATGACGTGTGGTGAATTCACCTCCATGGTGGTGAGACAGACTTCCTCCGTTGGCAAGAATCTCCTCCCGGGCTGCATGCTACATTAAAGCAAAAAAGAAACAAATTGTCAATATCTACTAGAGTTGGGAATCGAAAATCAATTCCAATTTCAATTTTCATCCAGTAATTAAATAAGTCAATCTTGAGTGAGTCATCGAATCATTTCATACATAAATTCCATGAGATTTTGTTTTGTCTAATGTTTTTTCTTCAGAATTGTGAGAGAACTACAACCTCCAATTAACGATGAAAAAATAAAGTCTCAATTAATCCAGAATTGTGCAGCTCGATTTTGCACACAAACAGCTCTTAATCGAGTCCAGTTTTTATGTAGCCGGCTGATTTTTGTTCATGGTATTCAGCAACAATTAATTATTTCGCAAAAAGAGGCACATAATAAATGTTTGATATCTAAATGTTTGACTTCATTTTTTTAACCACACTGGAATCTAAACTGAGAATCGATAAGAATCGAAATCGATAAGCAGAATAAGAATTGATCAAATTCAAACAATACCCAACCCTAATATCTACTTATTTTAAGCCAAAAACAGAACCATTTCTTTGTTTGTCCACTAAACCTACAGTTGAAACATTGTGATGGCTTTAAAAATCGAGTAATACATTCACAGGTAATTATTGAAGAATACTGTGCTTGTTTAAAGAGTGATGGCTAATCTTATGCTTACTGTACATACCTCCACTTGTTCATAGACGTGAAGTGGATCACTCAGACCCCGGTAATTAAAGGCAAAATAGAAATACACACAAGCACCTGCATCATACGTCTGTGTAACTCTAGAAAGAGGAAAACAAAGATTTAGAAAAGTCAAGCTACAATGCTTTCAAGTTCTTCTGGGAGGTTCCTACTTCAAGAAGCACTCAGCAACTTTTTCCTATATTGACACCTAGTGGTGTGGATGTAGCATCATGCAACAATATTATTTTTTAGTTCAGTTAGATGCAGAAATATACCATTAGCAGTCAGCCATGATTATTTCTTCATATATCTATTTTTTATATATATCTATTGTCCTAATATGTATTTCAATTCTTTTTTATTTAACTTTTTATAAATAAATACTGAGTGCATTTTCATGAAACAATGAACAGTACACAAAATCTATGCAGTGATTTCAAGTTGTTGTGTTTCCTAGAATAAAAGACGCTGGACAATATGTAGTTAGTAACATTATTATATAAATTAGATATTTCCTGGAAAAATGTATAGTCATTCTCCATCAATAGTACACAAAAAGCATGCAAAATAAATTGTACAGTCCATTTTCGCAATCATGATACCAATTTACTATAAATTATAGATGGCACATCTAAAGTGCATGTCTCCGCCACTATGATTTCTTTATTTGACCAAGGAAGTAAAAAAGTCTAGATTAAACTGAAAATCTAAATTGGGGCTGCACGATAAATTGCTTGTGATAATCCTACGCATCTCGTCAGTAAAGCCGGTTCTGTGATAAGTAGTAAATCTCCATCACGTGCTTTCAGATGGAGCAGCATTTAATACACAGAGCCATAGATCACTGACAAGCTACGCAATATCACGTTCATAATCGATTCTGGTAAATCAGGTGATGGCGATTTTCTACTTATCACAGAACCTGCTTTACTGAAGAAATGCACATGATAATCGCATTTGATTTATCGTGCAGCCCTAATTTAAATCAAAATAGAATTTTTTGCAAAATATATTTTATTTTTCTATTTTTATCTTAGTATACACACCTCTAACCACTGATCTGCGATAGGATCAGTAGAGTTCGATGTTTCTATAATTAGTTATCTTAGTGTTCTTCCTGCTAAATCAGATTTACGGCTTCTGTGGGATCTTCTTTGCCCCCAGAAAGACTCAAAAGGAAAGGAGGGACATTGACATGCTTTCTATCCAGGTCCTGCCTTTGTGACCCTTAACTTTGAGACAGTGAATGTTTAAGGGCCGTGAGTTTGTGTTATCTGGTTTTGCAGAGGTTAAATGGCTACATCAATCATGTCACACACAGCTGGATAGAGAAAGACAGGAAATGAATGACTGAAAAATGCACTTCAGCCCAAATCTCCCTCTCTTTCTGTGTGTGTGACAGTAAAGGTGAGGTCAGAATGAACACAGAGTTCATTAATCAACATAACAAATTGTGTCAAACTAGATTTTTACAATTCCCCAAAGTTGCCACCAACATTGTTAGGGTCTTGAGGGTAATTTATTAAGCATAATACTATATGTTCATATTCCAGATGATTGCTAGGTGGACAGCAAATCAAAGGTCAGATAGATAGATTTGTGTGTGTGTGTGTGTACCTGCATGTGGAGAGCGGAGGGAACGGTACTCCTCTCTCCTTACACTCTCTTACAATCCTCTCCTTCACATTCCTGCACAAGTCTAAAACCCTGAAAGAGAGACAAAAACAATAAACACTGAATGTGTGAAGACTAGACAGAAGTGGCCAAAAATGTACCTACCAACTCACTCTTTACTATTACTATTATTTGAAAAAAATTAAAAAGAGTGAAATTACTAAAGCTATTAAGACTATTAAATAGCTAACTAATTACATAAATAGCACCAAAAACATAAAAAAGTACAACGGCACTAAACAAATCTGTAAAACACTCGTATATGAGCTTTTTGACTCGTTTCTTCTCACTCTAAACATTCACTCAACCACCTTCAAGAGATGAGTCTTGGGATGCTTTAAGTTATAAAGACTTCACATGTATGTTGCACACTTGACTGCTTTAAGTTCACAATCTGCACAGGTTCACATGAAGTCTGAAAGTTTGTGTGTCTTTGTGGGAGGTCAAGGTTTTTATTTTGACTGTGTCCTTGAAACCTCCACTAAACCATTCAGACAGAGACAACAAAAGCATCCAAGAAAGTGTGGGCAGCAGTGGGCGACAAACAGAAAGTGCAAACGTGATGGCAAAGCATAGCACTGGCTGAGTATTTACCTGTCCCAAGGCACAGACGTCTCAAACGACTCTCCCATCACATAGTAGTCCATTCCCAAATCCTGCACACGTACACAGAGATGTTACATTAGTGGACAGAACTTAACTCTGTATTTGGGGATTTTAGTTTCTTAATTGTTCACATTGAGAATAATGTGTAAGCTAAAAGATTATTCAGTTCGAACATACATTTAAGTAGAAATACACAACACATATCAACACACCGTGTTCTATTATACACACACTTCTGTTCAAAAGTTTAAGGTCGGTAAGATTTTCTAAAATGCTTTTATTTTTTATGTATTTTAATGTTCACAAAAGCTGCATTTATTTGATCAAAAATACAATAAAAACAGCAATACTTATAATTACTATTACAATTTAAAACAGCAGTTTTCTATTGTAAAATGTAATTTATTCCTGTGATTTCAAAACTAAATTTTCTTCAGCATTACTCCAGTCTTCAGTGTCACATGATCCTCCAGAAATCAGTCTAATATGCTGATTTTCTGCTCAAAATACATGTCTGATTATAATCAATGTATCAATGATTAACAGGGTTTTTTATGTTTTTGTTTTGGATTAAAATAAAGTTCAGAAGAGCAGCATTTATTTAAACAAGAAATAATTTGTAACATTATAAATGCCATTACTGTCACTTTTGATTAACATCAATGTGTTCTTGCTAAATTAAGTGTTAATTTATTTCTTAAAAAAACTTACTGAAACCATTCCATGAAAACACACACATATAGACATAATAAAAAAATCAGTTTTATGAAGGTGCATTTTTGAGTCTTTTGAAGTGTGGTGTAATTAAGCAGAATAAATCAGTGTAAGGAGCTTCATAACACACCCGCAGATACGCGATGACAAACGTCAGCATGTAACCCCTCTGACCGTTATCCTCTCCTGCTGCCAGACCCCTAAACACACACACACACACACACACACACACACAACAGAGTACAGGTCACTGGGAAGTGAAGGAGAAAATATACATTATCACCACAGTCAATGTTGCAAAAGAGAAATCATGAGGTGCTTGTGGTCCGGTGAACATTTCCTGCATGCACACACACACACACACACGCACACACAGAAGCAGTGGATCAATAAGGTCAGCTGTGGGATTCCCCTTCTATCCATCACAATCAGCCTCTAATTAAATATTCTCAAAATCAACACAAGCTTTAACGCAGAAATCATTCAATCTGTTCACTCTTCTCCTCACACACCCATCACTGCCACAGAAAGAGTCGTGATGAATGAGGGAGGATGAAAAGACAGAGACAAACGCTCGTGCTTCTATAAACAATCAGAGATCAGTTAAGGTCAGGGGTCATGACCCTTACTGGTGAAACAGTAACTATAGTTCCTTAGAAACAGCACTGATCAGAAGAACACAAAATTTGTGTTATCTTACCCGAATTTGGCTGCGATGTCATAAACCTGTTTCTCGTGCTGCAAAACCTTCCCACGATCCCCTTCAAATAACAGCGTTGCGACACACAGGTGGTGCGGGTCGAATCCTTTAAACTGAGAGTGGTGTTGCATGATTAGATGCAATAAAATAAAAATTGATCAGTAGATATTATTCAAAAAAAATACTCCCTGATCTTCTCTGCCTCTAAAATTTGTTTGTTTTTGTTCTTATTTCAAGCCTGCGTGGGCGGGGAAAAAACTCCCAATAATAGCATAGCCTACTTTACACGAGGCAATCAAATCAGAGGATAAATATCAATTCCTATATTTCTTGCTTTGAGGGCAGAATGACTGACCAAGTATTTCAGAGAGCAGAGCGGTGTAACAGCAGCATGGACAAATACTGAAATCCTTCAGTAGCTGAGATGGCAAGAGTAGCCAAAAATTGGCACACATACAGTTCATTATTCTAAAATGTTGAATAAAGATAATAAATAAAACAGCAATATAAGAGTCTTCAAAATTATGTAATAACAAAAATGGGAGTATGGGAATTATGTGGTGAACAAAACACACACACACACACACACACGCACATGCATGTGCGGAGCAGATGCAGATGCTTTAGATGCTCTGCCTCTAAAATAAGTTTTCATTTCTGATGTAATTTCAAAGCTGTTTTGGGCAGGACAAAATAATATTAGGATGTAGTAAACAAAAAAACAACGGACATGAAAAACAAAACACAAAACCGAACTGAATCTTGGGATATGTTTATATGTATGTTGCACATTTGACTCCTTTTAGTTCATAATCTTTTAATCTAATAAAACTAAGAGACAAATTAGATGCCTCTAAAATACATTTTAATGTCTGATTTAATTTCAAGGCTGTTTGGACAGGGGAAAAAGAATATTAGGATGCAGTAAACAAACAAACCAAAATCAAACCAGAAACAAAACGCATAAAAAGACAAAAAAACAACAACAAAAACAACAACAAAAATCATAAACCAACCCAAAAACAAAACAAACCAAAGCTAAAATTAGAAAACTGACCTGGGCAAACTTTCTTTGCCCAAATCTGTTCACTCTGGAGATTCAAATCAATGTCATTAAGTGCTTTTTAGATGCTCTGCCTCTAAAATAAGTTTTCATTTCTGATTTAACTTCAGGGCTATTTGGGTGGGATAACAGAATATTACTTTGGTGTGTTTTTGTCCAAAAACACAAAAAATAAAGACATAAATATAAATGTGTTTTTATTTTTTTTAAAGGCAAGACACTGCAGGCAAAAACATTGTTTTTCATGCCCCTGTCAATTTTGAGATTTTTGGCTTTTCATTAAGTATTTTTTCAGAATAGTGGAAAGAAAATTCCACCTTTAAGTTTCGTTTATAGCACTTTATCTATTTGCGTCTGTAGATTTCAATTACAATACATATCTTTAAAGGCTGTTTTCTCAAAATGAGATTTTTCTCCTGCACTGAGCCAAAAATCTCCATTTCAGTAATACATACTCTACATTTTAGACAGTAAAAAGTTGTATTACTAACTATATTGTGAAGGTTTTTACAGAGGGGTTTGTTCATATATAATTTGCCAATATATAATATAATCAATATATACATTTTTTTCTGGCGTGGTTATGACATTTTTATGGTGTGATAAAAACAGATATCCAAAATCTCCTCTGTAAGAACCATTGAGTCTAATATGTCAAAATGAAACAAGAATTTTAAACCTCACTTCATCCAATGTTGAGATTTATGTTCTAGAAATGTATGCAAATTAGCGCATATTTAATGAGATAACACCTAATTTGCATATTTCAACATAGCATTTCAGAAAACATTTAAAACACAAAATCTTTGTAATTCTTATTGTAATCAATCAGTAAGTATGGTGATATCGATTCGTTTTTTTTACCCTATTCACCTGGGGTGTACCAACTTAAGTTCTGATAGTCTGATTCGGTTCACTCGATCAACATTCAATCCACCAATTTAATGAGGAACATACTAAGCATGTTTCATTTCAAGGCTGTGTGGGTGACTGATGACATCAGTGCATAAATTAAATCTTGCAAATATTCCCTGCTTTAAATGCAGAATACTGTGACTGACCAATCAGAATGGAGTATTCTAGAGAGCCATGTAAGAGTACCTAAATGTTGTCTTCTTGACACACATTTACAGTTCTTCCTCACCTTTGTGATGTAGACTTTTTTCAACCCATCCAGGAATGACGTGAACATGGAGGACACTTGTGGCTTGAGTGCATGACCTGTCAAAACAGGAATAAAAACATCAATAATCTTCAATATTAGGCATGCAATCATTTAGTATTTTTTTTGTGTAGTCGAAAGCTTTCCTCGGTTTAAAAAAGGAGAAACTAATGACTCTCATAGTGTTCTAACGTCACCAACCATCCCTGAGTTTTGCCCCTTGGATTTCCCAGAGGCCTTTGTGTCAGATTTATTAGCGGTGTGAACAATAGCACAGTAATGACTGGAGACAGAGAGGGAGAGAGAGCGAGAGGGAACGCAGTGAGCATGTTTCACAGGGGGTTTGTCATAAATCATCCAGATAGCAGCTGCTCTGATATGAAACGCTGCTAAATCTCACACACAGTCAGAATTACCTCAGAACGAACACTAAATCTCAGATTCATACAAATCAACTGAAAACTGATATGAATCGGTGTGAGAACTATATATCAAACATGCTGGTCACGTCACAGCCGTTGAATTCTGGTTTGTGTTGTGTCCACTCACACTGGTTATCATGTCCTGTGTGCTATACGGTCTCTCAGTGCTTGGCGCTAATATGATATATACCACGCAATGGTAGAAATAAGTAATCTGGTTTACTACAGTACATTACTTATACGGTATATTTGCATGGCTATCAGAATTTACACACAAGAATGACAAAAAAAAACTTAGAAAAATGTGTCAAACTGAGCAGGACGTGTCCCAAATAAGTCATGAAAATGAAAAACTTGTTATTAAGTAAGGCATCAGTTATGTCAGGGAATTCAGTTTTAGTTTGTGGATGCTTTATAACGTCACAACTTGGTGCATCAATAAAAACTTGAGGTATGTTTACAGTGCACACATTAATAATTTAGCAACAGCAAACATGCATCACTTAAATCAGAATTAAACTATTTGTACAATAAATTAATATAATAAATATAACATTTCATAAAATGAGTTTGAACTCATTGATTTTTTTGGTAGTTTTTGCATTTATTATCTTTTGCATTCAATATTTCGCTTTTGCATTTTTGCACCAAAGATAAAAAATAAAATGAAACAAAAATAATAAACAAACAGAATATAATGAGTTGTAGTTCCTTTAATTACTTTATTTATTAATAGTAATTAACTAAATTACCCTAAAACAGCCTTTACCACATTTTTGTAATGCTTTTTTTCTTGAATTTTATCAATAAGTCATTTTTATTTGTTTTACAATTTCTTTAAACAAATCAATACTTTTATTCTGCAAAGATGCCTTAAATCGATCAAAAGTTACAGTATTTTGTAATGCAGACTCTTATAATGTTACAAAAAAATGCTGTTCTTTCTTTCTACTTTCTAGTCATCCATTTATAAGCCTACAAAAAATGTCATGGTTTCAAAAGTAAATAAAATAAATATGTAGAACAGGAGTTTTTCAAAACTGATAAGAAAACTTTCTTGAGCAGCAAATCAGCATATTAAAATGATTTCTGATGGATCACGAGACTGAAGTGATGATGATGAAAATTCAGCTTTGCATCAAAGGAATAAGTTAAAGAGTAAGGAATAAATAAGAAATAAGAATTACATTGAGGAACAATATCCTCAATAATTCACAATAAACTATTTTTACTGCACTGAATATATAAATTCAATAAATTAACTAGGGTACTTTACCATGGTGTAAAATTACTTTATTTTGAGACATACTTTTTTGGTCATACACTTTGCATTACAGTAATGTTTACACAGAACAGATCTTCAGTCATTTCAGTCACATTCAGCCCCAGCGACCTTTAGTTTGTAAGGATCCAAACCCTTACAACACCATTCTGAGATTACACAGCCAATGCATCTGAACGCACCACAACACTCATTATCGCCCCTTTCTTCTGGTTGCGATTATAACACACATAGAAAAATAATACATCCACACTTCTGGGTTTAAGGAATGAAAAAACATTAAGATTACAGAGACTGGAGTCTTCATTAAAGAGTCAATACATCTCTCTGCCTCTCAGAAGTGCACCGCCGATGAAAACAGAGCCGAACAGGAGTTAATGAGATCCCTGGAGATGGGGAACTTTTCCAGATATATCTGGCAACCCCTCACAAATTCCCCCACATCTCCGCATGTAACGTTATAAACCTCGGCTGCACTGTGAGCTTAATTGCTGCCAGGGCCATTTTTCATTGTTCCTGAATTGTGTGTGTTTGTGCATTCGCTCGCTGCTCAGCTGGTAAAATAATGATCAATTTCACTTTATACGAGGCGGCGCGAGTAGGGGTTCTCCAGAGATAAATTACACCAGACCAAATTAAACCGCTTGATGTAATGAATACACAAAACAACAACAAGTAATAAAAACCAAAACAAAGCTCTCAAATGCTAAATCTTCCAATTCATCTCAGTGGAGTGGAATATGACAACAGATCTGTCTCTAAAGCCAGAAATGGATTATAACTGATGACTGTGGAAACACAGGCTCTCTGTGTTTCTCTACTTCTTGCTCTCAGTTTTCCCATTTTACATAACTAGCTCATAACACGCAGGTAATATTCCGTTATGGATATACAGTGTTGTTGAAAATTATGTACCTGTCAATGCTTGTACATCACAAAATAAATAAAAATAGTCTAACTAAACAGTGGAAACAGAGTTTGTGATGTCACAAAACAGAGAAGGCTTAGCTCATGAATATTAATTAGGCTTTGGGCACATAACTTAAAAATGATATATTGATTTTGAAGTCAGGTTTGTGGCAGAGTAGTTACCTAATGTAAAACTGAACCGTAAACAATAACATTAAGATGGCTGTATAACTGTTCAATAAACAAAAAAAAGTGTAATAACACTTAACAATAATTTTACAGAAGTGAATAGAAAAATAAAGAAATAATAGGTATGTAACGGTATGAAAATTTCTCATCACGATTATAGTGACCAAACTTATCACGGTTATCAGTATTATCACGATATTGTTCAAATGTGCTGAAGATAGTCAAAAAGTACCGACGCATAAATCACTTCAGGTTTTAGAATAAAAAAATCAACAAACAACAAATAAAATGACTTTGTTTGCATAATCACTAAAACAATAACATTACCAATGATATCCGGATTTTAAATGACAACTTGACTGACAACAGTTTAATAGCTTGTTCAAATATCTAATGTAAATATTCAAATAAAGCTTTGGAAAAGATTCATAAAAAGGTAACCTCACATTGCAGCCTTTAAATAAAGAAAACTGCTAAAAAAAACTATAGAAACCATCACATGAATCCCAGTGAATTCCATTAAAATACCATTATAAACCATTCACTTTTTCCAGTTAAACCATTACAAAATTCATTTTTGTAGTGTGTTTTGGGCATTTTTCCAATAGGATTTAACACCCCACCAATGGAACCCATCACATACCAGTACACCATTATAGTTTCCATTAAAACAATACAATTCCCATTATAACATTAAACCCATTCATTTTCTATTGTGTTTTGGGCAGGGTTCTACTGGGGGGGGGTCAGCAGGGAAGGGTTAAATCAAAATTGGTTAATAAATGATTTTATGTATTTTATCTGCTCCGTAAATAATTATAGATAAATTATCTGAATTGTTTAAATGTGTAGATTCCACATACGGTTATTTTTCCTCAACTGGTCAAAATGTACAGCAGGGCATGCAAATTCAGTCCGTCTTTGGCCAGACAGAAACAGCACACAGGCAATATGAGTCTCTGTAAATCTACTCACTGACACTAGGGGGCGCTTTATATGGAGAAGCGGCGCTTTATATGGAGAAGCTGAATTACAGCTGTTTCCCGTGAACAGTGTTCATCCGTCAAATACAGTTTTAATAATTAAAAAATCCCAACGGTAATACCGACCGTCTGGATTTTTATCATGATTTATCTTCAAACCGGTAATCGTTACATCCCAAATAAATATATATATATATATATATACACACACACACACACACACACAGCCGCTCACTGGATATTTTCTCTTTTTCGGACCATTCTCTGTAAACCCTAGAGACGGTTGTGAGTAAAAATCCCAGTAGACCAGCAGTTTTTGAAATACTCAGACCAGCCCGTCTGGCACCAACAACCGTTCCACGTTCAAAGTCACTTAAATCCCCTTTCTTCCCTATTCTGATGCTCAGTTTGAACTTCAGCAAGTCGTCTTCACCACATCTAGATGACTAAATGCATTGCGTTGCTGCCATTTGATTGGCTTATTAGCAATTTGTGTTACCAAGCAATTGAACAGGTGTTCTTAATAAAGTGGCCGGTGAGTGAGTGAGTGAGTGAGTGTGTGTGTGTGTGTGAGTGTGCATATATATATATATATATATATTAGTGCTGTCAAAGTTAAAGCGTTAATGACACGTTAACGCAAATTCATTTTAACGGCACTAATTTTATTAACGCCATTAACGCAGTGCATATTTTCTAGGGATGGGACGATACACCTACCTCCCGATTCGATACTATCACGATACTTGGGTGCCGATACGATATGTATTGCGATTTCTTTAAAGAATTTCGATTCTACAAGTATTGCGATTCAATATTGCGATTTATTTTTTGTTTTTAACTCTGGACCATGGGGAAAAAGTTGAATGATACACTTAATATACAGACGGTCATAATAATAAGAATTTAAAAAAAAAATCTTAGCAGTCATTTCTCCTGTTTTATTTCAGTTTTCAGTAAACATAAACAAACAGCCACAAAAAGTATTTTTGAAATAAAGTGCCTTTGGAAATAAAGTGCCCATCAAACTAGTTCCATTAATAAAATAAAATTAAGAGTCCGTGAAAGCTTTCTTTAACATCAAAATTAACTCGAAAGCCATTCTTTTAAATACTGGACTGTTAAATAAAATATATAAGCCTTGACCCACTTACCATATTATATAGAGTGGGGCAAATAAGTATTTGATACACTGACGATTTTTCAAGTTTTCCCACTTACAAAGAATGGAGAGAGCTGTAATTTTTTCCTCATAGCCTCAACTGTGAGAGACAGAATAAAAAAAAAAAAAAAATCACATTGTATGATTTTTAAATAATTAATTTCCATTTTATTGCATGAAATAAGTATTTGATCCCCAACCAACCAGCAAGAATTCTCGCTCTCACAGACCAGTTAGTTTGTCTTTTAAAAAGCCCTCCTCTATCCTCCACTCATTACCTGTATTAATTGCACCTGTTTGAACTCGGTACCTGTATAAAAGACACCTGTTCACACACTCAATTAATCAGACTTCAACCTCTCCACTATGGGCAAGACCAAAGAGCTGTCTAAGGACACTAGGGACAAAATTGTAGACCTGCAGAAGGCTGGGATGGGCTACAGGTCAATAGCCAAACAGCTTGGTGAGAAGGCAACAACTATTGGCGTAATTATTAGAAAAATTGAAGAAATTCAAGATGACTGTCAATCTCCCTCGGACTGGGTCTCCATGTGATAAAAATGTGTGATTAATCATGAGTTAACTCATGACAATCATGCGATTAAATATTTTAAATTGATTGACAGATTATATATTTATATATATATATATATATATATATTAAACTAGTATTATTTTAACAGTACTGTAATTAAACCAGTATTATATTATTTTTTTTTTATATATGCTACCATTTAAAAGTTTGGAGCCAGTAAGATTTTTTTTTTATTATTTTTTTTTTAAAGGAAGAAATTATGTGTATTGATCTAAAGTGACAGTTAACATATTTACTGGCTCCAAACTTTTGTAAAATGGTAGCATATAATTTATTCATAATATAATACTGGTTTAACTATGCTAAAAGGTGCCCCCAGGTACGTTATGCTATGAGACAAGGTAGGAGCAGACAGTGGTAGATGTGAGAATGAAGATATTTATGTTTTAATAAAATATGTTAGAAAATAACAATATTTATTACAGAAATCATATAATATGCTTAACAACAATAATGGTAATAATACTCATAATTACTTTGTTATTATTATTATTATTACCATTATTGTTGTTGTTATTAAATATGTTAAATATGTAATTTTGTTATTGTTGACATTAATTTAAATTAGTTAAATATAATTTGTTATGATTTGATTAACTATTAGCTTTGCATCAAAGCACAAGCCCCAGTTCAGCAAACCCTTATTTAAAAGAACAGCTCACCCAAAATGTATTCCGTTTTAAAGGAGACCTATTATGCCCCTTTTTACAAAATGTAATATAAGTCTCAAGTGTCTGTGAAGTTCCAGCTCAAAATACCCTGAAGATAATTTATTATATAATTTTGAAAATGCCTATTTTGAGTGGATTATGTTTTTGTGAATGTTTATTTAAATGCAAATGAGCTGCTCCCCGCCCCCTTTTACCGTAATAGGGATGGCCAATATGGGCAAAAAAATACAGGTGCATCTCAATTAATTAGAATGTTGTGGAAAAGTTCATTTATTTCAGTAATTCAACTCAAATTGTGAAACTTGTGTATTAAATAAATTCAATGCACACCGACTGAAGTAGTTTAAGTCGAAGGAGACAAATTGTTGAATAAAGTCGTTGTTTTCTTTGCGCACAAAAAGTATTCTTGTAGCTTTGTAAAATTACATTTGAACCGCTGATGTCACATGGACTATTTTACCGATGTCCTTGTTACGTTTCTGGACCTGGGAACATTACAGTTGCGTTGCTGTCTATTGGAGGGACAGAGAGCTCTTGGATTTCATCAAAAATAACTTAATTTGCGTTCGAAAAAGGTCTTACGGGTTTGGAACGACATGAGGGTGAGTAGTTAATGACAGAATTTAGATTTTTGGGTGAATTATCCCTTTAATATTAGGACATTAACTAAGGTTAACTAATGAGATTATTGTAAAGTGTTTCCTATTTGTCTATTATTCTTTTGCACTTTAATCTGTGCAAAATGTGTGTATTGCTTTATTGTATTTACATTTTCAGTCATTCTTATTATAAGAAAAAAGTAATTAAACCTATTATACTTTGACAACACTTTTTTTGCAAATAAATTTAAATATTGTGATAGTACCATATACTGTGATAAAGTAATTAGCAATTAATCACAACATGAAAATTTGATACAGTCACATGCCTAGTTCACCTTTAAGCAAAAATGTATATCAACAAGTCAGAAAAGAAGTAGATTTTTTAACAATGTTCTTGTTCACTTGGTTCACAAATCAAGACTGAATGACTGAGTTTAGTGATTTGGTTTTTGAGTTCACCGAGTCAATCATCTGGTCACAACTGACCAGGAAATCATTATTCGCGATGGATTTTATGTTGAATTTAATAAATCACATAAGCTATTACACAAGTCACATGGACTACTGCCGTTTTATTGCTTTTTGTTCCTTTCTCAAGGCAGCTGCCGTCATTATGAACTTTCATTGTAAAATAGATGTGTAAAGACTCTTAAAAATATATTTTATGTTCCACAGATAAAAATAAGTAGTATTAAGGAAAAACAAAACTTACCGAACTGAAATTGCTCGTTGTCCATTAGCCGAACAGACGCTGGAGCGCATCTCTGAAACAAAAATAAAGAAAATGAAATTTCAGACAGAAACAAATTAATATATGGAGATGGATAATGATGACCCTGACCCATAGTTTTAAACAAATCTACAATATTATTATTGCTCAGCAAGTATTTTTAGGAAACACCTACGTTACATCGAAATGAGATTCCAATTAAAATAAAAAATTTTTAAAGGCAGCCGTGGGCAAAGAGAAACGCAAAGAGAGGAGCAGTGTAGGTCCTGAATAGCATAATCAATAATTTAATTTTAACTTTGAATCACAGTTTGTTTATGGACTAATAAGAAGCACTGTTGGACAGAACGCTAGCACTGCGCTCGCTCATCAATAACAGCTACACCAGCAGCAGGTCCACAGACTAATGAGAGGCTGAGATCTAAGGCCATTAGCCAGAGTCTGAGCAGAGCTGCAGGTACACACACTGTAATGAGAGCCACTGCCTTACTAAACACACTCACACAGATCCCAGCCTTCAAATCAATGCTGCTCTCTAACAGACATGCCATACGTGTTCTCTACACACAGCAGTGCATTCAGCATGTTACAAGGCATGAAAGATGTACAGAATATACTTATCAGATACTAGTAAAGCTATATCATAGCTACTTAAAATAATTATATGAGTTTAATATATACTTTTGGCATACTTAATGCTAAATATATACAGTAGTGTTCAAAGGTCTGAGGTCAGTAAGATTTTTTAAAAGTAAATACTTTTATTCAGCAAGGACAGATACAATTTAACAAAAGTGTAAAGACATTTGCAATGTTACGAAATATTTATATTTGCTAAAATGTGCTAGCAATTGATTAAAACAGTGGATGATATGGCAAAAATATATCACGATATCATATATTGATTTTTTGACAGCTCACGATTTTGTCACGATTTTTTGACATGTAGGTTTTACTATTTTGCAAGCAAATGTCCCTATTATAAAGACAAAGCCTTTCAAGGTAACAAAATAGAAACAGATAATAGTGGATATTTAGGCCAAAGTGGGTGAAAAATTTTATCTTGGTCATTATTTTATCTTTGTTATTAAAAATAATAACATCGATACACATTACAAAAACACATAATATACAAATAAAACAAACATATTGTACCTTATTTTCAGGTACAATATGTGTATTTAGCATCTGTCAGTTAATTCTGTCTTAGTGTTTTATTTTTATTCCATCATTTACTCACTCAAAAGTAGTTTTAAACCTTAATGGGGTTCTTTCTTCTGCAGAACATTAGGGGTGGGCATTTTTGGAAATGTCTTATTTCGATCATCGTTAGGTTTCAAAAACTATTAATCAAGTACTCGGGAAGGGTATAGCCATAATGGAGATAGTAAAAATATCTGAAGACTGTTATGATAATGAATGTTAAAAATGCAAATATGACATGAAAACATGAACACATGATGATTAGATGCTAGATTAGGATTATGATGCAGCAATGTTAAAAGTGAAGCATCTAAAAATAGCTGCTTGAGGTGAAGCTAACTTTATGCCAGTAAACTTAAACCCGTTCTATGACACTTCCTATGAGATTAATCAGATAACTTGGATATGTAACAACTTTGTGTCTGCACAAAAGAATGCATATGCCAGTGAAATTTAAGTTACACGCTATAGCGAGAGAGAGAGAGAGAGAGAGAGAGAGAGAAATGTGCGAGAGAGAGAGAGAGAGAGAGAGCTCCCGCTGTGATGCGTTTTCAACAACGCAGATGAAACACGGGTAAGGACAGAATTTACTATAGATTTTACATCCTAGAAAATTCTCATTATAATGCTGTTTTGAAATTCCAGTGAACTAAGTTACGCACTATAGCGAGAGAGCGAGAGAGAGCGAGAGAGCTCACGCTGTTGAAAGCGAATCACGGTGGGAGCTCTCTCTCGCATTTCTCGCTCTCTCTCTCTCGATATAGCGCGTAACTTAAAATTTCACATTCTATAAACTTTATAATTCTTATGTCATTAATGTTTATGGCAAATGTGCTATATTTTCATATACCTTATCAAGTGATTCCTAAAATCTCCTGCGTGTTTTTGAAGCCATACGAAGTACAAAAACGCTTTTAATTGAAGTACGCCTACTGTTGAACAAATATGACGAAAAACATCACTGCAGAATTAATATAGGATCAATATTTTGAAAAAGAAACATCTAAAAGCAATATGACCATCTCAAATAACTCAGTCAATATCGGGCATTGCCTGAGCATGAAACTAACTTAACACTGGTAAAGTGTTCCTGTGGCTCAGTGGTTAGAGCATTGCGTTAGCAGCGCAAAGGTTGTGGGTTCGATTCCCAGGGAACACACACATACTGACAATACAAATGTATAGCCTGAATGCACTGTAAGTCGCTTTGGCTAAATGCATAAATGTAAATATGCAGCACATTCAGCATGTAAATAAATGTTAATATCCCAACGCATCTTATATTAGATTAATCACAGTGTAGCTAACCCAGACACCATCACGTGACTTCAAACCTAAGCTTCTCTCTCTTCTCACGTTTATTGAATCGCATGTTGTTGCAAGCTAAACAATCAGAGCTCAGGGTGCCGCACAAAGTTGCTAAAATCAATAAAAAAAAACTGAATACTGAACACAAATGCTACGTTGAAGAAGGTGGAAAACCAAACTGGTTGCTTCCATAAGATTTTTTTTCTACTATCAAAGTCAATGTAGACCAGCAACTGTCTGGTTACCCCCCACATTCTCCAAAATATCTTTTGAATGTGAAAAAGAAAGTGACATGACATACGGCCAATTTGTGCTTTGCAATTAACCCATCCAAAGTGCACAAACACAGCAGTGAACACACACACAGACACACACACACGGAGCAGTGGGCAGACATTTTTATGCACCTGGGGAGCAGTTGGGGGCACTTCGTCATGGTATTGAGGGTGGAGAGAGCGCTGTACATTCACTCCCCCCACCTACAATTCCTGCCGGACCTGAGACTCGAACCCTTTGGATTACGAGTCAGACTCTCTAACCATTAGGCCACAACTTCCCCGACTTTGTATCCATCACAAGAAAGAAATTAATACAGATTTGGGACAACATGTGAGTGAGTAAATAACGACAGAAATGTAATTTTAGGTTGAACTATCCCGTTAATGACAGTCGGCTGCATGTTTAGTCTCCTGTCCCTATTTTTCATTTTAGACATAACCAAATGAGTCTGTATGTAAAGTGTGTATGTTTTGACAGTATTAGCGCAAAAGATAACTTAGGTGCTGTTTGACAGGCTTTTAGTGCGCGCTAAAGTACGTGCTGAGAAAAAAAGCACAAAGAATGTACTTTTGTGACTGCAAATAAGTGCAGTGTCCTGTGAGAGTAACTCTATCCCTGAGTTAAAATTAGATGTGAATGTATGAGGCATTGTACAGTATATTGAGACCGAGGCACCAGAACTGTAACTTATAGAATGTGCGCTGTAGCACAATACTAATATATTTCTTCAAAAGCTGATTGTGGAGACATTTTTATCATCCATGATCAAAAATCATCATATCGCACACCCCTACTATCATATAACAACATGACAAAATGTCCTTCAAACATATTAAATAATGCTATCCTCATGCTTAAACATCCTAATTTGTGCAAGAAACATGCTTTCAAAATGTTAGCAATGGACAAAACAAGCTAAAACGATGCTAAAACATTAAAGTGATGTGCTAACATGCTAGCGTCATGCTAAAACATGCTGTGTTTTTCACATGGTGAAATCTGCTATAAACATGCTAGCAATGTGGTAAAATTATATGACGGCAACAGTAAAGACATTTATAAAAGTATTGCTATTCAAGAACATGCTGTTCTTTTGAACTTTCCATACAAATAATAATTTAGAGAAACTTTTGACAAAAATATTAAGCAGAAAAGGTTAATGTTAAACACTGATAATAATAAGAAATGTTTCTTAAGCAGCAAGTCAGCATATTAGGATAATTTTTAAGAATCATGTGACATGCCTTATGAAAGTGTACTAAACATGTTTTTTTTTATGGCGGGCTGATTTCCATTTTGCATAAGCACAGTTTACTACAAATACCATGGTGAAACTATGGTTAGTGTAGAAAAATCTTGTTTAATGTGTTTACCATGGCTTAATAGTAATGATGCTGAAAATTCAGCTTTGAAATCACAGGAATAAACTACATTTTAAAATGTATTTAAATAGAAAACATTTTAAACTATAATATTTCACAATATTACTGCAGCCTTGGTGAACAAACTTACCAATCCCAGATTTTTGAATGGTAATGTTATGGTTATTTGTATCAGTAATGTTATAACATCATTTTGTAATCAGCATCACTCAGATTGTCCATGAATCAAACCATCTCTAGAAAATTAAGTTAGTCTGAGCACTGCTGGATTAGTTTTTTGAGTCCCATTTAGTGCATGTATGTACTGACCTGTCTGGCCACCTCTCTCAGGCACGCCACACCCTGCTGGAAGTTTGGGAAGACAACGGAGCCGTATTTCTGATACTCAGGAATGGGTCGGATCTTCAGTGTAACTTCAGTTACCACTCCCAGAGTTCCTAAGAAGCAAGACACATATTACTCAGCTTAACATATGGGAACCATGTGGTCACAAATAATATCACAGCAGTGATTGGTTTTAAGGTTTGATCTGATTCACTATTACGGTCTCGCACACAAAGGCTGAACACGTGTGTGATCTTGTAAGATGCATGATTTGAATAGTCTTTAAAAACAAACAAAGGATATCAGAGGGTTAAATGTGTATGCAACACACACAGACACACACACATATATGAATGGAGCCCCTGGCTCTCTGCAGGAGATCTGCGTGTTCATTTCACCTAAACGTTCAAGTTTCTTCCGCTCTAAAAGGAAGCAGAGAGATTTACAGACTGTGTTTTGTGACATAAAGCAGGTCAGTATCAAACGGCACACTGGGGGGAGAGCAGAGCCACCGAGGGCCTGGCGCAGCAGGCTTTCTGTCCCAAACCAGCATGACCTCTGACCCCAGAGGGAAACCCTGCGTCTGCTGCTCTGAGACTGGGCTTCTAGACTCATTACTGACAGCCCAGAGCGAGTGTGCATGTGTGAGTGTGCAACACTGGTGATAAAGTCCTGTGGAGAGTTTATGCTACTCATCAGAGAGACCGTATGCTGGACGAGGCTTTATGAGCAGAACAAACCTCAGCAACAACACACCACTCATCCTCATCCTTCACACATAGTCTTCACTCAAATTTAAACATACAGAAAGAACTGGCATAACTGTAAACATGTTTGTAACTTTTTAAGATCAATACTATAAAATGCTTCAGTAAAAACCTGTTAATTTGTTTAACAGTCTGTTACCTTATCATAAAAAGTAAAAATACATGGTTTAATGTTGCATTATATAGAATTTTACTGTAAAATACTGCCATATTTATGGTTTTTATTAGTAAAAATAATGAATTAATGTATAATTTAGGGTGAAAAACAGTCAAAGTAAATGGTTAACATCACAGTATGTGTCATTTTACTGTTAAATACAATCAAATTGTAGTTTTTGGAAGGGAAAACTGAATAATCGTAAATGTTTTAACATCACCTACATAATTATACTGTAAAATACTGTCAAATCTATGTTTTTCGAAGTAAAACGGACTTATCATATAAAGTCTGGTGCAAACGGTAAAAGTAAATAAATTATATGTAATTTTACTACAAAGTACTGTCAAATGTATATTTTTGGTATTAAAATCTTTGATTTGCCATATCATGTGTGACCCTGGACCACAAAACCAGTCTTAAGTCGCTGGAGTATATTTGTAGCAATAGCCAAAAATACATTGTATGGGTCAGAATTATCAATTTTTATTTATACCAAAAATCATTAGGATATTAAGTATAGATCATGTTCCATGAATATATTTTGTAAATTTTTTACCATATATATATATATCAAAACTTAATTTTTGTTTAGTAATATGCTTTGCTTTGAATTTCATTTGGACAACTTTAAAGGTGATTTTCTCAGTATTCTGATGTTTTTTGCAACCCCAGATTCCAGATTTTCAAATAGTTGTATCTGTGACGATAACCGCATTACCGCTTCAGCGAGATGCAAACCGCGTGTTGAGGTCATCACCGTCATCACCGCACTGTTTTTAGCGGGACACGACCAGATATCTTGCAATGCGAGAATAAAACACGGTAACGGTCGGTAACTCTGGTGTAATTTGAACGGGAGTGGGCGGTCTAACAAGATCTCGTTCCCGACATCCTTTCAGAACAGCATATCTGTGTGTTTTTACTCCCTCTTACCGCTCACGCACTGCACGCACCCACCAGTGCTTCTGTGTCATGTATTTTATTGCACACAGTGTGCAGCATGTGCATAAAGGCACCCTGACAGAACAGGCGGGCTGTCCATGAGCAGGGCCGGCACGTGCATATAAGCGAACAAGGCAGTCGCCTAGGGGCGGCAACACAGTCAGGGGGAAAAGGGACAGATATTTGTACTTTATCTTTTGGGCATTCGTTATCACCGCTTAGTTATTCTACATCTAAATTAAATTTGCTTCATAGTAATGCCGTTCCCGCGCCACCCCACCAACTGCGCGTCATCAAAAGGCTGCAAAACATAATAATATACATTCATAAATGTCATCAAAACGAAAACTATCCAGACATGAATTCCTTTTGCTGCTGGTGCTGTCTGATGAGTTTTAAAAATGTATGTATTATTTTATCATATACAGTGTTTAATTTGTGTAATAAAGCGGGGTGATGGATTCGCATCAGAGGATGGAGAGGTAACGATCATTCGCGCAATCACTCGGTTGATCCACTTAAGTGATAGCTTGCTCCAGTTCATTTTATAGTGTGCACATATACTCTAAAAATCACGGTTATTTTATTATTTATTTTTTTAAATGTTTGGGTAGTTTTTGTGTAACCCAGAATCATAGGACAGTCGCAGCAACCCAGAGTTTGCGTTTGCATTGAGTACACGCAGATATTTTGCCTTCTCTTCTGGTGAGAGCAGTTCCCAGTGCCACTGACTTATTTCGTTTTTTGTTTTGTCAAATACAGGTTTGTTTTTGTAATATATAAATTAATATATAGAACAGTAAACGATTTTATTTTATGCAAAGCAAACCAAGTCACCTAAACGAGCCGCATTGGTTTTTTTTTGCGACTATGAAATGTTTATTTTTACTTCTAAAATGCTTGTTAAACGAATTTAAAATTAAGAAATGTTGTATACATGTTTAAACGGTGAAATATGCTGTGTTAAGAACTTTATTTGAGAAAAATAAAGGCATTAAGACAAGAAAGAAAGAAAGAAAGAAAGAAGAAGAAAAAAACTAATGACAAGGTAAAACAAAACGAAACCAACAGCAACTAAATAAAACAATCAAATTAATAATTTTCTAATCAGCATGCTTTAATTTAGTGTTGCTAGTGGTTTGCGTCAATAAGTTTAAATTAAAATGTCTTTGGTCTGTGCTCTAGAAGTGTTATTTTAATTCTGCTGAACTTGAATTACTAAAACTCAAATTAAAACCAAAACTAACCTGTATAGGGTAGAAAACTTCACAAAATAAAAACTACACTAAAATTAACCCCCAAAAAAAATAAAATAAACGAAACTTACATTTTTAGCATTTTTTACATTTGTGGTCGTGCGATTAACCGCCAAACCGTGATATTTGTTGCTGCTTCACCGTGGTAAGAAATAATCCAATACCGTCACAGGCATAATCTCTGCCAAATTCCAATTTCCAAGACCAATTTCGTGTAGACATCACTAGAAGAGAAAAGGGCACTTCCAAACTGTAGCAACAAAGAAATTAATGTAATTAAAAATTGTATTTCCCCCTTTTGTTGCAACAGTTTTGAAGTGTATGAAATGACTGTACCCATATGTACAAGTCTTTGGTGTTTGGTGATGAAGTTTTGGCTCAAAGTCTGGATTTAAAGTCACACCAGAAGTGTTCAGCTGGGATTAGGACTTGGCTTTCTGCAGACCAGTCAAGTTCTTCCACACTGACTCAATCAATAATTCCTAATGGATCCGTGCCTTATACAGAGGCACTGTCATGTTAGAGTAGAAAAGGGTCCTGTCCAAACTGTTGCTATAAAATTAGAAGCACACAATTCCCTAGCATAGCATTATATGCTCTAACATTAAGATTTATACTCATGGAAATTACTAAAGTAGTCAAACCTTTCATTAGAAGGGGGTGACCCAATACTTTTGGCAATATAGTGCTGTATACATCTACATCTTGGATAGCTTGAAGGTCAGTAAATTAAAAATAAATAAAAAATAAAGGATGAATTATTACTTTAATATCAGGTAAGCAACTAGAACTGTTCAGTTTGCTTAAGTGTGAATTGTATAATTTGTTTTATAAATTGATTATCTTTAAATGTACTTGGTCACTTTACACGTTGGTCTCTTCCTATCTAAGCGTGTGGTTATTACTTTGAGAAAATGGCAGATTGGACTAGACTTCTTGCTGATATGACTGCAGCTCTACAAGAGAAGCCCAAACTGGGTAAAATGACATTAGATAAAGAGAAACAAAATGTTTGCTTTACAAATCTCTCTGATTAAGAGGACTGTTTTTAAGAAAAGTGATTGATAAGAACTCTCACTACAATATAAACATCCTTATTATGCTTATCACTATCAGTGACCCAACCAATGCAAACTAACATCAGTGTGCACAATGAGAATAGGATCAACTCTAAGAACAGATACTACAGATTAAGATCTTTACTGTAGTATTCTCAAGTTATATACTTCAATTTTTATGAGTACACTAGGAAATGAGTAGAGAGCACAAGACTTACATTTTGTCATCAGGATAGTATATGCACACAGCCAATTTTCTCACACACACACACAATATTACATTTACATTTATGCATTTAGCAGATGCTTTTATCCAAAGTGATCTTACAGTGCATTCAGGCTACACATTTTTTGTGTCACATTTTCAATCAGTAAGTGTGGGAATTGAACCCACAACCTTTTGTGCTGCTAAAGCAATGTTCTACCACTGAGCCAGAGGAACACATTAAAGGAAATATTAAAAGGAACACATTAAAGCATATTAAATGCAGTATACTTGGAAAGGCTATGTGTTCAGCTGTACACATACGCTAAACATTCACATTAAAACTAAAGTATACTTTGGGCTGTTGTCAGTTAGCATTTTTAACACATTTTTTTTATTTAATAATTTATGTATCAGAAAGGATGTGAAATGAATAGGAATTTCTTGTTTTCTTTTATCGCTATTACTGTTTTTTTTTGTGAGGGGAAATACAAGGCAGATGCCAAACATGTTCTTGACACGTTTCTGAAGATTCACTGTGAAACGGATCTTTCAGAAACATTCCTCACACAAAACATCATGAGTCCGTACCTTCTGAGCCCAGTATGAAGTGATGTATGTCAGGGCCGGTGGACATGCGGGGCCCCAGACAGCTCTTCTCAATCACTCCTCTAGGGGTCACCATCTTTATACGCACCACCTGGGAACACATGAGATCACAGGTACACCCTGAATGACCTCCAACAATACATCTACACTGCAGGACTGATGCGGATGAAACATTTGAAGTGTGTGAGCATGAATGTGAACAGTGTCCCAGACCTGTGTGTGTTTGTGTGTTGAGAAACAGGGAGACATACCAGGTCCTCAATGTTGCCATAGATGTTTTTCTTCATGCCTGACGCCCGTGTGGCCACCCAGCCGCCCAGAGAACTGAACTCCATGGAATCCGGCTCGTGGCCCGTACAGTAACCACGCTCATTCAACTAGAATCACATAGAAAAAACACAAAAAACCCTCAACAGAAATGTACTAAATGAGTGATGCATTATTTTCTGTACATTATTTTTTTTCATTAAAAGAATACTTTATTAATCAAACTCATTAAGTATGTTTTTGGTCTAAATAATACAGTCTCTAAAATAAAAATATTAAATTCAGTCTAGTTATTTATGTATGATTTATTCACCTAGATATTGTTCCAAACCTGTAGGAGTGTCTGTCTTCTGTTGAGCACAAAATATGATATTTTGAAGAATGTGGGTAACCAAACAGCTGTCGGTAGCCACTGACATCCATAACATGGAAAATAACATTATCTATGGAACTTTTGGGTGACTATCGTTCTTCAACATTATTATTTTTTTGCACAACAGAAGAAAAACAATCATACAGGCTTGGAGAAAAACAACTTCAGGGTGAGTAAGTGATGAATATTTTTTTATTTTTGGGGAATTATAGTAAAAAATAAATATACTAAATTGCATTCGAAATACATTTATTTCATGCCAAGTATGCTATGCAAATACATTTACATATTTATGTACTTAACAAAAACACCCTGCAGTTGTACTGTTGGTATACTAAACTGGTAAACTTACAGTCTGCTAAATTGGAACTACTAATTGTGTACTTAATGTACTTTTACTGTGTTGAAGTAGTGCTGAAGTCCAACTAAAGATGAACTGAAGTGTATTTGACTGTGCTAAAGTAGAACTATTGCAAGTATACTTCAGCAGGTACACTTTAAATATCTTGCATTTAAAGACTGATATTATTCCCCATCAATAGTGACATTAAAACACATTTTAGGCTTAACATTCGGAAATGTGCAAAAGTAAAACTTCAAATAAAGATTAATTATAATTTTTATATCAGTAAGTCTCGAGCAACATGTCAGTAGATATGTTAATACTTTGAACTATACCTTAGTATGAAGTAAGTGTATTAAATAGATTACTTTTTTACTAGAGTATCCTAGTTAGTGCTTCATACGTTTGTGGGAAGTAAGATTTTATTATATACATCTTTTTTTTCTGAAAGATGTTAATACTTTTATTCAGCAATGACATAGTAAATTGGTCAAAAGGGACAGTAAAGACACAATTTTTCACAAATTCGTCTTTACTTCTTTGAAAAACATTTTTAACAGTAGTGATATCTGTAAACACAGCGGTGGTGGAAATCCTTCGCGATCCAGAAATTGAACTAAAACTAGCAAAAACCAGTTGAGCCACATTCTTTTTGAAACAAAAAAACAAATTTCACCATGAATTAAATCGGAATCTTGCTTTGGGCAACAAAATGTATATATGAAAAGAAAAGACCCCTGGATATAGTAAACAAAGCAGCTGGTAAACAGATGTTGAACATCATAGTTGTTTTAATATCTCAGATTCCAGCACAGCTGGATCACAGTACTGACCAATCAGAATCCAGGAGCTGGACGATATCGGTTTTATAATAAAAATTCTAATCACGCTACTGTCAATAAAACACACCAGCCTCAAAGGAAATGTGTTTCAGGATAAACACAGTGGTGTTGAAGCCTTATGGAGCATTTCAGATCTGTTTCCTGCGGTCAGACTCACAATATGGAGTGTGTAAGCGTGACAGCCGTATACTTGTGAGAGAACCGATGGTCTTATTGATCAGTCTCGGATAAAACACACACTCCAGGTGATTTTATTATGCAAACCCCCAAGAAATACAAACACACTTTAATGTTCCACCATCTGTCCTGCATCCCTCCAACACACACACACACACACACACACACACAGTAAAGGACTGATTGTAATTCATCTCACACACACACACACAAAAAATACCACACCAGACCAGCGGCCATTGCCATTTTTCGACATTAGTTTGATGGGACCATCTGCTCCTTGTGTTTTGGTGGACAAACAGGAAGGTACAAGCAAATGGGCTGTTTTTACCCTTCAGCATTAAAATGAATGCTGGCACGCACGCACGCGCACACACACACACACACTATACCAAAATTCAGTTTCTATGCTTTTTGTTTATAGTTTGAATCTCTGTGTCAGTACTGCCATCGTAAAAATATGGGTGTGAATCTTCACTGGTTTCACGATTCAATTCAATGACTATTATCATTATCAGCTCAATTTCACCATGCGTCACATTATCAGTTTTCAATATTACTGCATATGGCTACATTTTCATATAAATTTATATCAAATTTAATTTTTGTGCAAAATTTACTTTATTACTATACAAGCAGGCTACTTATTTTAAATAAGTGTTCTTTAAGTATCCGAAAGTTTACATGCAATATGGGTTTTTCTTTTTTTCCTCAAATTATTGCCATTTGATTATTACTGATGAGATGATAGACAGTGACAGCTTTAACAGGCTGCATTCAGACTAATGCCCTGATCTATTTTGATACATAGGATGTTTTATCCTGCTCTGAAAACATAACTGACTGTGTGTACATCAATTTCATATAAAAGTATTCGAAAGTGCAAGTGCATTTAACAGCAGCTACAATGAGCAGTGCTCGAGTTTCGTGCATCTAATAGTACTGCATTCCAACGGCAGAAATGAAAGCATATCTAAAGAAAACACAGCGGGTGGAAGACCAGTCCCCACAATGTCAAAAATTTCAGGTTTTACTATCTTTGTGGGGACATTTGGTCCTTACAATGTAGCATAAACTACTACACACACAATCAATACATATACATATATTTATATGCTGTCAAGCGATTAATCGCATCCAAAATAAAAAAAGTTGTTTACATAATATGTATGTGTACGGTGTATATTTAGTATGCATATATAAATACACACACACAGTATATATTTTGAAAATATCTCCATGCATTTACATATATATTATATATAAAAATATATTTAATGTGAACATAAAATTTTTCTATATATATATATATATGTATGCATGCGTGTGTATTTATGTATACGTAATCAAAATAAACAGCACACACAAACACTTATGTAAAAAAAAACTTATTTTGAATGCAATTAATTGTTTGACAGCACTAATATATATATATATATATATATCCGAATATAAAGGCAGCTCTTTGCTCAGAAATGAATTGGTTATTGTAGTGTGGTTGTAAAACCAGCGTGTAGATGACTGACCTGTCTCTCCAGATCCTGTCCGATGATTCCAGCCTCCACATGAGCCGTTAGATTCTTCTCGTCAATCCACAATATCCGGTTCTAAACAAAAGGAACAAATAACTGAATATCACTGATCCTGATCACTCAGGAAATCCTCTAGTTTTAACATTAAGAGGAGTGCATTTTCCACAAATAGGGAGCAATGAAATATATAACAGAGAATGGAACTCTTAATGGGATAGTTCACCCAATAATTAAATTCAAATTAGATATTTTAAAGAAAGTCTGTTTACCACTGACTTTCACTCAAAATATATTTTGTGTTCAGCAGAAGAAATTAAGTCACATTTTTGGAACAATGTGAGGATGAGTAAATGACAAAATTTTCATTTTGGGTTAATTATTCCTATAGCACGTTTAATTTTCGATAAATGTTTTCATGTCTGCATTTTTTGCAACCCTGTTACTAGAATACTTCCAAATATAATTAAACACTTTGATGGTTATTTATGTTTGCTATTTGAAAATCTATTTTATTTCTGTGATCAAAGCTGAATTTTCAGCATCGTTACTTCAGTCTTCTTGGTCACATGATCCTTCAGAAATCCTTCTAATTGCTCAAGAATAATTTCTTATTATTATCAATGTTGAAAAGTCTTTAATAAATATTAAGCTCAAAAGAACAGTATTTTTATGGAAATGTTTTGTAACATTATAAACGTCTTTACAGCCACTAGTGATCAATTGAATGCATCATTGCTAAATAAAAGTACTAATTTATTTCAAAACAAAAAGTATTGCAGACTCTACAATGTTGAATAGTATTATGTTTTCATCAGCTAAAAATACATAAATGAATTAAATATCAATTCATGACATGAGTGTTGCATTTTAAAACAAATACAAGTCAGAAATCAAAACCACATGAAGAATACATCAACTTTTAGAAAAGACGTTCCGCGAGCCCCGTTAAATGTTTCATCACGAGTTCATACCTTACATGAAAATCCCCTAAGAAGTAAATCTGATTTAACATGACTCTAAATCAACCTCATAATAAAGATATCCTTAAGATGAATATTGGACTACAAAAAACAATAACAACAACAACAAAAAAACACTGTGTATGTGCATGTGCATACAGAATTATAATTTTTGGGAGAATTATCCCAAACTATATAAATACAGTTTAAACCCTGATTTTGTAAAATGTTATTTTCTAACAAAAGACAAAACAAATAGACAAAACGAAACAAAAGTGTGGCCAAAAACACAAACACAGTATAATTTGAGATACACTGCAATCGATACTACAAAACAGTAGGAATAAAAGACTAACTATAATGATTGGAGTAGACTAGAATGAGAGAGAGAGATTTTGATTAAAGTGCAATAGTGTTGACATTGTGAGTGTGTTCGCAGGTCTCCCTCAAACCACATGTCAAACTGATTCACTGCTGCTAAACTCAGCCCACATAGCTGAGCTTAGGGAGTCAGGACAGAGAGAGGTCACTGTGTGTGTGTGTGTGTGTGTGTGTGTGTGTGTGTGTGTGAGAGAGAGAACCACAGCAACACAAACCGCTGCTTTCAGTCTCGTCTGATCTGTAATAAATCTGACTTTCCTCTTGGGCTGACGAGTAAAATCAGCACATTTTGTGAATTTCGCAACAGAAACACACATATAAGCAGGATTTAGCTGGTGTGTGTTTCAGGCTTTCTGTGTATCAGCCGGGTTTTGTCCCCTTGTTTCCACAGGGGTTAAATGCACTTCAGGAAACTGCCCCGTCTCCACAGGTGGCTCCGCCCCTCGGCTATCAATCACGCCACTGCTCTCATAAAACAACCGTTCTTATGACTCGCTGCCTTTCATGTGCGTGACCCCGCGACCCCTAAAACAGGCCAGCCAAGGTCAGAGCAGCAGATGAAGTATGTGGAGAGGGGAAACGAGAGAGAACGTGCAGGAGAGGGTAAAGTAAAAGAGAGAAGTACAGACAGATACAGTATACAGAAAGCTCTGTAGGCGTGGACATTTAGTATATGCACCATAGACACACACACACACACACACACACACACACACACACACACACACACACACACACACACACACACACACACACACACACACGCGTCAGTATGTCACACCTGCATGCATGTAAACACTCACCATCTGAGATGTGTCCAAAGAGACAATGGAGCGAGTCTCCTCAGGAGGGCACTCTAGAGCACTGGACACACTTGTCCCACCTGATCGATAGAGATACAGATAGAGAGAGAGGGGCAGGGTTAATATTGAAAGAAATCACAAATTTCCAAAATTACAGGATCAGAAAAACAGCTCTGTCAAGACAATATTCATGTTCATGCTCAGGTTCATGTTCTGAATACTTCATTAAAAATTATTAGATAAAATTAGTGCAGTTGAACAATTAAATCGCATCCAAAATAAAAAATTTGTTTAGATAATGTGTACTGTGTATATTTATTATACATATATGAATACACATATTTCAATATTGCAAAAAAGATTTACTTGTTGTGTATATATTTATATTCATATAATTTATAATATATAAATATATTTAAAATATAAACATAACTTATTTTTTCTTAAATATATACATGCATGTGTGTGTATTTATATATACATAATAAATATACACATTACACATACATATATTATGTAAACAAAAACTTATTTTGGATGCGATTAATCGTTTGACAGCACTAGATAAAATACAATTCAATTTAATTCAATTCAATTCAAATTAGCTGTATTGGCATGACTGTGTAACATCACAATGTTTCCATAGCAATAGATATATTATACAAACATACAGATAAATACACATATACACTATACTGTTCCAAGTTTGATTGGTAAGATTTCTCCAAGACTGCACGTGTTTGCTCAAAAATACAGTACACATTGTTAAAATGTAAAATAACCATTTTCTATCTGAATACATTTTAAAATTGAATTTCTGTGATGTTAAAGCTTAATTTTCAGTATCATTACTCCAGTCTTCAGTGTCACGTGATCCTTCAGAAATCATTATAATATGCTACTTTGCTGCTAAGAAATTGATTATCATCAATTCAGAAAACAGTTGTGCAGCTTAATTTTGTGTAAATGTAATCTACAGAAAGAATGTTCTTTTTGTAATTTAATTTGTATTATTTGTATTTGGAGTGTGTTCAGAATTTGAGGAAAGTGAATATAACAGTTTATGCTTCTTTGCACTTTCCTTCTAAGCACAAACTAAAGGTATAACAGTTAAATGACATGCATTAAAGTGGTAGTTTTTTCTTGTTTTATATATAAACAATACTTAAAATTATCATTCCGATTATTGGCATTAATGTATTATTTTTGTAGGTACTTGCCTCCATATGGTATCAAGCAGACATTGTGTTTGCAGGCCAGTTCCACAATCTTCTCCACATCATTGTGACAGCCTGGGGAAAAAATGAAATTAACATTATAATCCACTCAATTTATTTAAACCACTTTCATATGACTATTAACAAAACATCTCTTATGCGTAGAATACTGTTCAATACTTTTTTGAAAGGTCTCTTATGCTCACCAAGACTGCCTTTATTTTTATTTAAAAATAAAGCAAAAACAGTAATATTGGGAAATCACCATCATTACTCCAGTCTTCGGTGTCACATGATCCTTCAGAAATCATTCTGATATGCTGATTGCATCTCAAATATTTCTTATTATTATCAGTGTCGTTGTGCTGCTTCATATTTTTGCAGAAACCATGATACTTTTGTCAGGATTCTTTAGTGAGTAGAAAGTTCAAAAGAACAGCGTTTAGGAATTTTTTGTAACATTATAATGTGTTAACTGTTCCAAACCTTTGAACAGTTCTGTACAACTGCAGAATATTTTTGTTCTGTAAGGGGAAAAAAAAACCTCAATCCCTTTTACCTCCAGATAAGTGGATCAATATCTAGCACTGACCCACTGGAGCACATCGACTGCCCACTAAACATCCCACACAATAACACAGTGAAAGTGAATCTAAACTCAATACCTTACCGGTTACAAACTGTCACATGTCTTAGTGAAAGAGAGCATTCAGTTGGAAATAATATAAACTGGAGTGTGATTTTATTCACTGGGATGTGATTGGACAGTGAATAAAAGATCAGATCAATATCAAATTTCTTTGAGATCAGAAAAAATAAGTATTTCTCATGTGTGTGAGGGGCGCAGAAGGTTTTCTGAAGGAGACTGTGAAGGTTACAGGATAATCTACTGAGGGTGAATCCTGTATGATTGGAGAACCGTTGAGGTAAGGATAAATTGTACGAGAGAGAATATTCTTTTCGGAGGCGTATAACGGGGAGGGCAGATGATTTGCTGGCTGCTTGGGTACTCTTCTAATCAAAGCTCGGCCATCAATCAGAGAGTGTGAAATGGGTGCTGTCAGGACTCCACCAATCAGAGAGCAGCTGCTCTGGCAGCTAGAGTATCACTGGATGGCAAATGCCCCCTTTCCCTCTAATTAAAGCAGTTTCTCATGAATATGAATTAGCACTCAGCCACTGATGCTTAACCCTTTGCAGTCACTCACCCGGCCAGACGACCATGTCGGGCACCCGTCCTATCCTCCCCTCACGCAGGGCAAAGATCTCGTGCAGGCAGTGACCTGAGGAGGACAAGAAATAAAGCTTTCAGAAAGACATACAAATCCAGCTCGTTCATACTAGTAAAGTACTAGATAATAAATAGCACCCAAATAAATGAAAAAAGGGAGTTTCCAAGATTTTTTGTAATATGAACACATATGGTCAAATTTATTTACTTGAAATACCAAATAAGATGTCAAGTAATACTGTATCTCTTAATAAATATATCCCCATTTAAAAGTTTTGGGTATGATTTTAAGAAATGAATACTTTTTTTATTCAACAAGGATTCATTAAATTGATCAAAAGTGACAACACAAACATTTCTTACATTAAAAAAACGTTTTCTCTGTCGAATAAATTATCTTATTTTGAACCTTTTATTTATCAGAGAACCCTATTTATAAAAATCATGGTTTCCACAAAAACATGAAGCATTTTCAACATTGATAATAAAAAAAAGTTTATTTTAGCAGCAAAGTGATTATGCAGAAAATTCCATCACAGATATTAAATTATATTTCAAAATATGTACAAATAGAAAACTGTACTGTAAATACTGTATTTTTGATAAATGTAGCCTTGGTGAACATAGGAGAACTTCAAAAACATTTTAAAAAATCTTAATGACCACAAACTTTTGGGCTAAGAGCTTGTAAACTTTTAGTGTATGAGGAATAATACATTCAATTACTAATTTTCATATATAAACTAAAAAGTGTTTTGATCAAATCAAAATTAAAATATATATATATATATATATATATATTATTTTAACAAACTTGTTTAAAAGTAAACTCTGTAATAATACAAAATAAATAAAAAAATCACCCCTAAATCAAAGGAAAATAAAAACTAAAATCACGATAAATAATAATAATAATAAAATAACCTGCAAAAAGTAAACCTATTTTAGGTTCAAAATGGGTTTACTCAAATTTGTGCATTGTCATATCAACACAATTTATTAAAATTTCTTTATGAAACAAATTTCCCACAAGTGAAATAAGTAGTAGAACATTTCAAAATGAAACCAAACATTTTGAAAACTTTCTGCCAAACACAAAGATGGCGGTTCTGTACCATGAGCTCGGAAAACCCGGTCCTCTGGGTCATGTGACACGGCCAGACCTACTGCTTTCAGATCCTCGATGAAGGGCTCTTTCAGTTTAGGAGGAGCAACTGCACTTAAATTCAGACTGGGCTGGAGGAAGAGACACACCCCACACACACACACACACACACACACAAGAGTCTGATATACCACACTTGACTTACTGTAGCAGGAGATTTGTGCTGTAAATTGGCACCAAACGTGCCCTCAAACCAGTCCTTCAGACTTGGCAAAATCAGCCCACTCAACCGATACCTGAAACCACCGAAACACACACTGATCAACCCACAACACAGCAAACTAAATATGCATTGCCATGTAAAGATTCATGTAAACATGTAGGTTTTTTTTCTTAATTCTACTCAATTGTATACAATTAATAACTAATTTAATAGATTAAATCTTTCAAATTAACAACTCTCTCTGACCTAATACTTTCAGATGACCCCTTGGTTGGGCCGGTTGCAAAAAACGGTTTATACTAGTCTTAAAAAGTTAGTCATCTAATTTTTTTCCTCAAGACTGGTCATAACTTTTTTAATTTAGTTATGAAAAGGCAGATTGATCTTATTTGTAAGTAGGAGTGATTACCCCTTAGCAACTGCTAGTTGGTCAAACTAGTTCTAAAGACACACTCTTAACATGGTGGCTAAGTTTAAGCAACTGGACCCTGGTGTTGAGATGCAGCAGTGCAGATTCCAGACACTAGATGGCATGAGCACACCACACTGAACCATGAAAACCTACATCATGTGCACCTCCAGTCCTCAATACAGTGGAGCTGACAGTTCTTACCAAATCTTAATATATATTTCTATTTACACACATATATATACTATGACATGGCATGCCTTGTATGTGTTATGAATAAATACGGCAGCAACAGCATATTATCTGGGCAAGTGTTAGATTACTCAGTGCCGCTGTGTCTGTATGATTGCACAGAAAAGGACACATTGTGTGACTGTGTGTTTATAGGTCCTTGAGACTGTACTTAAGGAACATAAACTTCTCCATCCGGGCCAGTGATATGAGTGCCACGCTCTGTGTGAGAGGCGGTTTATGCTAATGTCCTCTATGCAAATGTTTAGAAAGCACAATGGCATGTTTCAAAACACTACAATGCCCAAAACTGACCTTGCATAGCTAGAAGAGTACTGTATGTTTCAACCGAACTGCATAATTACTTTAAATAGAGGGCGCAATTTGTTCAAAATAAATCAGAGTTGAAAGGAGAATGGCATTTTTGAAATTGCAATGTTTAGATTTACACTGCCATTGCAAAGTTTGGGATCAGTAAGATGTTTTTTTTAAAGGGGTCATATGATGCGATTTCAAGTTTTGCTTTCTCTTTGGGGTGTTACAAGCTGATTGTGCATAGATAAGATCCCTGAAGTTACAAAGACTAAAGTCTCAAAACCAAAGAGATATTCTTTATTAAAGTTAAGACTCTGCCACGCCCCCTAAAATGGCTCATTAAAACACGCCCCCACATGTCTACATCACTATGCGGAAATATCTTGCGTAAGTTGGCCAATCTGAGCAGACTGCGCTTGTCGGAAGGAGGGACTTTGTAGAAAACTAAGCGTTTGAGAGGCGGGTCATAGAGTACATACAATAATGTACAGTATTTGAAAAATAATGTGTTTTTTGAACATTAAAGCATGTCAACATATTCTGTTACACCAAATACACAAAATAATGATCTTTAAAAAAAGCATCATATGACCCCTTTAAATGGAGTTTCTTACGCTAATCAAGCATGTATTTATTTGATCAAAAATACAGAAAAACAGTAATATTGTAAAACATTATTGCAACTTCTAGTATTGGTTTTCTATTTAAATATACTTTAAAATATAATTTATTTCTGTGACGCAGTGTTGAATTTTCATCATCATTACACCAGTCTTCAGTAACACATGGTCCTTCAGAAATCAACAGAAATTCTAATATGCTGATTTATTATTAGTGTTGTAACTGTCGTGCTGCTGAATATTTTTTAGGATCCTGTGATACTTTTTTCTTTGATTCTTTGATGAATAAGTTAAAAAGAACAGCATTTATTCAACATAGAAATCTTTTCTAACAATATAAGTCTTTACTATCACTTGTTATACATTTAACACATCCTTGCTGAATACAAGTACTAATTTATAAAAAAAAAAAATGTACTGACCCCAAACTTTTGAATAGTAGTGTATATTGTAACAATTTATATTTTGAGTAAAAACTGTTATTTTTATTTATCAAGGAATCCTGACAAAAGTATCACAGGTCCCAAAAAATGTCCAGCAGCACAACTGTTTCAAGCATTGATTAGAAATCAGCATTTTACAATGATTTCTGAAGGATCATGTGTAGGGCTGCCACTAACGACTAATGATAGATTGATTAATCTATCGACAAATTTTTCGATTAATCGATTAATCCAAACAATTAATTTCTCGCAAAAAAAAAAAACCTGCAATTTGATTAAACTGTGTTATTAAACCAAATTTCTATGAAATCCTTTTTTGTTGTAAAGTAAAGTGCAACATGGACACTTGCTTATTGCACTCTATCTCATTATCCAAATCACTGAAACCAAAGTTCAGTATTATAGTGTGAGAATGACAACATATCCACGTGTTCTAGTCTAATAATACAATTATAATCAAACAACACTTTTTAAAGGAGTATTTAGCAGAAATAGTATTTAACAGAATTTATTTAGGTGAAAAATGTCAATGTGCAGTATTTAATATTTATATATATATTATAATTTAAACACTTTTTTAAACTATAAAATCAATTAATTGGATATGCTTTTGATTATGACAATTTAATGGAACCATTAAAATGGAATCCAGAAAATAATGGAAAACATAATTTAGTAAAGATAAAACTGAAAAACTAAATTAATTAGACAGGTTTTTTGATTAATACAATTTAATTTAACCATTAAAACAGATTAAATAATAAAAAAAAAAAACTGAATTTGGAAATAAAACTGGTTTCATGGGTCCTTCCACAGACCCACTACTGTGAAGGGAGCCGCTGTGTGAACCATGCACTTAACCGGCATCCATCTAAACAATTAAAGCGCATAGTGTATTAGAACTGCATCGCATATAATTATTTAATTAAATCATTGCGTTTGTAAATTCACAAGTATGCATACTTATGGGTTTAATATATCACGCAGCCTTGGAAAAGTGTAATAATATGTTTTATGGATTCTCGTCTGTGAAATGCGCCACTTCCGGTATTTTTCCGGTTAGTTGACACGAGAAAATGAAGTCGACGATTTTTTTTAAATCGACTAGTCACGACAAATCGACGAATCGCGACAGCCCTAATCATGTGACACTGAAGACTGGTGTAATGACGCTGAAAATTCAGCACTGCATCACAGAAATAAATTATATTTTAAAGTATATTAAAATAGAAAACCAATACTAGAAATTGCAATAATATTTCACAATATTACTGTTTTTTTCTGTATTTTTAACAAATAAATACAGCCTTGATGAGCTTTAAAAAACATTACAAATCTTACTTTTGAACTTAAAAATCCCAAACTTTTGAGCGCCAGTGTACTTCATACAAAATGAACTGTAGAAATGATTGTTTACATTTAATTAACAACATCTTTAAAATTAACTTATTGACTATAAATGCATAATATATGGTTAATGGTTATAAATATATCACAATTTACAAGCTCTATAAGGCAATAAGGGTACATTTTATATACTTGTTCAACATTTTGAACGCTATTCAGCCATCTTATCCTGACAATTTCCAGGATAAGTGGTATAATATTTAAAGTAATGCTGTTGTCCATACAAATAAAAGCCAGTAGGGTCCAAAACAAATTCAACTTTCACTGAATGGACAAAAAACGTTGAGACAAAATACGTTTTTCCTTGTATTATTCTACAGAAGAAAGTAAGTCATACAGACACGAGGGTGGGTAAAAAAAAAAGTTTTTTCATTTTTGGTTAACTATCACTTTAAGATTGTAGTACTGTCAACTCTGATTGATTACCACTTTTACTGTATATCATGCTGAAATCTACAGATTTTCCCTCAAATCAGTGCAGTAAAATATCGGAGTCTAATTAGAAGTCTGTTCCGAGTCTAACTGATGTTTGTTTGGTGCCTAATACTCACCGTTTCCCTGTGAACTCTGCTTGACCTTTTTTATTGAAGAGGAACCTCGAGTCACTGTAACCCCAGCCATTCCACTTCATGATCTCCTGTCTGAAAGAGAGAGAGAGAGAGAGAGAGAGAGAGAGAGAGAGAGAGAGAGAGAGAGAGAGAGAGAGAGAGAGAGAGAGAGAGAGAGAGAGAGAGAGAGAGAGAGAGAGAGAGAGAGAGAGAGAGAGAGAGAGAGACTGAGTTTAGATGCCATTTTATAAGTCAATAGCAAAGAAAATTCAATGATATACAACCTTCATCTTTACGTCTATAAATATAATACTCAATTTGAGTGGCCTTTATAGTGACCTGCAGATATAAACCGCTCCAGTCCTTATTTTAAAAGGTCTATATGATAACAGGCACTCATGACAGAATGACAGAGATACTATGAAAGTGAAGAAGGTCACACCATTCACTTCTGCTGAGACAAGATGGAAAGACCTTCAGATAAGAAAGGATTTGACAGAGTCAACAGCAGTTACAGCAAATGACCTGGTATCATGATCTATGTGAGGCACTGCATGAAAGTACACAGAACTTTACAATTCAAACACCTGCTATTAAGTTTTTTCAAGTTTAAATGTATTATGTTTAAAGGTTGTAGTTAGGGGACCTTCATGCTTTAAAAAATAAATAAAAATTTCTATATGAATCACACTGTACGATTTCATACTAAACATTTATTTTGTATACATATTTCTATTTATTTTCTCATGAGATCAAGTTGATTATATTATATGATCTTTCTTGATGCGTCACATTTTTGAGCAGCTTTGCTGATCCAATACACCACCATGAAGTTGTAAACACGGTTGTTCTGAATTATATATATATATAATTCTTTATCCATTAGTTTTGTTTACGGTCAATTAAAATAATTTTAAGGTCCTGTTTACACTAGTGCGTTTCGTTTTAAAATGCATACATTTTCTCCGTGGATGCGTTTCACTACTTATAAACAGACCAAAACGGAGACTTTTGAAAACGATGGCGTGGCTGCCCACATTCGCACTGCGTATCCTTGACAACCGTGTAAACAATAATATCATGGTTGTACCTGCATGAATGGTCACGTGACTGTTTCTGAAATGCCACAGAAACGCCAGTAACTGTAAATGGGGATCGTTTTCATCCTAAAACTTTTAAAACACACAAAGTGTAAACGGGGCCTAAAAGTGACGTGACATTTTGAAAAGTTTGTTTTCTTATGCTTGACAAGTTTTAACAAGCATGACATTTCACTGATCAATTGGTCAATTTTAAACTAATAATAATATTTCACAATATTACTGTTTTACTGTATTTCTCATCAAATAAATGCAGCCTTTACAAGCATAAAATAATTATTTCAAAAATATATAAAATCTGCCTACTAACAAAATAAACAGAAATAATGCCATGTTAAACTGCTAACACTATGTCTTGTCAGGGAACTACGGCTCTGTGTATTAACTGCCGCTCCATCTGAAAACAGGTGATGGCGATTTACTGCTAATCAAGAAACCGGCTTTACTGTCGAGATGTGCATGTTAATCGAATTCGATTAATTGCACAGCCTTATCTTCTAGTTTCTCAAACCTCTACACATGAGTAACAATAAGTGTGATGATTGCTGATCAATGATTTGCTTATCAAGCGAACTAAAGCACACGTTGATCACGCCAGGCTTCAGTGCAGCTGTGATCTCTGGAGCGCCGCGCATGCTGTGGGACTCGACTCAAAACACACACTGTCAGTTTGCAGAAACATGCGAGCAGGGGATCAGAGACCGGAATGCAGGTCTGCTGCTGATCTTCTGAGAAACAGACACAGTCAAACCCTAAAACACTCATCAAACGCACAGGACACACAGCAGTTCATGGGGACTTCTCAGCAGCAAAGAGCAGCGTTTATGCTATGTCGCACAGGAAAATACTTTATGGATTTATTAAGCATTGTAAACTAAAAGACAAGGCAGACTATTCCTACCATCAAATTCTGTCTTCTACTCACCTATATGAGTTTCTTTCTTCTGCTGAACAAAAAATTGCTATTCTGATATTGATATTTTTTATAATGTTGGTAAGAATGTTCGTTGACAGTAGTCACTGACTTACATTGTAATAAAAAATAAAATAAAAACATTTGAGGATCAGTAAATTAATTTGTTTTTTGGAGAACTATCCATTTAACTTATTTAAAGGTGCACAGTTTAGGCCTAACCTCAAAGCATTATAAACAACTTAAAAATCAATTTGTCGTATTTCTGCAAAGTTTTGAGGCCAAAATCAAGAGATTTCACAAGGAATCCACACGTTCATGAACAGTGTTGTGGTAACGCATTACAAGTATAATGCAAGTTATGTAATCAGATTACTTTTTTCAAGTAACTAGTAAAGTAACTAATTACTTTTAAAATTTACAAGAAAATATATTTTTTTACATAAAGCAAGTTACTTAGTTTTCCCATTCACTGACACCTCTCCTGTCCCCGTGTTGAGAGGAATTGCGATTGAGGTGCAGACTGAGCCACTTCCTTCAGCCCGAGGCTTATTAATTTCCCTTTTTGTGTGAAAGGGCCTTTACAGTTGCCAAAAATATAACTCTTTGAGTTTTTTGTAATTGAAAAACAAAAATCCTGCACACTACCAAATTCTGCAAAAAGTATCAAAAATGTATTTACAACGTTTCAGTCGCATGACCTTCATCAGGTATCTTCAAACATGTAATTGCAAACTAAATCACATTAAAAGGGAATTGTGACCAATCTCTGTGAAGGACCATCAATTAATAAAACACACAATGAGTACATCAACTCAACACATCAACATACACACATAAAAAGTAATAAGCAATAAATAAGTAAGCCTGCAGCTCAGGTGATAGAGTAATGCAAAAGTAATGTAATGCATTACATTCCATAAAAAGTAACCAGTTAATGCAATTAATACATTTTTTATTGAGTAACGTAACACTGTAATACATTAGTAACTTTCCCCAATACAGGAATCTAACGCAAGGCCAAAAATGTCCCAATGCAGATTTCGCTCACATTCAAGTCAGCCTTGCAACGTCACTACTTTAACAAGCAGAAACATTGCTTGGTTTGAAAGTGGCTTTCTTTGCCACTATGTATCTTTGCCATTATGTATCTACATGGCAATGGGAAACATTTTTGCAAAATATTGCTTATGTGGCCACAATTTTCTTTATGTAACATCTTTGACAATGTTTTCACATCCACACCACGAGGTGTCTGTGCAAGTCCAAGACAACTGCCATTTTGGCCAGATAAATACTCTCTTATAGAAACTGGTGGTTTTAATTTGCATGAATTCGTATCTCGTTCATTTGTTTTTGGAAAATCTGCTTGCGCCCCACAAACACTGCCTGGTCATCTTCATGCTTTCTTTCTAAAAATCATACATCACCACATGAATCACATTATACAAATTCATACAAATCACTAGTAATGTGACGTTCGACACCGTGGCTTCGAAGCTTGCATCAAAAAAACGAAACATCTGACATTGAAACGCTATATCGGAGCTTAATTCTTTTTGCCAAAAGCACGTGATCTATGACGTCTGAAGCTTCATTCGCCTGAAAACGACGTGACTGCTTCATTATCTGGTTCAAACGAAGCGAACCACAGCGCCGTTTCCTTTACATTATAATGCGTTTGCATTGTTTTATTTTTATCCTAATTTATATATTAAGGTCAAATTAACTTTGCCCATGAAATAACTAGGGCTGTCGCGATTCGTCGCGACTAGTCAATTTTTTTAAATCGCCGACTAAATTTAGCTTATGTCAACTAACCAGCAAAATACCGGAAGTGGCGCATTTCACGGACGAGAATCCATAAAACATTATTTGACTGTTTTTCAAGGCTGCATGATATATTAAACCGATTTAAAATGACAATTAAGCATAATTGTGAATTCACAAACGCTATGATTTAATTAAATACTTATATGCGCTTTAATTATTCACATGCGTGTAGGTTAAGTACTTGCGTCACACAGCGTCTCCGTTCACAGTCGCTCCACAGAAACTGTTATCATTTACGTGTGGAGCGTCTTAAACTCCATCTCTGCATGTTGTTGTAAGTTTGTGTTTATTATAACGTTCATCTGGGAACACAACGTGTGTCATTTCATCAGATTTGTAAGGTAGATCATTTATAAACCCAAGCAAACACGGGAGAATACATCGCGATTTCAAAATAAAAGCTCAAACGCTCACTCTGAGTTTACGTTTTGATGTCCACATATTCATCTAATTACAGCTATATAACATTTATTTAAAGAAATGGCCAAATATTAAAGATTAAGTGGATATTTGAATTAAATGGTGCTTGGTCAATATTAAACAAGGATTAGATATCATAATGTATTATTACACATAATGTGTAGAAAATAATTATCAGGCGGCTAGCGTATTTGTATTTGGTTTATTTCCAAATATTTTTTTTCCATTTTAATTTTTATATACTCTGTTTTAATGGTTATATAAAATTTCATTAATAAAAAAGCCTGTATAATTAATTGAGTTTTACAGTTTTATCTTTACCAAATTCTGGTTTCCATTATTTTCTGGAAAATCTGGATTTTCTTCCTTTTTTTTAAGAAATACTGTACATTGACATTTTTCACCTAAATAAATTCTGGTAAATAATATTTCTGGTAAATACTCCTTTAAAAAGTTTTTTTATTATAATTGTATTATTATTAGACTAGAACAGGTGGATATGTTGTCATTCTTACACTATGATACTGAACTGATTTCAGTGATTTGAACTATGAGATGGACACTTGTTTCTTGCACTTAATGTTGCACGTTAATTTTTATTTAAAAAAGGATTTCATAGACATTAGGATTTCATTTGATTTAATAAATATTCTTAAGTAAAATTGTTGATTTTTTGTGGGAAATTAATCATTTAGATTAGTCGATTAATCGATAAATTTGTCGTTAGATTAATCAAAATAAAAAAAAGTCGTTAGTGGCAGCCCTAGAAATAACGGTCTAAGGACTGAGACAGAGTTAACATTGACAGATCACATATTTAATTTGTGAGTTTATGTTTGATTTATTTGAATTATTTTAGTGGCAATGGCCATTATGTTTATACAATAAATTAAAACAAGGAATCAGTTGTAGAACAAGATGTGAAACCAGGAGCTGTAATGAATCACAGCACTTTGGAAGGTGTTATTTATTTTTATGACCACTAGTTGGCCACAGCATGAACCGTTTTAAAAAGCTTCGTAATGAACCTATTTCCTATACAATTGGGTTTAAAGCTTCAATGATTCAGAAGAACGCTTCACTTCGCCATCACTACAAATCACCACCTTGTTAGGTTTTACAGTATGTTTTTCTCATGATATCAGGAAACTTATCCAGCTAACAAAATAAGCCAGTTTCCAAAAATGGATCCAACAGGTAAAAACTAAAGACAATATTTGATCTTTCTTGAAGAGTGTGACATTTTTGAGCAGTTTTGTTCATCTGACACACAATAGCAAGAGGAAATATTTTATACCCCTTCAGTATAATGGCTGGCATGATAAGGTAACGCAGAAAAGCAAATGTTGCCAATAACTATTGGCAGTAAAACAACCTTTACATCTACAATTTCTCTTTGATAACAAAAATTTAACAAATACAGAAATTCCAGCTGTATCTTATCAACGAACCACACTGGATATACACTATCAGAAAAAAAGTGATGCCTTATTGTTCTGAAATGTCTCAAAAAGTCTCACAATTTATTTCAGAACATGATGCATGATGGGAAACACTTAGCCTCAAATGCCACTCCGGAGCGTTATATATGAGATAGTGTGGATTTAGTGTGCATTAAGGACACTGCGCTTTGGTGTTTTTAAGCCCTAAGACAGTCTTGCGCAATTACTTCATGTTGCACGCATGCGCTCTCAAGTGGCCAAGACTGCAAGTGTGGATCTCCGTGAAGTTTGCCCCCCACCCAATGCAAAACGTCGCCAAAATAGTCTAGTTTGTTTGTGCTTCGTTTGTGCCGGTAAAAGTGTTGTTTGTGCTGCTTCGGTTTTTAAAATATGACACATTGAATTATAGGTGATGACGTCACCAGCCCCTCCACATGCTCCAAATTCACCCAAAACAGGCTCAATCATTTGTGCTTCGTTTGTGCCAGTAATATTTTAGTTTGTGTTGCTACAGTTTTTAAAATATTAGGGATTGAAATATAGGCGATGTTGTCACTCAGCCACCCACATACTGCAAATTCAACAAAAATAGACTCATGTGTTTGTGACAAAAACAATTACCGGCACAAACCAACACAAACGATTGAGCCGGTTTTGGCAACGTTTTGCGTTGGGTGGGGGGCCAACTTCACAGAGGTCAAGTGTGGGTATTTGGACAGGCTTTTGTGGTCTTCATACCCACCTGAACACTTGGGCCAAAAACAGGACATCCGTCATGCAAGTGGTCAAGTGCAAAGACCACAAGTGTGGGTTCATACTGAGAAGTTCATTCAGAGAAAACAGGATATGATAAAATAAACGTTAATCATTTGAAGTACTAAAATCTCTCTGCTGGTTCTCAGTAGGTTAAAGGTTATTCAATGTCCAGCACTAGATGGCAGCATGGTGCCATCTTCCCACATGAAGGAAGTACATTTTCACTCTTAGCAAATACAAAGTCAGGCCACCACAGCATTCATCCAATCAGAGCACAGCTCTGCCATACTAACTTTTGACATACAAAACAACTTGTGGGGAGATCTCCTCATATTAACTAACATTCATAACAATAGACTGCATGACAATAACCTACCCACTAAATTATAATAGTAAAGTGATACCAGTTGCTACGGAAATAACAAAGAAAAGCAAGTAGCATAGAGATCATTGACCAGAAGTGTGTATTAAACATCCCAGTGATGCAGTGAAGACCCTCAGGCTAGTGCCGTTGACTCTATATACATGCAGAAATAACCAACACCCTTTCGATTTACAGAAGCACCATAACTTCCAGTGAAAGCACACATCTAAAAACAGAGGAAACAGAGTCAATGGAGTTTACAATCTTTATAGACAGAAGGCCTCTAAACTCAGACTGTCAGGCAACGCCTTCCAGAATCATTCATTATTAGCAGATTATTCAAGAGTTGGGAAGAGTTAGAAAGGTCACCAAGCTCTATATAAAAATAGCCTCTAGATAATTTCAGAGGACCCAAGTTTAAAGACTGTCACCTTTATTAAAGCTAAAGCTTTTAAACAGAAACCATGTTCTATAGATGTAACATATTTCAAACAATCAAAGCCCCATACAGCACCATATGTCTCGCTCCACATGACTTCTGCGACATATTTCCATTCTTCTGTTCTGACAGCCTTGTGTGAGGAACAGACCCACTTTTAAGCTACTAACTGAAAAATTGCCCTGGTTCTTCAATCTCGTTAACTTGAGGCTGAGTAGATGACGACAGACATTATTTTGGGGTGACCTATAGCTTTAAGGGCTGACGCGAGTTTATAATGTGCACTGGAGGGACCAGCAGCAGACAAGCGCCTTCTTCAGCACTGGTTTGGTCGCTGAACTGGTGCAGATAAAGCACAATACTCTATGTATAGAGTAAACAAGAAGATCTGAATGTATCCATCTGTGTGCAGACATCGCGAGCCACCGCACCCACCTCCGGGATGAATGGACACTTTGTTCAGATCCAGCTCTAGATCGCACATACTGATACAACGCATCGCCAGCTGCTGCTTTACTCCTAAACGCAACTGCTGTTTTTAACGCAACGCAATGTTTATTTCTGAGTCTATGTGAAGAGCCGGATATCTCAGCACACAGGCTGACTCGTACATACCTCCTCCTCGGTACCGGTGTCGCGCTGCTCGGCTCGGACCGAGGCGCCTCGGCTTTGCACTCCTGCGCAGCGACGCTCGCGCTTTCATCTTCGACCCGTTTTTGCAAATGACCGGCTATGATCCTGAGTCTCTGCTGTGCGCTGCTGCTGTTTGACGCCATGCTGCTTCCGTGTTTGCTGTCAGAGGTCAGCGAGCGGCTGATGGAGATTACACCCGAGTCCCGTCATGCACCGCGCTCCGCCTCCATCCCTACGCGCTCCGCTCCGGTGCGCACTGACTGGAATGCAGAGGATTTCCCCTAAAATAAATCCTAAATCATGCTGTTTATTTTTAGTTAGTAGATACCACTGTTTCAGTAGACTACCTATCATCTACTATCAGTGTCTATCTTATATATATATGTGTGTGTGCAGTGCTTGAAGTGAAAAAAAAGAAGTGCTGGTACTCACCTGACCCAACCACCCTTATTTAATTACTTATTTATTTATGTTAAATAAATAATTAATTTTTAATAATTCACAATGTATGTATAGTGCCACAATCAATCAATAATTAAATAAAAGTTTTCAATACAAATTAGCACAAGTCAAGCTGCAATACCAAACAGGACCACAGGGAGACGCCAAAGACCACTAAATCGCTTGCCTTTACTGTAATATACGGTTCCATTCAGAATCGTATTTCTCTGACCACCACATAATCAGCGTTCATTATAAAACACTTGCTTTTAAGCCAAATATAAGCTGAAAATAATAATTTTACTGATATCTGGATGTCACTATTCCTGCTTCTTTTCATTATAAGATATGATTTTTGTTATGAGTACTTGTGATAAAGCGAGCACCACCAGCTCGCTTGGGGGACGTAAAAAGTGTCTGTAAATATGTTAAAAAATGATGCCTCTCCCACAACAGCACTTTCGTGCACGGTGTAATTTATTTACAGTGACAAAAATGTACAGTCCACAGTGAAGTATTTACAAGTGCATAATAAAGCAAACTTCAAAAGTAACAAAGAAACAACCAAAGAGGAAAATAAAACAGGAAAAATCTCAATATCTATATATACTGGTAACCCGTATCCACAATATATAAGGTTGGGGGGCACTCATGCTATGACTTAGTAAACAAGCGGCCGTGTTAAAGACTCACCCCTCTTTATAAGACAGGCTCCTCCCCATTCTAGGACCATTCCATTGACAGGTAAATATCATAGGTTACAACTCAAGTACTTCAAATACTTTCCACAATTATGCCCCATCATTCAACAACAACTCATACTCTCCAAATAAAATTCATACATAAAAATAACCTTCTTCAACTAATCCATTTAAAACTTAATTTCGACATATTGGCATACACAAAAAAAAATACATTATTGACAAACAATGGTTTCGCCAACCTCCGCATGCTCTGCGCTGTTGCGGCACAGTAAGTGACGTCATAAATGCTCGCTGCCCGTTCTTTCTGTTTGGCCGAAACATCATACAAAGTGTGCTGTGAATGCGTGACATGCCCGGGAATGCATAACCTGACAGAAAGGGGGGGAATGTTCAACATGTCTATGTGCCGTCGGATCGCGTGTGCAGCCGCCTCTCCGACAGCAGAAATGGCGGGAAGGGATGGATTTGGAGAGTGAATGAGGTGTGTGTGTGTGTGTGTGTGTGTGTGTGTGTGTGTGTGTGTGTGTGTGTGTGTGTGTGTGTGTGTGTGTGTGTGTGTGTGTGAATGTGTGTGTGTGCATGTGTATGCCAGTGCCGCTTCCCCAGTGGTGACAATCATACTGTCTTTGTCACATCACCTCCCTCCTCTCCAAGCCGCGTACTGACCGGGAACCTGGACAGGTAGTCGGTGACTATATTTAGCCTACCAGGTCGATGCCTTACCTTGAAGTGGTAAGGTTGAAGGGCCAGGTACCACCTTGTGATTCTGGCATTGTGATTTTTCATAGAATGGATCCACGTCAGAGCTCGATGGTCAGTCTCAAGGTCAAACTCTCGTCCAAGGAGGTAGTAACGTAACCTGTCGAGGGCTCACTTGATGGCACGACACTCTTTTTCTATTGTAGAGTATCAGATTTCCCTGAGTAACAGCTTGCGTCTAAGGAAGATGACTGGTTTCTCCTCTCCTGCACTGCCTGAGCAAGGACTGCCCCATCCATGTCGCAGAAGAATCCACCTGCACCAGAAATCACTGGAAAAAGTTCGGAGTTTGTAGGACTAGGCTGGAACACATATTTTCTTTCGGTGTCTTGAATGCGGCTTCACAGTCTCCAGTCCACGGAATCAGATTATTTACTGTCTTGCTCAATAAGTTAATCAGGGGTACTGCAATGGAAACAAAATTTGGAATAAACCTCCTGTACCAGCCCACCAACCCTGAGAAAGACCTCACTTCCTTCTTTGACATGGGTCTTGGGCTCCGTAGGACTGCCTCCACATTATCTACTTGCGGTTGCTGTTGGCCGTTGCCTAGATAATACCCAAGGTAGCTGGCTTCTTGTCGTGCCCACTCACATTTGGCAATGTTTAATTTCAACCCTGCCGCTTGGATCTTCTCTATGGTCTGCTGCACCTGTTGCAGGTGTTCTGCCCAGGAGTTGCTGTGGATTACAACATCATCAAGGTAGGCGGCAGACCATTCCTCACAACCTTGAAGGACACGATCCATCAATCTTTGGAAGGTGTCAGGTGCCCCATGCAGGCCAAAAGGAAAGACCGTAAATTGGTATAGGCCCAGCGGAGTTCGGAATGCCGTGTATGGTCTGGAGGCTGGACTGAGGGGTACCTGCCAGTAACCCTTACAGGGTTATGATAAATTTGGCTTGTCCAATCTTCTCCAAGAATTCATCCACCCGCGGCATTGGGTAAGCATCAAACCTTGATTGAGCTTACGGAAGTTGATGCAGACACGGTGTCCCATCCTTCTTTGAAACGATTATCACGGGACTGCTCCATTCACTTGTATAGGGCTCTATAACTCCCAGTTCCTTCATCATCTTGATCTCCTCCCTTAGAGGTTCCACCAGCCTCTCCGGAACCTGGTAAGGCCGCTGTCTCGTTGGTGTTGGGTCGGTCAGGTGTATGGTGTGCTGAGTCAACTCAGTCCGCCCAGACCTCTGGCGGAACAAAGCAGGGAATTGTTTCAAGAGGCATTGCAGTTCCTTTCTTCTAGCGTCATCTAGGTGATCCAAGTTCACCACTGACACCTGTCTCTGTGCTCTTGCCTCCGAACCTTCACCCTCCACATCCTCCACCTTCCACACGAGAAGTGATGTTTTGCTTGCCTTACCAGGTGGTTCCTTCCACTGCTTCAGTAGGTTAACGTGGTGAGTCTGTTTGGCTTTCCACTTATCAGGGTGATGGACCTCATAGGTAATTGGCCCCATCTTCTGGACCACCATATATGGCCCTTGCCACTTAACCAACAGTTTGTTTGATAATGTTGGTAACAGGAGCAACACCTTCTGCCCTGGCTGGAACTGTTGCAATATTGCATGTTGGTCATACCATCGCTTCTAAGCTTGCTGTGCCTCTTGCAGGTTTTCCCTTGCCTGTCCCCGATACTGCTCGAGCTGGTCCCTCATCTCCAGTACGTACTGTACAATGCCTTTCTCCTCTGTTCTGGAGACAAGATCCTCCCAGCTCTTTCTAAGCAGGTCCAGCAGTCCTTGTACCTGCCAGCCTTGTACCTGATGATTTAATTGTCCCATTAGCTGCAAGGTGAAGTTGGTTCCCTGGTCCGTCAGAATCTCCTCTGGTATGCCTATTCTGGAGAAGAGCTGGACAAGGGCAAGAATGATTTTGGGCGTGGTGATGGTTCGAAGTGGGAAGGCTTCTGGGTGTCTTGTAGGATAATCACTGATCACTAGGATGTACTGATGTCCCGCACTACTTTTCCCCAAAGACCCCACGATGTCCATAGCGATGTGTCTGAAAGGAGCAGAGATAACAGGGAGAGGTTGCAAGGGAGCTCTGGGACACAACACTGGTCTTTTGACAGATGGCTCATGTTGTGCAATATGTCTGTACATCAGTATATAGTGTGGGCCAGTGAAACCGTGAATGTGTGTATAAGTTTTCTGCTGGCCCATGTGGACAGTGTGTGCTAAACGTAAAACAACATGGTGACAACAAGTGTGAACAATCAAACATGTCATATCATTTGCTTGCAAATACAGCACTCCATTTGTCAGAACATACCTTTCTTTGCACAGATTGGACACATGATCATGCTCAGCCTTCTCAAAGAGTGGTTTCAAAGACTCATCCTCTCTTTGCAGTTTTGAGATAATCTCTGGGATCTTCCAGCCACTAGCATCAAGATCTTCCACAAATGTCTCTGAGGCTGGGGTACCCGGGTGCTTCTCTAGCAGCCATTGTCGATGTTACTTTCTAGGGCCCTTGGTCCCGCCTTGCAACAAACTACTGTCTAAGTCTGGCAATGACTGCAGACCTGATTTGACTTGTGCCCGATTGACAGTAGGACATGACAGATTTACCATGGCAGAAACCGTCTCAGAGTCTTTAGTTGTTTCTAACAGTTCACAGAGTATTGGCATCCAGATCCAACTCCTTCTACCTTACATATACCTAAACCTACCCGTATCCAGTAGCGTGTTTAGGCACCACGCAACCCATGCAATTGCGTGGGGCCCCGTGGTCCAGGGTGGGTTTTTAGCGATGGGAATGTTAACTGACATTTCTTTTTGACCGGTGCGTAATTGGGTCAATACCGGACTACCGATAAGCTTGAGGACAAACAATACTGTTATTGATCGTGTTGTTTTATCTCCGTACTTCTGTGTTAATGGCGAATTAGAATCTGTTCTCATAAACCGATCTCAAGCTGTCTTCCGTCAGAGATTTGCGTCAAAATGCGCAAATGGCTTCATACCACCACATCGTGTCTGCACTATAAACAAGCTGCACTGCACGACTGACACAGGAATTGTCACAGTTTACATGCATCATCGCTAAAGTTTATAATTAGCATTTATTTTTTAAGTTTGCCAGTATTTAAACTATTCAGCACTTGTGCGCTCTCCAGTGTGCAACAATTGCCCCATTGTAAAAACAAAAATACACAGCATGATCAAACATTTAATTACATATTTTATTTTGGGAAGTCAAAATTCCCCTCCACCACTCAAATAAAAAAAGAAATCCTCCCTCCCACAAGAGTAACCTAAGAGGGGAATTCACCCCATTTTCACAAATGAAACTCAGGACCTGAATGAATGACTGTAAACATCCTGAATCACTATAAATAAGTCTATATGTTAAAAATAAGTCTTTTTTATCATGTAGATAAAAACAGAGATAAAAAGTCCCTCTAAAACATAGAAGGACACTCTCTGTTAGGAGAAATCACGCCCGCTCCCTGAGAAAGTCAATATTTAATTTTCTTTAATAAAAATAGCTAGAGATGCCAGAATTCTCTGTTACATTCTGTTGTGCTCCTATGCACACGATGTTCAAATATGTTGTGCTATGGTATGCTGAGGAAATCTCTGCCCGTATCCACCCCCTGATCCCTAAACCCACCCATCTCCATCCCTAAACCTACCAATCTCCAACCCCTAGATGTGGATCCAACCCCGCCCCCTGGATCTTTGTTCTGCAGTGAGGGGCTACTGCCATGCCAGTGCACTTCCTCTAATGCCAACATAATTTTCTAGTCTATTTAAAAGAATGTTGTGGTCGATAGTGTCAAACACGGTGCTAAGATCCAGTAGCACTAATAGAGAGATACAACAACGATCAGATGATATGAGCAGGTCGTTTGTAACTCTAATGAGAGCAGTCTCGGTACTATGATCTGGTCTAAAACCTGACTGGAAATCCTCACATATATAATTTTTCTCTAAGAAAGAACATAGTTGTGATGATACTACCTTTTATAATATCTTTGACAGAAAAGCGAGATTCGAGATCGGTCTGCAATTAATTAATTATTTGGGGTCAAGTTGTGGTTAGGCTATATAGGGCTGGTAACTGATAGCCTAATCAAATACAAAATCTCATTCCAAACATTACAGTTGTAATTAGATTACATTACATTTTAAATTGTAATCATTCTAAAATAATAATTCTCAGATTCTACAATAATAATAAAATAATGAAATTGTCAAAAATATGAACTGACAAATACAAATATTATAGTTGAAATTATAATAATAATTTGTTACATTTATATAGCACTTTTCTGGGTACTCAAAGTGCTTCACACGAAAGGGGGGATATCTCCTCGTCCACCACCAAGTTGTAATTAGATTGCATTAAATTTTAAACTTTATAAGTTATAACCTATGTTAAACGCATTTTGATGACATAGATCAAAATACATACATTTTACTGTAATTGTCTATAATTTTCATAGATTGTGTTCATATTTTGAATAACGCTAAAATATTAATTGTAAAATTCTAAAATAATTGAATAATTATGTGTGTACACACACACATATATAATAGTAGTTTTTATTAATTTTAATGACATTATTCATAATGGAATAATTTGTGAGTCATTTAACCATGTGTTATGTCTTTGAAAAGTTTTAATGTTCAATGCACAATATATATTCTGTATTTTTTTGTATACACAATAAAGCTAAACAAATGTATGTATGATAAATGAGTCAGGTCAAAAAAATCTAAAAGTAATAAAAACAAAGTAGTCAGAATACATTCTAAACAGTTTTATTTAACTTGTAACAACAACAAACTACTTTTGCCATTTTTTTGTTTCATAAAGAACCCTGCTTTTAAATTGTAGGTGTGAAGAACCATAAATCACTTCAACATACAGGGGTAGGCCTATAGTTAACTCTTGGATGCCAAATATTGTCATTTTGAATAAATAAATCTCTGAAATGATATTAAATGATCAGTAATTTACATGATAGCATCACATTAAGAAACCATACTTAATGAGACAGATGTCAGCAGTCGGTCAATGATTATTCTGAACTTGCTGAGCACCCTCATGGGTTAAATGGGATCTGTGCCGTTTCAATCTTTATGTGCTTGACTAATCAGTCACAGATGTATTTCCAATGCACTTCAACAAAACTCCTCACTTTTATTTCCCAGATGCATACTTTGCATGTTGAATAGTATTTCAGAATGCAGTGTTTCAAACACACATTTACGACTGAAAATCTGTTCTGTCAGGGCCAATATAATTTCTTCTCTATCCTTAGAAATAAAAAGCATAGTATGGATGATGACGCATGTCAGGCCTTATGGTGCCAGAGTCATGTGACCATGAGAACTCAGACATGTGCACATCTGCCTCCTGTGGGTCTGATGATGTCATCACAAACATGTACGCTCTCCATTTAAAGTGCTTCCCTTCGTAAATATGAGATGCATCATTTTACAACAATGGGACATTCCACATTTTGTGTTTACTGAGGTTACGGAATGGAATGCCTAATGGAAAGTGGTATGTACCGTGCAAAGGTTATTTTTAGACATTTAGCAATTGTGTAGCCTCCGCTATGCTAATTGAGTGCTTAGGAGAACACATTCTGAAAAAGGATCATATAAATAACACATAAATGCATCTGTGATCCCCAAACTCAAAGGATGTTTCCGATGTCCGTTGGCAGTTAAAGCTAAAGAATGATCATGTAAAGGCAGGAGATGATGATAATGATGTGATTTATTTGTGCATGTTGTTGAGGGACACAGGATGTGGAGTTTACTGCTGTTTTCAAGGGGCTGTTACAGCTTCATCCAGATGGAATGATTGCTTCCTCCAGGCTTGAGCTTTAAACTCCCAAAACAAAGTTCTGTAATGCACTGACTGCAAACAATTAGAGTCGGAGTGTATCACAGAACTTTACTTGGAAAGCCACAGTGCTGCTTGCTAATTTTCCTTCTTCTTGGTGAAACTCTTCAGCCGGGCCTTCTGAAAGACACAGATGTGTTACATTTCTCAGTAAAAGACTAGGTAACAAATTATTTTCCATTTTTTTTTTTACTTATCAAAATAATTTAAAGGAATAGTTCACCCAAAAAATGTGGTCATCATTTACTCACTCTCCTGTTGTTCCAAACTTGTATCGTTTCTTTCTTCAGCTCAACACAAAAGAAGATATTTTGAAGAATGTTGGTAACCAAACAATTGCTGTTATAGCCATTGACTTCCATCGTATTTTTTTTTTTTTTAAATATGGAAGTCAGTGGCTACCGTCAACTGTTCGGTTACCAACATTCTTCAAAATATCTTCTTTTGAGTTGACCTGAAGAAAGAAGATGGACGGGATTCAACTTGATATTTTTAGGTAAGTTTATATATATAATTTTTGAAAGATTGAGTATCTTATAAAACATTATGAAAAAATAAAATAAAAAAAGTAAAACACTAACTTGATTTTTTCAGCCAATTTGCCATTTTTTAAGTTGAAGTAGGTGGGATTGTTTTAGGGTTTAGGGAGTATAGAATAGTTATAACATATATATATATATATATATATATATATATAGCAATTTGGTTGACAGGTGAGACTGATAAATGTATTTCGGAGCTGGAAGTGAAAGGAGGCAGGCCAGAACTCCTGTAGCTCCATAATGGCTATTAAAAGTTTTTAGATGGTGGATAAGATGCATAGAGTTGGAAATTTAAACTCATTCACACATGCATATAATCACCTCACCAGCCTCCACGATGAACACACATATGGCGGCCTATGATTATATGCAGAAACAGATGCCTACTTGTTTCCATGCAAGTTAAGTGCATGCAACAAACAATAAATAAATAAAGACAATGAAAGAAAGGTAAACTGACACATGGAGAAGAAAAGAAGATTCATATATATATATATATGTTGACTTTACTATTACACTCTGTCTGTTTGCATAGCTGTAATTGGGGCAGTCGATACGTAGAACAGCTGACGTGTCGAAAAAGGTCCAAATTTGGAGCAGTGCATTACTGTATCAAAACCATCACAGCAGTTTGGGATCCTGGAATAGATCTCGATTTAACACTTATCAAATGTCACAATTAACTAAAAGAGAAGTCACAATCTGAAGAAATGTGGAACTGGGAATGCCATATGTCATGCATTTGCATGCAACTTCACGCAGACATGTAAGTAACCATCTGAGTTTACTTTCCATAGTTAAACTTTACAATCTTGCCAAAGTTACTTTAAGGCTACAGTGGGTGAATATATCAATGAGTAACGGGCTGACAGAGTTTTTTGAGCATACGCGCACAGTCTGTGAGTGCAATGCACACTTCCAGGGGGACAAAATGTAAAAGAACGTACCTGCTGCTGCAACTCACGAGACAGTCGACACCGAATAAACGCACAGGGAGAAGAAGCGCTCTGTCTAAAGACGGTGGTCGTCTCTGTCAAAGCCCCTGAGGATTTCACCCGTTGGTTGAGCAGATGACGCTCGGGTTAAACTGTTGATGAAAGCGCTTGCACGCCGCGTGCGTGTCCGCGCAGCAGCTGGAAGAATGTCGACGTGGAGCTGCCAATCGTGCGCGCGCAATCACGCACGCGCTTCAGGAGAGAAAACTACAGTGAGCAGCTTTCAGGCGCCGAGCTACAGAAGAAACCAGTCTGTTAGTCCTGCAGATACAGTGAGGTTTACAAGATATTGATCAAAGAGCCTGAGACAGACAAGACAGACAAGACAGACAGACAGACAGACAGACAGACAGACAGACAGAGAGAGAGAGACAGACAGACAGACAGACAGACCGACCGACCGACCGACCGAGAGAGAGAGAGACAGGCAGGCAGGCAGGCAGACAGACAGACAGACAGACAGACCGAGAGACCGAGAGAGAGAGAGAGAGAGAGACAGACAGACAGACAGAGAGAGACAGACAGACAGACAGACAGACAGAGAGAGAGACAGACAGACAGACAGAGAGAGACAGACAGACAGACAGAGAGAGAGAGACAGACAGACAGACAGACATACAGACAGAGAGAGAGAGACAGACAGACAGAGAGAGAGACAGAGAGAGAGAGACAGACAGAGACAGACAGACAGACAGACAGACAGACAGACAGACAGACAGAGACAGACAGACAGACAGACAGACAGACAGACAGACAGATAGATAGATAGATAGATAGATAGATAGATTTGGTATTAAAACAGATTTCAACTATTTTATATGAAGTCATTAAAACTTTTAAAACGACATGTATTTCTGTTACTTTTCAAATGATTGTTATTTTTTACCCTTCCCCTAGATCTAGACTTTTAGTTAGTAACTTAAGATCACTTGCATGTTTAACACTATGAGAAATTGGAATGAATTAAAACATATCAATATATTTTGTGTGAAAATTATTTCTATTGATTATTTAACTACTGCAATTTTAACAATTTAGTTCGAAAAGTTTAAAATGAACTATGGGACATAAAGGAAAATCAAGGCAAATATAATCTGTTTACAGATACTTTTAGTTTGTGTGCCTCATTTCCAATCAAGGTGCAATTTCAACAAATGATTCAAAAAATAAAATAAATACAAACTGAAAATATTTATTATATATTTAGGATACATAAATGCTATGCAAGTGGCCTTAAGGATAGGCTACCGTTTTCTCCAAAATGTTTAAAATATAATTTTATCACAATTTGCACCACAATAAAACACAATACATTGTTTTATTACACAATGGAAATGTTCATGACTTGACTCGTCATGTGATACACACTGTTGGACATTGTATATTCGCAAATCACACAAACTAGTGAAAGTGTGCTTTAAGAGACTTTATAAAAGTCCACGGGGTCAAAAATGCCCATCGCTGATGAAAGCCTATAGCAATAGGCAACACAGAATAAACTTTGAACTCAGTTGACAGCAAGATTTAGCTAAGTGTCACAGTGTGGGTTGATCTTTTAACAACAGTAATTATAGTGACCGTTTTAACATTTAAACATTCCATACATCATTCCAGACAGATCACTCACATAGGCTAACAGGGTAATCCATTTGTTTAACCACATTTTAATGTTCGTATTGTTTTGAAATTCTAAACAATTAAATTGGTTAGAGTGGTTAAATTGTGGTTTAAAAGGTTGAAGATTCATTACACTGTGATAAAAAACTTGCAAAAACGCACATATTGGAAAAGCATTAGGCCAAACAGCAGGGGTCGCTATCTGACAGACAGACATGCAGGTCACAGGAGTTAGTAGGTTGTAGGTTAGTACGTTTTTGTACGGTTGTACAGGTTTCCGAGGGGCTGAGAAAAGTCCCCCTGACACAGAAACAAGCCTATCGTTTTGAGCCCAAAGCAGGTGCAGCGTTCTGCTCCATCTAGATCAGCACCTCATGTGATGTGCTTGCTAGGAATCTATTGTCACAGAAGATTTAATTATTTAAAAAAATATTTGTATTATTTTTTTAAATAGCAAACATATTTTTGAACCCTTAAAAACTCATATGTTAAGATAAGCTTTGAAAATGTAGTTAGAATATTTATGTTAAAGTAATAAAGAATATGCTATTCACCAAACTGCTTTCTTGCTTTTTGGCATTTTTTTTTCAGATAGAAATACATATATAAATAAAGTATAGATCTATATAAATGTATTGTTAAAATAAAGGAAAAAGGTTCAGCTCAGTTCATCTTCAGTTTGAGTGGGAAGGTAAAAGGGGTGTATAACGCAACATCTCAGCAAGCGCTTTCTATTGGTCAACGCGAGTGTGGGCGGGGCCATCAAATGACTGGGGCTTTCCGTACATTTTCATAACTCCTCAGACAGCATTTCCTTCTGAAGTACATCGTCTAGCAACGACAATCTGATTTTAAGCCTTATTTTATTTCGCTGTGAAGGATTACAAACAAAGAAATAACATTAGGACTTACAGCGGAAAAGGAGAGATTACCTCTCAGCATGATGGACATTGAATTGCCTAAAATGCATCCAAGCCAACAGGTAAATACTATTTTATAATAATTAATTGCGTCACTTATGTTATAATAATATTTCACTTTTAACAGTATTAAAATTATAATCAAAATTAAAAAGACATCACAGTTTTTTCTGATAGTATTATGATGTTACATCATTTTGCCCTTTGAACCGGTAATGTGGGACATGTGTATTCAGATGTATTTATTGCTTATGCCATATATATGTGTGTTACCAGATCACTGCCTTATACACACGACTCACTTCCAAGTGACTTTTTAATAGCATAACCTTGCGTATTAATCCTGATTTTAAAGTTTCAAGATGATACTAATCGAGAATATTTTATTATAATTTATGACGTGGTTGTAGTGGCGACATTGCCCATACATTATACATTTTAATATATATAATTAATATAGTCCGAGTTAAAGGAGGCGTTTCCTCATGTTATCCCATTTTCTCGCGACTCTCGTTTTCACTCAAAATTGTGCATAGTCATTGAACTCGGGCCGTCCTAAGAACGAAAGGAAGGACGAAATATCAAAATAAAGGTCAATATAAATGATCACAGTACGCAATGGCTAGTACCGCGACGCGAACCAGCCTCCCGGTTAAACTTATGTCACGAGATGCGTGTGTCGCTGAGCTTTGATGTTTTCGCGTGCTTCCCGCAACAGACGCGTCTGCGCATGCGCACTCACCGGCGCCTTGTACAATAGTAGGCGGCTCCAGTCGGGAATGTGCTGTTTACTTTAGGCTCGTATACTGACGTAAAGAAGTGATCCTCGGCTTTATGTGATTAGTCTCTATCAAAACCAATGTAATTCTGTGTATCTAATTGAAATAAGGACCTGGGGTTTAGGTCAAATACATAAAAAAACTTTTTCAGTATTAAGTCATCGAGAAATATAACAGAAGAGATCAGTGGTGCATTCACATTTAGAAGTGAATGAATGAAAATATACGAATCAAGGTGTTGTGACATTTTTCATTATTTTAATGGGGAACTGATTATGGTACAAAACCTAAAATTCTTTCTTAAAAAAAAGTCAGAGATGGCAGCACTTGACCTTCAGAAAATATTGATTGTTATTCACAAAAGGTCAAACTAGTTTTAAGTTTTAAGCTATTTTATTTCCACTTGTTTTTTATATATCTTGGAGTTTTTTTGGCAAGCCTGCATTGAAAATACAAAAAATAAAATAAATAAATACAAAAATAATAATCATAGTAAAAATAAAGACACACACACACATCAGAATGGGTAAAGCAGCCTAAATTAAGCTGTCACTTAAAGGCCTTGTTTATTAACATATGTCCTATAAATGACATTAAAATAAATGTTAATTTTACTATATTTTATACATACTATTTACTATTTATAGATCATGGCAGAATTATGACATTGATTGCGTGTTAATAGTAAAATACAGTGACAGGCCAAAATACCCATTTTATTGGGGGATACAGATATTTGACACATTTAAGACTCACTGCTTTCATACTAGATTAATGTTATGTTAGAAAACAGTTAAAGCTTTAAAGTAACGTGACACCAAATTAATTATTGTGCCACATGCTTTAGGCTACTTAATGATCTGTTTAGCAGCAGTATATAACGTAATCATGTTTATCATTGTTATTAATAAAAATTATTAAGTGCTCCTTAAACTTAAATGCGCTGATGCCCAAAGTACACATTTAAAAATGTTGAAGGGAACTAGATTTAAATCATTTTTATGAGTAACAAATGTTTAGATGCTTGTAATAATATTTTCTTCTTCTTTGTTTATTCATAATTAATAAAGTTACACACATTTGATCTTTATATATAAACAGTATAGGCCTCAGTCATTTGTTTTAGTATTTATTGGCATTTATTTAAATTGAGCCCCTCTCACCCCAGGACAGCAGCATGAAGACCCTGTTTTAAAATAAAGTAGAAGCCTATTATCTGACAAAAGAACTAGTTTATTATTAGTTTAGTTGTTGTTAGTGTTAATTTTGAGATGTTTGAGATGTCAGTTCGCATGCTTGGAAAAACCGAGAGTGCAATAATACGAGGGTTTGGTGAACCGGTTTGATGCTGAGTACGTGAAGTATCACCTGCCTCAACCGTGCTGCGGAAAAAATTGAGAACAAGGAGTTCTCTTGTTCCTTCAATGGTGTATTCCACATTCCGCAGTCTACAGGAACAGGAAGTGAGACAGGCGTGAAAATAATCTCTTTATTAGGAAACTTTGCAGTTTTAATATCCAGCTCTTGTTTCCTCGTCTCCTTTAACCTGGATAATGATAACAACACTTGAGCATTAATTATGTAGTTAGGTGTGTCTTGGATATACTTTTCACTTCTAAAAACATTCCTATCTATTGGCTAATGGATCATGCACGGACATATGTGCATTACTCTTCCTGCTCTGATTACATTCACTTATATTTTCACTACGCAGATGTTTAATACATAATGAGTGAAAGGCAAACTTACATCACCAGCAGGCCAAGCACATGCCTGCTTACATCAGATCAAAAACACTCAAAAATATCATGTTTACCAGATATTCATCCTTTCCCAACAAATGGTGATTATTTCCCCCTCATTTACTCACCATTATGTCATTCAGATCCATATTGTTTTCTTTTTTTCCTGTGAAACACTAAAACTTTTGCTCAGTGTTAATTTAGTATCATTCATATACTATGATAGTTTTTGTTGATATTTTGAAATAAATGACATTTTATATTTTCTGTTTTCATTTTCATTTGAGTTAAATTATTAGTCATTTTGTTGTATTGTTTGTCATTTTTAAATGCTTTTTCAAATGTCTTTTTAATTTATTACTAGAAAATGAGACATTTTATATTTCGAGTAATGAAACATATATATATATATATATATATTTTTTTTTTTTTTGGGGGTAGTTTTATTTATAATTTGTATGATAATAATATGATAATTACAATAATAACCCAAATATAATTTTACAAGAAAAGAGGATAATATGGCTTCAAAAGACTTAAAATACCTGTATAGTGTACAACTTCCAATGTCATTTTATTTATTAAATTGTATTTTTTATTTTATTTTATTCCTTTGCATGGTTAGCAAAAACTCAAACTAACTGCCAAACACATTGTTTAGTGTTTCACAGAAGAAAGAATAATAATAAAACAGAAAATAATAATAATATTAACACCTGTATAATATAATAGGCCTGTTTTGTTTTAGCTGTGTATCATTGAATTGCCAACATATGCTTTTGTAATGCACTCATAAACAACAGAATATGTTTTGACCGCAAGAGGCTCTTTAAAGAAACATTTCCACTCAAACAAAACATCCGATCTAAACAGTTGTAAACACACACTCATCGTTTATTCTCCCCCGAGGAGAAAGAGAGTACTTCTGCTCATGCTCGAGGAGAGGGTCTGGACCGTCTTCTCGTGAGAGGGGCACATTTAGCAGTTGTTTCGGTGTTTCATCATCATCTCTGTGGCTCCGCCCCGTCTGTTATCTGGAGCTGGAGAGGATGTGTGACTCCGAGCGAGACGGGCATTGCTGTCTGGAGGCCTCTGTGACGCCACGATCTCATGCACTGTTATTCTCTAGATCTTGTTTGTGAAATCAGTCATAGCTTTATATTGTTATAAAACATCTTTAAATACATTTTAAAGAAAAATGTAATTTACTTAGAATGTATACACTCTTAAAATTATAATAATTATAATAAAAAAACACGTGCTATGTGTACTGCGTTAAACTAACCGAGACTTGTCATAGCACTTGCATGTTGTTGCTCTTTTGTTGATTTGGATTGCTTCTATTGCTCTCACTTGTAAGTCGCTTTCGATAAAAGCATCTGCTATATGAATAAAAGTAAATGTATTATTATTATTAATAATAATAATGAGTGTTTATTGAGTTGTTTACTATTAATAATAATGACAAATACAAATAATACTAAAGATGAAAACAATTGACTAATAATAATAATTATTATTATTATTATAATTTTCATTAATAATAAATTCAATAAATACAAAATTTAGAAACAGTCATTCAGTCAAAAACAAACACTTTTATCATTATATTGTTATAAAAAAATTGTTTTATACATTTGTAATTTATATGTGTTTAAATAAAACCAATTGTAAGAATCATAATAATTTATGTGCTGGCTAAATTATATAATACATAATAATTGTTATAAATACCGAAGAAGAAAACATTTTACTACTAATAATAATAGTAATAATGAAAACAAAAATAATAATAAATTGAAAATTCAGAAACAGTCCTTTAGTCAAAAATAAACATTTGGATAATTATATTGTTATAAAACATTTTTGAATAAATGTATAATTTATGTGTGTTTAAATAAATTAAATTGACTAAGAAAGTATGTGCTGGCAATAATAATAATAATAACGACTAAAGAATAAAACAAATGATTAATAATAATAATAAATACTAGAAAAAAACAACTGATTAATAATAATTAATAATGATGATGACGATGATGATGATACTACTACTACTACTAAAAATGATAATAATAATGAGAAACAGTCCTTTTTTTTTGCCATATTTCGTTAAAGTGTAGCATCTACTGAACTCTGATGTCAATGCTGACGGCTGATTCAGAATTGCAAAATATTATAACTTCCTTTTAAAGTGTGCAGTTCCTCTGTTGTCAGTACACACTTCTTCTCTGTTTAGTCCCCTGGGCCTTGTGATCTGAAACTATAGGAAGCTGATTATCTACAGATCTCGAGTCACATGCCCGACATGGTTTTTCTGACCTCATAAACAGATAAACGCAGTGCTGCAGACGGTTTGTGCTAGAGGAGGTTAAAGACTAAGTAAGGCATATCTCCTTACTTAGGTCCTGCAACTATCATTCAAGTAAAGACAGAGGCCAAGGTTTCATAAATATATTTTTGTCACTCAGCCTGGGAAGAATTTGACTTACCAGCATTTATAAATGAATCATCTGCTGGTTTGTAACATTTGAACTGGGAGTAGTGTACGATTTTGCATGTTATAGAGCTTGATTGGCCTAGAATGATATTATATGTCACGTTGTTCTGAATCGTAAGACTTCTGTACATCTTCAAAACACAAATGAAGATATTGTTAATGAAACCTGAGAGATTTCTGTCCCTCGATTGAATGTCCATGTGACCAAAACTGACGCTTCAAAAAGTTCACATTTGTACACTGGAAAAATAGTTCATATAAATCAAGCAGTTTACACTTACACAGCTTTAATTTAGGCTTTTATTCATATATCAACACAACAACACATAGAAATGCACATCAAAAATGGTCAACGGAAACTCAAATGCACTTGTTTGATATGCAGGAACCAATGAGGTTTGTTCTTCGTGTCACGCAAGCTTTTTCAAGGTTTGTTTTCACACTTAAGCAAGCATGGTTGAGCTTCCATTTGCCATATTTGATGTGCTCTATGTATGCACATTTATCAGTGATTATATGTGAATAAACATCTTAATTGAATATTTAATTAACTCAATCAAATATGTTTAACACATCAAGCAATCGTGTCTATTTAGCTGTACGATGACCTTTGCACGTTTTATAGTGTTCTAGATTTGAATGCATGGGCTTTCAATGGATGGACAAAATGGTCAATGTTAAAACCAGCATGACTTTTTTTCTCAGATTTGTGAGATATAAACTCGCAATTGCGGTTCTGAAGTCCAGTTCTGAGGAGAAAAAAGACTGATATGTTGTCTGACTTAATAACTAGCTTACATTCTTCAAAATAAAGGTGCTTCACGATGCCATAGAAGAACCTTTTTGTCTAAATGGTTCCATAAAGAACCTTTAACATCTGAAGAATCTTTCTGTTTCACAAAAGGTTCTTTGTGGTGAAAGAAGGTTCTTCAGATTATAAAAAAGGTAAGGAAGAGATGGTTCCTTTTGACTGAATGTTTCTTTGTGGAACCAAAAATGGTTCTTCTATGGCATCACTTGAAGAAGCCTTTGAAGCACCTTTATTTTTAAGAGTTTATATTTCATAATTATTAGGAAAAAAAAGTCAGAATGGCGAGATTTAAAGACGAAATTGAGAGAAAAAATGTCAGAATTGTGAGATAAAAGTCGCAATTACCTTTTTGTAATTTATCTTTTTATTCAGTGGCGGAAACGTGCCTCCATAGAAGATAGACTATTTATAATTTATTTCACTCTATTTTATTTCACCTTTCAGAAGATTTCGGAGCTGTTACGGCTGACAGCAAGAATCTGAAAATGGCCAAATATATCATCTATCACAAATATCTGAGTATCTGATTCTGATTAGACACTTATGAAACCGGGATCAGAACTGTGTTTTGAGTTGTTTTCCAGGTGTTTTGGGCACATTAGTTGATCTGGCTGTTTCAAAACACTTGAGATGCTGAAATGCATTGACTTACAGTAATAACACACCAGATTTTCGTAGCCTCTTTTTACATGCCTGGAAATGTCATTATTGCATCAGCACCTTTGGACTCATCCCTGAACCAGTTCAGCACTCTTAGTCATTAGCTGAAAATAATGACCCTTTTTGACCAATTAAAATGACATTTATTAGTAATAGTACAGTAGAAATATATGAGCTCCTTGTCCATTTCACTTGAATAAAAGTACCAGCACTTGATATTTAATGAGATAAACTTTTTATCGACGAAGCTTGTTTATTATTCTAGATGAATATTGAATATTATTCATGTCATGGAGTGTTTTCATCTGCAAATCAGAAAAAGTATTGTCATACAACTATGAAAACATTAGTTAGAAACATCGATATACTAAACTATCCTAAGTTTCTTTAGTTCCAAATAATGAGGAACAATATATTTTTAAATGTTGTGGAGTAAAAAAAAAACATGATATTTATGCTTTGGAATGAAAGAAAAATGATAATAAGATAAAACTCTAATAATACTGACAGGGCACAGAATCTTGAAAAATGTACCCATGTATCTTAAAAAAACAAAAACTTTGTTACTGTCCACCATTGCACATAATAGAAGCATTACTAAAGAAAAAGGTCAGCCTAATGCATCTTGTTGGATGTGCACATCTAAATCTGCTTCTTTTTATTTCTGTTGGTCTACCAAGGTCACGTCAACATGCCTGCAAAAGGGACGCAAACTATATTTCTTGTTCTCTGTCCTTGTATTTGACAAACACCCTGATCTCTGTAGATAAGGCAACACTACGGGTTGTGGGTGGCGTTTCATTCTGGGCTGCTGATTGGTCAGAGCCGCTGTGTACTCCTCCAGATCTCTGCAGGACACTTCTCTAGAAAGTGGGGAAAATATGCCGTGTTTTACCACAAACATAAAATTCCAGTGTGTGCTATGCAGTTACAAAGAAGTGTGGTAACCAGAAGAGAGCTACTTAAATAGTTTAACATAATACAAATAGTATTTGATTTCATATATAACACGACGACCACGATTGTCTTTTTAATCAACACGAGTTTAGAAAAAAATGTAGTTGCTCTAACTGTTCACCAACACATTGCATTCATTAGTTAAGTTGAAATGGTCCTGCAGGGTGACAAAATCATTTGATCAAATAGTTATTACATATAGCCTGTCAAATAATAACATCTCATCTAAAACTAAAACGTATACAATTTCTCAGGAGGTCGGTGGGTGAATTGGATAAAAACAAAAAAGAAACAAAGAAAAGAATATATATATATATAATTATTAAATTTAATACAATAAATAAAAACTCATAATATTAATAAAACCTTAAAGAAATGTATTAAATAATCAAATTAACCAGAGCACATAAATTTAAATTTTCAGAAAATTTAAATTTACAGAAATAATTTTTTGAGCAAACCTCCTCTTCAACAAAAACAACAGAGATCCCTTTTATGAGCATTATAATATGAGCATCTCTTTTAAAACTATATTAACAACGGATGAATGCTTCACTCGCAGAAATACGATGTTTGCCGCATTCATTTTTTCCAGCCGCTGTCCTTTTTGAGTTGAACTGACCTTTAAATCTTCCACTAGCATTTATAGTAACACTAACAGCGCATGTTTGTGTGGGTGGGTGATCTGGTGGTTCCCAGAGATTGAGTGAAAAAGGAGAAGCAGCATGTATTATTCATAGCTGACAATGCACTGGGTGCTTATCTGAGGCGGGACAGGCTCGTAATCCCTTCTCGACAGGCAGGGTGTGGCCAGCTCCTCTCATCTTCATCTCTGCTGTGTTTCTTCAGGATATGGATCTGATAGATATCCTGTGGAGGCAGGACGTGGATCTAGGAGCGGGGAGGGAGGTGTTTGATTTCAACTACAGACAGAAGGAGGTGGAGTTGCGTCTGCGGCATGAGAAGGAAGAGGAGAAGCGGCAACAGCGGCACCTGGAACAGGAGAAAGCGCTGCTCGCTCAACTCCAGCTGGATGAGGAGACCGGGGAGTTTGTGCCGCGGAGCGCCCCGCTGGCACAGGACAGCATAACCAGTGCCCAAATCACACACACACACACACACACACACACACACACACACACACACACACACACTCGTTCAAATCAGTTTGTTTCTGGACTTTCCATAGACTTCTATTACATTTTATACTGACCAAACAATATTTTTTATCCCCTAACCCAACCCTAAACTTAACCCTTACAGAATGTTGGGTTTCCATGTTTTATGGGATATTCCATAGGCGTAATGGTTTTTATACTGTACAAACTGTATTTTCTATCACCCTACACCAATCCTACACCTAAACCTACCTTACAGGAAACTTTCTGCATTTTTAGATTTTCAAAAAACTTAATTCTGTATAATTTATAAGCTTATTACCTTATGGGGACTTAAAAAATGTCCCCACAAAGTCAAAATGTACTGTTTTTACTTTCCCTGTGTACGCACACACACACACACACACACAGACACACACACACACACACACACAGTAGGTGCACAACAGGCCTCACTCTCCACTCATATTACTGGGTGCAGCTGCGGAGTTGCTTGGGAACCGCTACTATGGCATAATTACTGGAACTCAGGTGCTCAGGCTTCATCGTAAGTGCAGTTCTACGAAAGCAAATAAACTCGACACTAAATTGATAGGACACTAAAGACCTCGTTTTCCCTGAGGAGGTTATGTGAATTTGTTTTGCAGATGTACTACGTGATTTCAGTCCTGTACGAAGTGAACATGCTTAGTTTTGGGAAAATGATTGAACAAATTAAATAAATATTTTGCAGGTAACCCATCCTGGAGGGAAATTGTATTACTTGTGCGCTTTCAGAAGTCTTAAAGCATCAATTTAGTTTCATATATTTCTCAGAAAGCACTTAAGAGAAACTAATATGTAACACAACTGTTGACATAGAGTAGAAGTTTGATGATGAATGATGAGAAATGTTTAAGATCCCGTTTAAATCGATGATTTTTGAGAGCAGACTTTGGTTTCATGGCAAGTCTAAATTTAAGACATTGCATCTCATCTAAAATGTTATAAATTATAGTTCAAGACATTATTGAGATGTCTTCCAAAATTGTATAACTTAATTCCATTATTAAATACAATTAGTTAAAATAGCATTAATAATAAATCATGCTTTAGGAAACATTGAGCCATTCCCCTTTCTCTATAACACTTTAAGGTTCATTAGTTTAATTGAATTGAATTTATTTTAATTGAATTTATTTGATTTTAATTTGGGTACAGCTGGTGAAACTCTGATAAAAATAAATACATTTTTGGCATCCTAGGTAACCCTCTGATGGCAAATTTTCCATTGTGGTAAAAGTTGTTAGACGATGCATAAGTCAAATCGTTTTTTTTAGTAGATAAATTAGATTTGATTATTAGATAGTTGGTATGTTTTTGAATAGCAAGTCAAAAAACGATTGCTATTAAAGCATATATTATGTTCCAATTTCAAATAAAGATTCCAGCCAAGGAAGAGATTACTGCTCTAAAATGATGTCTTAGCTTACACCACTGGATCCTAGAAGAAGGAGAATGATGAGAAATGAGATCACATTAAAATCCTTTTGACAGCAGACTTTGGCAAGTGTGAGCATAGTTGGAGACTCAAGTTAATTCCGTTAATAAGCAAACGTAATTAAATAGGCAATAATTAAACTATTAATTTAATTTAATTCATAATATAATTCAGAGCACATGTTATTAAATTTACAGAAATTAAAATTCAGAACACACACACACCTACACAAACACTTTGTACAGATCCAAATCCTGTTCAAATCAGTGCATGGAATCATAGACACCCTTTGTTCATAACTGTAAGTCAAAGGTTGCTTTGAAAACTCAGACAAGTCAAGCCAGTCATAGAATCTGCATTTACATGTGTTTCCTGCTCTGTGTGTCGATGCGAATGGTTTAATTAGAATGTATTTGACTGTGTACGTGCAGAATGGGGCTTTCGCAGAACAGGACGGTGATGCCATGTCATTCGATGAGTGCATGCAGCTCCTGGCGGAGACTTTTCCACTAGATGAGCCAGCTGAGGTAATTATGGGCTATATGTCACCCTTATATCACCTCACAGCAACATAACACCTACTGTATACATGTCACTACACTTCAGTCTAATTGTCTCTATTCTCTGTGCAGTCGGTGCCGCCTTGCCTGGATGCCTCCGTTCTTCCTTCCACAGATCTTATGATGCCCCCAGACATCCCAGCCTTTACCCAGAATCCTTTGCTCCCAGGCTCTCTGGATCAGGCCTGGATGGAGTTGCTTTCACTCCCAGAGTGGCAGGTATGAACCCTCAACCAGACCTCATTAACATGCTATAATCAGTGAAGAACTTCTTGCCACTTCTGGAAATGCCATAAATAATTCTTGCTGGCCATAAAACAGTTATTTAACAACAAAACATTATTAGATATAAAAAATATATAAATATATGAAATATATATAATATTTTATTTTATATGTAAATTATAAAGTTTTTATCTCTCAAATTTAAAAACATTTAATATTACAAATTATATAAAACACAATTGTTTCTATTATTTTCTCCTTTAAAAAACAAAAACAAAAACAAAAACATTTATTCATCCTAGACAAACTTCCGATGGCAAAACTTCCACGGTAAAAGTTGTTAGAAGACGCACAAGAACAGGCTTATTTAAACAACCAAGCCAATTTGTGACCCTTGACCACAAAACTAGTCTTAAGTGACAATTTTTATAAATTAAGATTTATGTATAATCTAAAAGCTGAATAAAATAAGGTTCCATTGGTTTGTTAGGATCGGACAATATTTGGCCGAGAAACAACTATTTGAAAATCTGCAATCTGAGGGTGCAAAAAAAATCTAAATATTGAGCAAATAACCTTTAAAGTTGTCCAAATAAAGTTCTTAGCAATGCATATTACTAATCAAAGATGAAGTTTTGATATATTTACGGTAAGACATTAAAAAAATATCTTCATGGAACATGATCTTTACTTAATATCTTAATGATTTTTGGCATAAAAGAAAAATCGATCATTTTGACCCATACAATGTGTTTTGGCTATTGCTACAAATATACCCCAGCGACTTAAGACTGATTTTGTGACATTTATACTTGCATTTAATTCTTGGCTAGTGGCCAGATAAGATCCACTAGTGCTACAAACACTTTTCCACACCTATAATCACCTCAACATGGTACGTATTTTAGGATACTACACTCCAAAATGAAAATTCTGTCACGGTTTACTCACCGTTTGCTCATCTTTGAAACATAAATAAAGATATGTTTAATGAAACTGAGAGATTTCTGTCTCTCCATTGAAAATCCATTCCACTATAACTTTAAAGCTTCAAAATGTTCATAAAGAAATTGTAAAAGTAATCCATATGAATTGGTTTAATCTAAGTCTAAGGAGACATGCCTGCTGATTAACAGATTTAATTTAAACATATATAAACATTCATCATCGCACATATGTAGAGCACATCAAATACTGCAACTGTGCTCAAAATCTTAGTATATTTTATGGACTTTTTGAAGCATCAAATTTGGGTTGTGAGGACTTTCAGTGGGGCGACAGAAATCTCTCTTTTGGGTTACAAAAACTCTTGTGGGTTTGGAATAACATGATGGCTAGTAAATGATAACAGAATGTTTCATTTTGATGTTAACTGCTTTAAAGTGTTTTTAGAGGGAGAGGTTGTGAGGTGCTTCTGTATGCACTCTGATTCATACCACCTGTGGTTTAGAAAGTCGCAAACAACCTTGTTGCTGAGCAACAAACAAATGACCCTCTCTGAGATCATGCTGTGGTTTGACGAGCAACTCAGGATGTACACTTCATTTGTTTTTGTTTGAATTTAACCATTTTTACCTCAGTACACATGGAAGCTGGTTCATAACTAAACAAAAAGGTTTAAAGTTAAGGTCCTGTCATATGACTCGTGGCAGCATTCCCCAGTGCATTGAACCCTGTGGAGAGAAGCATCAAGCTGCTGTTACTGTGCAGGTCAAGCGTGGAAACACTTGAAGTTCAAACAGCTGTAACTTTGCCAATCTGCCACACAATGTGAAAGAGTCCACTTCCAGAATGAAAATGTCCTAATAGTTTACTCAGCCCCATGTCATCCAAGATGTCTTTCTTTCTTCAGTCGAAAGTACATTTGAGGTTTTTAAGGAAATTTGAGGTTTATTTTCCTCCATATAGTGGACTTTAGTTGTGGCCAATGGGTTGAGGGTTCAAATTGCAGTTTCAATGCAGCTTCGAAGGGCTCTAAACAATCTCAGCTGAGGAATAAGTGTCTTATCTAGCGAAACAATCACACATTTAAAAAAAGATATATATATGTTAATAATTATATACTGTTTAACCACAAATGCTTGTCTTGCACTAGCTCTGCATCCACGACTTCACGCATTACGTAAGGTCATGTGTGACGTAGACCGAAGTACCGACTCAGTGTTTACAATTCGAACGAACAAAGACTAAATCAAATGCCTTTTACAAAAAAAAGGTAAAACAACGATGTGGGATGATGAAGTTGGAGGAGAAAATTAAATGATTTTTTTTGCCCTACCCCACCCTTTTAACCAAAGTAGATGAAGAACTAACCACGTGTGACCTTTACAAAGTGATTACGTAATGCATGAATTCGCAGACGCGCATCACAGAGCTAGTGCAAGACGAGCATTTGTGGTTAAAAAATATATAAATGTTTACTTATTTAGAAAATGACTGATGTTTTTGCTAGATAAGACCCTTAATCCTTGGCTGGGATCGTTTAGAGTCCCTTTGAAGCTACACTGAAACTGCAATTTGGACCTTCAACCCGTTGATCCCCAATTGAAGCCCCATAAATGTAACGTTTTCTTCAAAAAACTTAATTACTGAAGAAAGGCAGACATGAACATCTTGGATGACATGGGGATGAGTAAATTATCAGGCAATTTTTATTCTGGAAGTGAACTTCTCCTGTAATAGTAGACTCATATTGTTTGTTTCATACAGTGTGTCTTCACTTTGGATTACAATGTTCACATGCTGTTTTTTTTTTTTAGCAGTGCCTCAACATGCAGATGCAGCAGTCGTTGGATATGGATGGATTTATGAAACCCTCCGCAGAAGCACAGGACCCAAACTACAGCCAATACCTGCCAGGGATGGACCATCTCTCGTCGGTGCAGACAGAGGTGTGTCCTCCCGAATACATCAACACATACAATGGATCCTTCAACACTATGGTGTCACCCAACCTCAGCCAGATGAATCTGAACGTCCCGGATGTGGGAGCCGAGTTTAGACCTGAAGAATTCAATGAGCTGTTTTATCCTGATATGGAGGTTAAAGTGAACAGTGGTCCTCTCGCATCTGATGGAGGAAATATGGTCAGCCAGTTGGCGGAGATCTCCAGCGATCCTCCTGTGAACCCCATGGATCTGCACAGCTTCTCACCTGGAAGCTTCAGCTCAGGAAACCTGGAGCCTATGGCCGAATTCCCAGATTCTGATTCCGGCTTGTCGCTGAATTCCAGTCCTCACACGAGCTCTCCGGGGAAGTCCTTGAACGGAGATGGATCCTTAGGTTTTAGCGACTCCGACTCAGAAGAGATGGACGATAGCCCGGAAGGCATGGAGTCAGATTATAACGAGATATTCCCGCTGGTTTACCTTAACGATGGCGTGCATGGATCTCTCTCGGAGAAACCTCCGGCAGACCAACAGGAGATGAAAGCAAAGAACCCAAAGATAGAGTTGGCGGAGGCCAGCGGCCACTCCAAGCCTCCCTTTACCAAAGACAAGCAGAAGAAACGCTCCGAGGCGCGGCTTTCCCGTGACGAACAGAGAGCAAAAGCCTTGCAGATCCCATTTACTGTGGAAAAGATCATCAATCTGCCTGTGGATGACTTCAACGAGATGATGTCCAAGCACCAGTTCAGCGAGTCCCAACTCGCCCTCATCAGAGACATCCGCCGTCGGGGCAAGAACAAGGTTGCGGCACAGAACTGCCGCAAGAGGAAGATGGAGAACATTGTGGGCCTGGAGTACGAGCTGGACTCGCTGAAAGAGGAGAAGGAGCAATTGATGAAGGAGAAGAGCACGCGTAGCTCCAATCTGAGAGAGATGAAGCAGCAGTTGAGTACCTTGTACCAAGAGGTCTTCAGTATGCTTCGAGACGAGCACGGCAAGCCCTTCTTGCCCAGTGAATACTCCCTTCAGCACACTGCGGACGGCACCGTTTTCCTCGTTCCTCGACTTAAAAAGACTCTCATAAAGAACAACTAGCTTGCTTCCTTCTACTCTGTCCTTCCACACTTGCTTCTGTTTTTTGGTACTGCTTTTCTCTTGCTAACACTGTGTCCTAACCAGGCATCACACAATAAAGCGACAAAGGCTCTTCCCACGTCAGTGTGTTTGTCCTGACCAGCCAGAGAATTATGTGGTGGGAAGCCCAGCCCACAATGAAATCTCATTGGTCCCAAATCTGGCTGCATGTTATTGTACATTAAGCATCATCAAATATATTCCTATTTGGCATAGTTTAGTCGCATGTATTGTTGAGAATATTGCTAAATCCACCACAACTGGTTAGGACACGGTGTACGTTTTATGCAAAGGAAACAACGAAATAGGAGCGTATTTTTGCTTGTACATCAACTGTTGAAATGGCAGAACTATTGTATACGTTTTGCGTATTCTACTTTCCTAATATTCTTAACCTCCGTTGGATTTTGTACTCCTTTATATTTTCTCTGAGATTATTTTACCTATATGGTTTGTAAATACATTTATACTTTATCTGCTATTGAGATAGGAACAAATATACTGTATATATAAAAATATAACACATTTTAGTATGCTAAAATGATTGTGATCATTTTAAGTCTGCACTTACGTCAGTTTTTATATCTTAATTTACTATTCTATTGCTATTTTATCTCTTGTCTTTATTTAATAAATAAACATTTAAACCAGCAAAGTCTAATGCAGCATTGAATGGGACGGAGTTGACGGAGTGGAAGAGCAACAAGGAAGTGATATTGACAAGAATGAATAAGGAAGTAGCATCAAAATCAACTATGGGAAACAATCACTACAAAATATAAAAATAAGTGGCCTATATTTTACAACAGTAATTATACAGCTCAAAATGAAGACACGGAGAAAAAATAATGAAGAAATGTGAGGCCAAAGAAAAGAAAGCATTTATCTGCAGATACGACTTATTTTGTAATATATTTTTTTTTCTAATGTAGTGACATTAATCTAGTTAAAGTGTAGCTTAAGAGTCCAAAATCTTATTGAGGCCACTGTATATTATACATTATGACATCATAATCATTGGGAAACAGTTGTTCATTATTTGGGGTTTTGGGTTCAAATTGTTAGTTTTCTTAGAAATTAATTAATGAGATTTAACAAATCATAAGCCTTTGAGGGTGAAAGGTCTTTTGCAAACAAGTTTAAACTGAATCTTCCTCAAGCGACCAGCCCATCTCCCGGTGTTATGCAACAGAGCTGAATTGTTTGGCTGTGGCCCAATGTTAGACATGCCTTCAGTAAAGCCCCGCTGGACAAAGTACACCAGTAGAGAGTTGTTTGCACTGCCAGCCACTTTCACCCACACACACCACCTTTGAACACACCAAACCCTCGCCTTTGCACACCACAGCAGCTCTCCATTGTCAGCAAGTCACGCTACACCAACAGGGCCAACCTGTTTACAGACCTGCATTTACACGTCACAATGTTGTATCTTTTCACTACATGAAGCTTAATCTATGATAAAAAGCAGCTCACTGAATGCTTTTTTTGTTCAGTCTTATGTCAGCATTAAACTGCCATGCATTCTCTCCTGTCAACAGACTCAACCTAGAGACCAGGTTATATAAATGAGCAATGTTACAGTAAATGTTAAGAGTTGTAGACTAAATGTTTAATTTCTTCAATTTTAAGTCGTCAGAGTAAAAGCATGTGACTTATCTAGGACAACGTTATCTTAAACATTTACCAATGCTCGTGACCTTGATTCGGTGTCAAGGGAACAAAGTCCCCATGACAGGTTTTGGAGTAAGATAAGCATTGCTTGAGAAGAAAAGGCCCTTGCACGCACACAGAAACAACACAAACACAGTAAATGAAACATTCTTGTGGGGTTTCAAATGTTTTTATTAAACAAAATCAACATTTATGCTTTACTCACATTACAGTAATGATAATTATAATTATTTTTATAATTATTCATTTTTAATTATGGTAATGAGAATCATGTGCCTAATTATCATCAAAATCCTGTTGCACCACAAATAAATATTAAATAAATTATTAAAAATAAATAATTTAGACAAATATATGTAAAATAATTTATATAAATAGAAACATTTATAATTTTTTTGAAAGGTGAAATAAGACCAGGAAATGTCAGCTTTAGAAAACGTGTCATAAAAGACTTTCAGCCACTTACTGTAGATCAGGCGCTGCTTTTCACATCTGTAAATTAAGCAGAAGAGTTACTCTTACCTGCTCCTATGACTCTTTCTTCCTCTTCTTCTGGCTGTCTCAACCCTCAGACTCATGGGCTTTCCGCTAGCCTTCCTTCCTTCAGGTACAGCTAGTCTCACCGAAACAGATGCTAGCTTTCTGAAGACAAGACTGGCTGCCTGGTCAAGTCGAGGCTGGGATCGACCTGCCAGTCTGAGAGCACAAAACTGTTCAACTGTCTGGGCCTGGATGCCTTTCTACTCTCATTCACAACAACACACGCTCAGGGCAGCGGCACTCACCACTTCACTTAATGACACACTAAACTTCATTAGGTAAGTTACTACACAACTTTATTTCAACTGGTTTCTTTCTTCATTTGTCAAAAAGAGTTCAACAATCTACACTTCTCTTTACAGGTTTAACATGTTACATGCCCTCAGATCTGACAAAATCTACTCTGTTTACCATTCAGAGCTTCATGAACAACACATGTACTGCATACTCACAATATATAAAAAAACATGTGACATCACTGTCTTCAAGATAAACACAAGTCCTGTTTTCTCAAATAATATACTTACAACAACATATTGTATTCTCACAACAAATAATATTTAGGACTGTTCTGACTAGTGTTTGGTAGCATTCTCAAAAATGCTCACTTGAGGATAGGCAAGAGCACAGAAAAGTCAAGCGGGTGAAGGAATGTACATCCACAGCACACACAAGATGTGGAGCTCTGACTACACTAACATTAGTAAGACCTATAACTGGCAGATCTTGGTCGCACATTTCTCAGTAATCTTTCCTTTCCTTCACTCCTCTCATCTAACTTGGAAATCTGAGGCCTGTTGAACAGACACAGTAAAACATCACAAGTCATTGTCTTAGATGTCTATGAGCAGTGCTGCACACAACAAATCCCACTTGACCAACCTGAACCCGCTGCGAAATGTGGGTGTGGTAATCTTTCACCCTGATGCCAAATTCCAGATCGGGTGAATTTATATTGAAATTACTGCATTTTGCCAGGTAAAATTTGCCTCCCAAAAAATGGTAATTGTGACCATAATTTAGGTTTCGCTAATGTGACAATGCCTCAAAACCATGTCACATACAATTTCAATTAAATATATATTTTTTTAAATCGTAATGCAATTACAATCACCATAAAGGCAGCACAATATGTCTAAATAATTTACTAATTTCAAATATAATTCTTTCCCCACATTATAGTAATGAGAATTAGACTTTTTAAATTATGCTTTACTCACATTACAGTAATGATAATTATAATTATTTTGAATTATGGTAATGAGAATCAGGGGAATTGTGCCTAATTATCATCAAAATCCTGTTGCACCACAAATAAATATTAAATAAATTATTAAAAATAAATAATTTAGACAAATATATGTAAAATAATTTATATAAATAGAAGCATTTATAATTTTTTTGAAAGGTGAAATAAGACCAGGAAATGTCAGCTTTAGTGAAATTATGCCACACACAATGTGTCATAATTGAGTTGAATGCAGTTTCTGCATCTCTGCAGGAGGATATCTTTAACAAATCCACATATATTTTGCACACATTAATCTTACCCATTCAGAACCATCGCTGAAAACGTGTCATAAAATACTTTCAGCCACTTACTGTAGATCAGGCGCTGCTTTTCACATCTGTAAATTAAGCAGAAGAGTTACTCTTACCTGCTCCTATGACTCTTTCTTCCTCTTCTTCTGGCTGTCTCAACCCTCATACTCATGGGCTTTCCGCTAGCCTTCCTTCCTTCAGGTACAGCTAGTCTCACCGAAACAGATGCTAGCTTTCTGAAGACACACTGGCTGCCTGGTCAAGTCGAGGCTGGGATCGACCTGCCAGTCTGAGAGCCCATAACTGTTCAACTGTCTGGGCCTGGATGCCTTTCTACTCTCATTCACAACAACACACGCTCAGGTCAGCGGCACTCATCACTTCAGACTTAATGACACACTAAACTTCATTAGGTAAGTTACTACACAACTTTATTTCAACTGGTTTCTTTCTTCATTTGTCAAAAAGAGTTCAACAATCTAGACTTCTCTCTTTACAGGTTTAACATGTTACATGCCCTCAGATCTGACAAAATCTACTCTGTTTACCATTCAGAGCTTCATGAACAACACATGTACTGCATACTCACAATATATAAAAATACACGTGACATCACTGTCTTCAAAAAAGATAAACACAAGTCCTGTTTTCTCCAAATAATATACTTAAGGCCACAACATATTGTATTCTCACAACAAATAATATTTAGGACTGTTCTGACTAGTGTTTGGTAGCATTCTCAAAAATGCTCACAAGGGGTTGAGGATAGGCGAAGAGCACAGAAAAGTCAAGCGGGTGAAGGAATGTACATCCACTAGCACACACAAGATGTGGAGCGTCTGACTACACTAACATTAGTAAGACCTATAACTGGCAGATCTTGGCCCCTCGCACACTTTCTCAGTAATCTTTCCTTTCCTTCCCACTCCTCTCATCTAACTCTGGATCTGAGGCCTGTTGAACAGACACAGGGTAAAACATCACAAGTCATCCCGTCTTAGATGTCTATGGAGTCTCTTGAAGCGGTGCTGAACTTACCACAGACAAACAGATCTGTTAATATCTCCTGGACCCATAGCCCCCGCCGCCAGAGCCATATCCACCTAAATATACCAATCATAACACATGATCAGGCTCACATGCAGTGGTTTCACTTTTGATGCTGTGTACTGGATTTTCTGTACCTCCGTAAGGTCCTGAGTTTCTCCCTCCAAAGTTGTTTTCCTTCATGGGGCCGTAGTTGGACTTTTGTCTTGCGTAATTCCCAAAATTGTTATAATTTCCTCCTCCGTTGCCACCGGCTCCACCACCACCAAAGTTACCTGCGATGCAGGTACAAATTTGGGTTAAAGGGTTAGTTCCGCCAAAAATGAAAATTAGCCCATGTTTTACTCACCCTCAAAGCACCCTAGGTGTATAACTTTCATCTTTCAGATGAATCCAATTGGGGTTATATAAAAATGGTCCTTGCTCTTCCAAGCTTTATAACGGCGTGTTTTCAACTAATCAGCATATCATTATATTAGAATGATTTCTGAAGCATCATGGGACACTGAAGACTGCGGTAATGATGCTGAAAATTAAGCTTTGCATCACAGAAATAAACTACATTTAAAAGAATATATTCAATTAGAATACATTTATTTTAAGTTATAATAATATTCCACAGTTTTCACTATATTTATGATTAATTAATTGCACACTTGGTGAGCATAAGAGTTCTTTCAAAAACAAAAAAAACTATTGTATTCCAAAACTCTTTTTTTTGTTTTTCAATTGAATCAACATAAAGTTAAGATTCAATTTAATGATTCACTGGCCCATGTTGCTACAAATAGAGTTTGCTTTCATCATCTTTAATAAAAACTTGCTCACCCTCTAAAACGATTTCCTTTTTGGATGACATCACTGAGACATTTTCTTTTAAACCCCGCCCCTCCAACCACCTGTCAAGTATTTGGCTTCAAAATGTACCTCCAAAATGTCCTCCATCGTTGTAGTTGTTATGTCCTCCAAAGCCTCCTCCGCCTTGGTTACCGTATCCAGGACCTCCACCATATCCTCCACAACCACCTCCGAAGCCAGGACCCCCACCGTAGTTACCACCTACTTCCAGAGACACATCATAAACGTACATCAGCGCTAATAATTTCAGTCTGAGCTTCATGAAATTATTGACTTCATAACAGGAAACATACATTTTCTTTAGCTTTGAAAATGTTCTTATGCTTATCCATACAGTGATTCTCTATTTCAACAATGACTGCAAACAAAGCAGCCATTTAAAAAATATACTGTTCTGGCAAAGTAGCCCTTGTGTTCAACACTGGTGTAAATCTGGCACAAATTAACAGCAAGTTTTACAAGAGTGTGGATTTATTCATTGCTCATGTTAGTATCACGATATTGTCCCCACCGAATCCATTGTATCCATCTCCACAGCCACCCCGGCCTCCTCCATACGCTCCTGTGAAAGATACAGCATTCACAGTGTTTTTACCACAGCAGTATTCACACCTGAGGTGCTGTTGTACAAAGTGTAGATGTAATCGACACACACAGGATCAGATGTACAGGATCGCATGTCATCTTACCTCGGCCAAAGTCGTCACCTCCAAAGCTTCCTCCTCCTCTGCCCATGAAATTGCCTCCACCTCCACCACGATCTGAAAAAAACACATGATTATCCAAGCAACATGTTATATATTATTACCTACGACAGCTTGAATATTTTAGCAAGACATTTAAACTAATTATAAAAATGAGGATAAGAAAGGCAGTTAGATATGAAACATGCTACTTACATCTCTGATTAGAAACAGCTTGCATCTCCTGCTTTGGTAGTGCTTTTCTTACTTCACAGTTATGCGAGTTGATTGTGTGATATTTTTGTGCTGATGCAAAAGGAAAAACAGAAATGTGTTTCCTCAGCTACTGGATAAAACCTGTATAAACTAGTATTTCTTGCTGTTCTTTCATAATCAGGGTAGATGACACATACCATGTCCATGAAACTTTACATGTCAGTATCATGACTTTATGTGAAAATGATCAATTTATAAGGTAACTTGTTTATTTTAATCTTTCATTGGGATTTAATTTGAATATTTTTTGCAATCACTTAAACAGTACCTTGGAAGCGTTTTTATATTTTGAATTGAACAAATTCATAAAAGCTGCATTCATAATAACTATAAAGAATCACCTAGATGAGGTCATGTCATTTACCCATAACACTGATTCTGCTGAAGTCAGTCAGTGTCTGGCTAGCAGCTAAAAGTAAATGGTTTCCATCTAAGCTCACCAACAATTTTATCCACAGTATCATGATCATCAAAGGTGACGAAGCAGAATCCTCTCTTTTTCCCAGTTGAACGCTCCTCCATTATATCGATAGTCTCAATCTTCCCATAGCGCTCAAAGTACTCTCTGATATGATACTCCTCTGTGTCCTCCTTGATTCCACCCACAAAGATCTTTTTCACAGTCAGATGGGCTCCAGGTTTATTAGAGTCCTGCATAATCAAAGAAAATTCATTTAACTTCATCAGCCAGAAAAGTCAGAATTGCGAGATTTTAACTCATAATTGCAAGAATAAAATTTACAAATTTACAACTTTTTATTTTCTACTTCCATTGTAGAAATGAGTTTTCATAGGACTTTTAAAAAACTATTTTAATTATTTTTTCCTTTTCAATTTACTTAAGCCATCCTGGAGTGTGATATCTGAAATTAGTACAATTATTTTCACAATTAATATGCATAAAACTGCACATGTAATAATTATAAAACATTTTCGATAAAGGAAGGAAAGGAGGTGACGTGTGGCCAAGTATGGTGTCCCATACTTGGAATTTGTGCTCTGCATTTAACCCATCCAAGTGCACACACACACAGCAGTGAGAAGTGAAAACACACACACACACACACACACACACACACACACACACACACACTAGTATATACAGTGCAGAACCTGATTTTACCAAGTGTTACAAGTTCCTGGATCAACATCTTTGTTGACCATGGAACAACATTGTTATTGACCAATCAGGTTTGAAGTACAAGTTTAGGCTTACAATCAGTGTTTGTTGCTTGTATATCAGTGTCATTCGTCTATCATTTTCTCTTATTTTAGGCATTACTCATAGTTAAGGTTAGGTTTAGGTGTAGGGAAATGGTCAAGATTACAATTTTGGATTAAAATGTTGTTCCAGGGTCAACAATATATTTGTTGACCCAGGAACACATCTAACTCGGCAAAATCAGGACGTGCTATATACAGTATATGTCAACTACCCATGTGGAGCTTTCTGGTTTAAATATATGTTACTGCACCTCTCGGGAAACGGCCCGTTTGGGCTCAACGACTCGACCATCCACTTTGTGTGGCCGCGCTACCATAGCAGCATCAACCTCCGCTACACAGGAATACGTCACAAAGCCGAAACCTCGTGAGCGCTTGTTAGCTGGATCTTTCATTACCTGAGGAAAGATAATCATTGATAGTATTATCATCAATAGTTTTTTATTGCTTTTATTATTATATCTATATGCATTAACAGCTCTTACGGAACAGGACTGCTTGGCTGATTGAACTTGATCGGCTGACTTACAAATGTTCTAAGGTGTTACTTATTAAAAGGAATAGTTCACCCAAAAATTGTATTTTAATGAAAATTCCCTCAGCCTCAGGCCATCCAGGATGTAGATACGTTCGTATTGTTTCTTCATGTGAACAGATTTGGAGAAATGTAGCATTACATCACTTGCTCACCAATGGATCCTCTGTAGTGAATGGGTGCCGTCAGAATGAGAGTCCAAACAGCTGATAAAAACATCACAATAATCCACACCACTCCAGTCCATCAATTAACATCTTGTGAAGTGAAAAGCTGTGTGTTTGTAAGAAACAAATCCATCGTTACAGTGTTTTTAACTTTAACCCTTGTTTACAGATAAATCAGGAGAGAAATATGCACAGATCAAACACTGCTTGCAATCAAAACAAATATGATAGTGGATTTTGATGTGAGAGGACAACAGGGGATGGGCTTTATCACTGGATGAAGCGTTAATATGGATTACGAACTCATATTTTGTCCAGAAGCGATGGTTTGAAGTGGAAAACGTCTTAATGATAGATTTGTTTCTTAAAACACGCAGCTTATTGCTTCACAAGATGTTAATAAATGGACTGTTTGGACTCTCATTCTGACGGCACCCATTCACTGCAGAGGATCCATTGCTGAGCAAATGATGTAGGCTAAAGCTAAATTTCTCCAAATATGTTTCCAGAAAGAAACAAACTCATCTACATCTTAGATGGCTTCAGGGTGTGTACATTATTAGCAAATTTTCATTTTTTGGGGGTGAAATTTTTTCTTTAAGTAATAACACAGGAGCAAGAGGGTTGTATGTGGCCAAACTATTAAATATCAGCATTTTATTATTATTACTATTATTATTATTACTATTAAAGATGGCTTCTAGCAGTCTGTTCCTGTTGCAGACACATTGCAAACTGATTACAATTAAATATAAATCAAATCCTGAATGTGAAATGATTGGCTCTCACCACACAGTCAGTGAGTTTTCCCCATTGCTCAAAGTAAGCTCGCAAACTGTCCTCTGAGGTCTCAAAACTGAGTCCACCAATAAACAGCTTCCTGAGCTGCTCCGGCTCCTTACTGTCACGACCCTGTTTACATAAAACACACAATTAATAATCAGACTTGAACTTTTGCCTCTTTAGAAATATGCGTCATTAGACTGATAAAACAGGCCCCGTAGGGCATGCCTTCGGTGTTATAATACTCTAAAAGCTATTAAATGAATTGTATAAAGCTGATAATGACACGTTAATTGATTACAGCTTTCAAACCGCAGAGCTGGTTTGCTTTCTCTGTGTGGGTGTTTCTCCTGCTGCCTATGAATGCTGCTCTGTGGGATTGATGGATGACATCCGCCCATGCTTTTGCCAAATTATGTGGATATATATTATTCATTAGACTGAGTGACGTGAGCTCACAATCCCTTCTGATTGGCTGAAAGACTGACGCTAAAAGTTGGGCGCTAGTCAGCTGGCCAATTATACTACTAACTTTTAAGGCTCGGCTTATAAATATTAATTAGGGTACGTGATTGGATGTCCCAGGAAAACTATGGCGCAACGTCAGCATAGCTTTTGTTAATATTCATGAGCTAACCCATGCCATAATAAGATCGGTATTTTAGCCGGTGGTTTCTAATATCGAATTACATCTAAAGGAATAGAGTGGGCTACTACAACAAATTTCCAACGACTACACACGCGATTTTTCAAAACAAAAACCACATTCAGGAGGAGAAGACTGGAAACAAAACGGCGGCTGATGAGAGTCTGGAATATTCCATGATGCGCCATTTTAGATGTATTTTCAGTGTTTCCTCCATATTGTTAGTGTTAATATTAAGAGTAAAACATTAAATCCCCGTATTTGTATTTTGTACTGACATGTTTATAAAATACAGACTCAATATTTTGTTATTGCTAATGAACAGCCCCATATCTAAGTCAACCAAAACATAGCAGCTCGTCAAGGAACTGTGCGACGCCGTCATTCTTGGCACACAATTTGGTGTTCAAGAGAGTAAGTTAACTGTAAGACCTAGAGACTCGAGTTTCATTTGAAAATATTAATATAACGTTACCCGCCTGAACAGCATACATACGGTACCAGCTCTGTAACGTTACTCGGTCACAAACACTAATTTTAACATGACAGCAGAATGCAGCACTCTTAACACAAAGCCAGTGTAATACACTGACATAAGCTATCTATTACTGTGGATACTGTTAACACAAACTGTAACGCAAACTCCGTATTATATCAGGAATATTAATATGCAGTACCTCCATACTGTAGTTTTTGCGCCCCTCGGTCTGCACATGTGATGTCACCCTCCAGCCATTGGAGGCGCTGCAGGACACTTCCGAATATGGTTCACTTGAAATAAAATTATATATGTGTGTGTGTGTGTGTCTGGATCAGGCTGATGGATGGTGGTTCAACAGACCTGAAATAGAAACAAATCAATTTTCAGAGCTTTTAAGTAGACCCTGCTCATCCACACAGCACAAATAAGCTTTTTTTTTGTCTTTGTGTGCATTCTGTAGCTTTTTTTCCTTGAAACTTGTACCTGAAATAAACTTTCAATAAACTGCCAAAATTAAATAGCCTAAATTTGAACTAGGAACATGTATCTAAACATTTATTAATTTATTCACTCATCCATCCATCCAACAGGGGCCTTCAGTTCCACTGGAAAGTAAAAACTTTTTATTTTTGGTAGGTTAAAGTTTGTATGTGATCCTAGTCATCTTTTTCTAGAAAGGCTGCTGGATGGTGAACATTTTTGGAGCACTGCTTTGCTTGGAACGTGAGCATGTTGAACCCATGTGAACTTCCTGCCTGCAAAAAAGCTTAGTAGGCTATCATGTAAAACCTGAACTGGTGGTAGTATAACAAAATTATTAAGAATCTCTGACAGTGAACCATTTACCTTGACTTATGTTTGAACGCAGTTTGCCTTATCTTGTTGATGATGATGTTATTGCACTATAGTTGAGGTGATGCAACTTAAACAAGACACTGCAGTTGTGATAAGTGTAAACAGTGTCCACTGTCTGTTTGTGTATCAACACTGTGATTGATAGCCACTAGAAATGACTGTAAATACAGTGAATAGCCCAAATAATTCCCTATAGGCCCATATAGACCATATATAGGCCACTCATTATTTCACACTGGTCTTAAGGTGATTTTGTTTTAAGGGTTTCCCTCAGAGTTAGATGCAGTTTGTCACTTTAATTGAAAATTATCCAAAATGTTTAACACAAAGTGTCACAATATTTCTTCATTTTGAACATTAGCTATATTTATTGTTTTATCATTTTAAAACTAACAAACGTCATCTTCTGGAAGGTTTTCCTGATGTCTTTCTTTAATACAAATGCCACGTAGTTTGATATCAGGAAATGCTACATAATTTGATGCTATAATTAGTAACGAGAACGCGAGGGCCTATTCATATGCAATGGACCATTATCATGTATGCATTACATATAATCCACAATCAAAGAACCAGTTTGCGCCTGTCATGTGGAGACTCATTTATAAAACGTATGTGCTCTCATAAGATGGGAAACGATGCAGTCAGACTAGTTTTACGCACGAGTTATTATGAAAAGGCCAAGGAAATAGAGTACGCCGCGCCACCTGTTGGCCACTTCAAAACTAAAACACGCTGGTGTGTTTGCAGGGGCGATTCTAGGATTTGTTTAATTGGGTGGCACGGGGGGGACCAAGAACCAATCAGGGGGTCCATAGGAAAAGTCACGTGTCCCAACACAACTGGGATGACATAAAAATGACACTGCACCTGTGCCTGGACAACTCATCTCTCTATTTATAAATAAAAAACACTGATCAGACAATACTTGTTCTCAACTTTTATTGTCCAAATTGACGGTGTGTTTGTGTCAAGTGAACTTTTTGTTGACGCAAATAGATGGCTGCTGGTGTGGTCCTCACTGGCCAGCTCTAACCTGTGCTGCCAGGTTGGTGCCACCCCGTGCCCCCCCTCTAGACACGCCCCTGCGTGTTTGTTGAAAATGCAGACTGGAGTAGGAGACCTATGAATATGACAGAAGTCTTTAATAAAATGTACATATAAGCAGCATCCTACTTTTAATAGTTGAATAAATCTACGTAAATGGCCTTGGTAAAAAGCTATCTGGCAGAAGCGTGGATGCAGGGCCTACACTGATTTATAGGAGTTTTATGAGATGATTATAATGTGTATCATCATTACCTCAATGTGACAGATGAAATAGTACCGTAATAAAACAGCCACTCTCACTTCCAATATTAGAGCACTTTTATTTATTGGCAGATGGCTGCTTCAGATTTATTAGAAAAGCATTTCATATTTGGAACATTGTTAAAAGAAGAGACGAAACGAAGGGTTTATCTCTCTTCACAACAGTGACGCTAATGCTGGACTGGTAAATGCATGTTAGTTCCAGCTCATTTGTTTCTTAATTAAACAGCTAAAAGCTCTTGGACATTGTGACATTATGTTCTGCTGAACGTTGTGACCTTTAATGAGCCTATTGGATCGTTGTATCTAATGTCTGTGAGTGATAATCTGATTTATTCTGATTGTAAACAGCACATTCAATGCTGTAAAACTGTGTCATTCAAGCCGAGAGAAATGCAATGTGTCTGAGCTCAACTAAAGCACAGTTAAGTCTCCAGTCCCCAAGGGTTGAATAACACCTTTTTAAAAAGCTGTATCCAGCTGTTAAAAGACAGAATTCTCTCTCAAAGGTTTTTTACTTTGACACACACACACACACACACGCATGCACACACACACACATTATCAAAAGGCAGCAGCCATTTCGTTATGTTTGGAATGGAATCACTAGGTCTACTCTTATTATTATACAGTATCCATTCCATAGTATAAAAAATGTAGCCTATATTATGCACAGAGTATATATATATGCATATGTCATTTTTCTATACATGGAATACCCATATGCCACACCAAATTTGCAAGGTATCCCGTAATGCAACTTGACTTTCCATTTTGGAAGTAACACTTAATCGACCAGTATTTTTAACATCTTTTCCCATTTTTGACTCTTAACTGAATTTAGAGAAAATATATACACAAATTTGGAGGAAAAAGTCAAAATAACAGTTGTTGTCCTTGAGTTAGACATACAGCGTGATGAGCTCATGTGACAGCAGTGTAGCACACTATTGTTTGAAACGTTATCTTTGCATATGGCCCTTAGTCAGGGGATGCCAATTTAATTTTTAACATGAATGAAAACAAGGCTGTGAGTGACAGAATTATACAGTGCGTTCAATGGATTGTACTGTTTGTTCCGCTGACAAAATGTCTTTCAAAAAAAAAAAAAGTTACATTGACAAAAATGCCATAAAACAGTTTTGAAAGTTGTGACTTGTGAATATTATATGACCTAGTACATGCCGTTACAAAGATTGCAAGTCTTTCATGCACTGCTTTGCTTCTAACCTGATTAAGGTATACGCAATTTTCAATTATTATTATTATTTAAGCATTAGTATTCTGCACAGTTTGCCATATATGCTAATATTCAGTGCTAATGATGGATGTGTTCATGTTATGTTGGAATTACCAAGACAGTTTCATGGAAATTCAGAAAAAAATGTGTTTTGGTGAATTGGTGACACATTTGTTTGATCAGTCTTGCCCATGGTGCTGGAACATCTAAATTAAAGTAAAGTCTTATCTGCTTGTTATGTTTAGGGGTTAATCTTCATGCTAATTCTTTTGTATGATTTCGTATGAAGTCCCAACCTTGCAAAATAGTTATGTTTCATGTGAGATCAGGTCAATTACCATAATCAGTCTTCAAAAGTGATTCGAATGCATTCTTGTCTTTTGTGGTTTTGTATAGCTGGTTTTGTCTATTGTTTACTCAAATTACACATATTCTTTGTGCGTTATAGCAAAGAAAAACATTGTTGTTTCCCAGGTTGTCATGTAGCAATTATGACATGCTTGAATGTATCTTCTTACCTAGGTGCTCCATGTTGTTTGATATTCCTCTTAAAAAATTTAAAGTTCCAATGATGAAAACGGTTTTGTGGTCTGATGCCACACTCTCAGAAATACAGGTACAACTGTCTATAGGGCAGTACCTTTTCAAAAGGTACTAATACTTTAATTACTAATATTTACCTTAGAGAATGCTCCATTTAGGACTACGTAATGTACAAAGGTGTAACATTTGAACAGAAGAAAATTTTAAGAGTTTTTTTTCCTTTAAAGAACTTAATACATTGATCTCAAGAGCCTCTAATGAAACACCAAGAGCTTCGCATTTCCAGAAAGTAAACATATACTGCCAAAATTGACTTTTATTTTGATTTTATGTGACTTTAATACTGTTATATTCTTGCGGTTATTGTCAGGAGGGATGCCACCTCTCTATTTACTCCTGAGTATGTTGTGACATTGATCCATTGGGTCTTTGAGATCTCCCCACACACAATGCAGCGCTGGTCTGTGGGCTGGTCAATGGACACATTTATAGGGCAGGTGTGTGTTGTTCAGTATCTGAGCTGTACAGATGTAATATGATTGATGTCTTGAGCGTGTCGTCTTGCTGAGACACTTTGTCAGATCCGCCGCTCAGCTGTTGATCATACACCTTTCTGTTAAAGTTTAGAGTCGACAGGCGCCTGATAATGGATGTATCAAATCCCACACATGCACACACACACACACACACACACACACACACACACACACACACACACACACACACACACACACACACACACACACACACCTTCTCAATAAACCAGGGCTCCCACACACAATCATAAGGCTGATTGCTTCATAACCTCATCACATGCTTCAGGTCCCAAAGGCCCTGAGCTGCTGACTGAATATTTTCTAACTCGTGAAATAATTGTCTGAACGAGGACCCCTGTAAAACCGAGTGAGGGGCTTTAACAAGTTTTTTACAGTTGCAGCGGTTCAGTGTAAATGATTTGCTTTCATAACATTTATGCTGAAATAATCACCATAAAACTATATCCTGCAGGTGTTGTATTTTTTAAATCTGAACTCATAGCAAAAAAAAAGAATAAAAAAAATGCTAAATATATAAACAGAAAGGCAGCCCAAAAATTTATTATCACAGGTTTGACCTGAAGTCCCATGACGTCACTCACGGCTCAGACAGACAGAGTGTGTGATCTTCTCTGGGTTTTAGGACAGCACTTAAGGCAATAATTAACCAAAGTTTTATAACCTCTTAAAAATAAATGAATTATTTAAGACTGGCTCTGTGTGACAGCAGCTGCGGTCAGCAAGTCTTCAAAATAAATCTCCCTGAAGGAGGATGCGTCTGTCAGCACTGAACGCTGTTGATCTTTTCATAGCACACTAATATCTTTTCAGTGGTATCTTTTTTTTTTTTTTTTTGGTAACATCACAACTACTTTTAGAGAAAAGTATGTGCTCTGTGTAAAGAAAAGCAGAATTTCAGAAAATCTAGTTATTCTCTTTTATTCTCCAGTATATCCTTGCATGAAAAGCACTAATATAAAATAAAATAAAAACTTGTTTTTCAACAAAACACCTGCAACCATCATCCGTAGTTCACCCATATTTGTTGTATAAATGTAGAATAAATTAAATTTTCAAATATTAGCCAATGTGTGCAGCCATGCACTGATGATATAGTCTTATAGTGCAAAAAGTTAGAGGAAAGGTCACATTTCTCCGTTTACACATTCAGTCCACTAAATGTATACTCAATATGTACTGTACTGTATACTGTAGGTGGAGCTCAAGTAATTCAAGATTACATTACTCAGTACATGCAACCCAGCAGTCAGAAATTCTACACATAGAAATATGCATTTGCTCTTGAAAATTATGTGCAACCAATATAATAATATTTTTTATTATGTTAAATTCCTACATTACAAAGTTCACAAACATATCGTTTCCCTTCAGTGCTGTCAGGAAGCAGTTCTGAAGACCTGTGCACAGTCAGCAGCCAAATTAGTGCTGCTGTCCGAGGATAACATCTGCATAAATATTTATACCCAAGAAATTAAATAATTAAATGAACTACTACCATATTTTTTTTTAAATCATCTCTCTAGGCTATATGGTTAGGTAACTAAAAGCTTTTTAGCAACTGTATAACAATAACAATTTCAGCAACATATGATTTTAAATTAATACACTAGAAGATTTGTATCTCAGAGGCCTGTGTATTGCAATGGCATATGGATTATTGTTAACAGCCACAGTGATTTACCAAACATCGAACTTTGTGCATCCTCAGTGTTGCATTTTTAAAACATCCGGTAGATGGCGCTCTTATCCACGAAAAGCTCCACACATCATGAATAATCATTGAACATGTATTTATGACACAACAATGCATCAGCTGCCAGTAAATCTATTTAGTTTATTTTTATTTATTTATTGACGACGTGCATTCATTCACTTTCCTTTTCAGGTTATCTATTCCAACTTTACTCTTAACCCAATATCTGATAAAATCCTGTCATGATCTTTAATAAAACCGAACTTTGTAGCTTGGATGACTGACAAAAACACAAAAAAAAAAAATACACACAACAAAAACCTGTTGCGTACCAACAGTTGTTTTTCTTTATTATTTAATTCAAATGTGCTTAGATATTTCTGTACACCTTCAATAAAAATCCTAATATTTTTTCCATAATAATAATACAGTCGGCTTTGGTTTGGCCAACAAAATATTTAATTTGGCTAATAATGGGCCTAATAATAATAATAATATATATTTTTTAAAAAGTCTGTGCAGTGCCGACAAGTAAACGACCACAAATCTGCCGTCTTTCAACAATGTTTTAAATTACAGTTGTTTGCAGCCTCTAAGCTGGACCACATCTCAAGATATCTCCTCCGCACAGCTCATTAGCACAGCACAGTGACTGATAAGCGTTCAGAGCAGATCACAATGGCGCTTGAGCCGGCAGACCTCCTTCCCCCTGATCAAAGAGCTGCCGTGTCCCGCGGCGGAGCTCAAGTCGCGGGGCCCTACAGCGATCATGGCTGGGGCTGAGCGTTGACCTTGCCCTGGGAAATGACCGCGAGGATCCGCGCTGAACGGGGGAAGCCCGAGCGGCACACAAGGCCCGGCCCACGCGGACATACGCAAGTGGAAACCAGAAGGAAATTGCAGGCAGGGAACCAAAGAGTCAATATAAGTAGCGTTTACCACCCTCTCTCACGAGAGCTTGAGTCGGTTTGGGCCAGAATCCCTCTCCCAGGAATTGAGGAAAAGCACAATCCCGCGCATCTGTTTCCTCAGACAGAGCATGGAGGAAACTGGACGTAAATCACACCCAACAAAAATAGAATCGGCGCTGTTATTCAGACGGATCTCGGAGGCTTTGCATTGGGCTTTTCCATGCCTGGCACACATTTCTATTCGCATTCTTACAATATATATGGCTATGCTTTTTTAAATAAATAGTTGGGATGTGGAGGGATGAGGCTTGTTGCCACACTTTAACATTTCAGGCTATGTTTATTTTTTATGTTATAATAAAAAAAAAAAATTCTTTATAGTCGCATATTTAAGCTAATAATCAAAATAATAAATTACTATGTAATTATAATTATAATAAATTATAATAAAAAGTTTTAATAAATAACTAAAAAGACTAAATTAAAAAAGTAGTTGTAATTGAATCAAATGTAATTTACGCCTCAATACAATAGTGCTAAATGATAACATGTAGGCCTGATCTGGATGAGGAATCAGATAGGCTACTTGTAATTAGAGTAGGAATATTACTTTTTAAAATTGTCTAAATATTTTAAACCTGTAATCCCTTAACAAAAATTAGTATAGGCCTACAAGTTTATCTTATTAAGTATACTGAAGTAAAGTTCAAGTGTATTTTTAAGTATACTTTAAGTAGTATGTATACAAATATCAGTGTATTAGTAGTATACTTGTAAGTGTATGTGTATTTCAATACACATTGAGACTAAATTGGCCCACTTTATAGCATATAAAAGTATACATTTAAGCATACTTTAAGTACAGTGCTCAGCGTAAATGAGTACACCCCCTTTGAAAAGTAACATTTTAAACAATATCTCAATGAACACAAAAACATTTTCCAAAATGTTGACAAGACTAAGTTTTATATAACATCTGTTTAAATTATAACATGAAAGTAAGGTTAATAATATAACTTAGAGAACACAATTTTCAGTTTTACTCAAATTAGGGTGATGCAAAAATGAGTCTCTGGAGCAAAGCTACATTTTAGACTACAAATGTCTAATTTAACAAGAATTCAACCACAGGTGATTCTAATTATTCATTACACATGTGACAGTTGACTATAAAAGGGTGTTACTTAAAGAAAACCCCTTCCCATTTCATGCTGTCAGCAATGGCACCACATGGAAGAGAAATGTCACAAGACCTGAGAAAGAAAATTTTTTCTTTACACAAGAAAGGTGAAGGCTACAAGAAGATTAGCAAAGCTTTACTTATCAGTCAGAATACTGTAGCAAAAGTGGTACAAACATTTAAAAAGATGGAACTGCAACCATCTCACAGAGACGCCCAGGTCGTCCCACGGAAGTTAACACCTCGTCAGGAGCGCCTTCTGATGAGAAGGGTTGAAGAAAATCGACATGCAAGTTCACTGCAGTTATCTAAAGAAGTAGAAAGCCAAACTGGGGTGACTATTTCCCATGACACAATACAGCGTACACTGCAGAGGAATGGCATGCATGGGTGCCATCCACGAAAGAAGCCTCTCCTAAAGCCCAGGCACAAAAAAAGCCTGCCTAGAATTTGCCAGGGCCCATGCTGACAAAGATGAAGACTACTGGGACTCTATACTCTGGAGTGATGAGACCAAGATAAATGTTTTTGGAACTGATGGCTTCAAAACTGTATGGCGTCGCAAAGGTGAGGAATACAAAGAAAAATGCATGGTGCCTACAGTGAAACATGGTGGTGGCAGTGTCCTTATGTGGGGCTGCATGAGTGCTGCTGGTGTCGGGGAGCTGCATTTCATTGATGGCATCATGAATTCACAAATGTACTGCTCTATACTGAAAGAGAAGATGCTACCATCACTCCGTGCCCTTGGTCGTCAGGCACTTTTCCAACATGACAATGATCCTAAACACACATCTAAGGCCACTGTTGGATTTCTGAAGAAGAACAGGGTGAAAGTGATTCAGTGGCCAAGTATGTCTCCTGATCTGAACCCAATCGAACACCTATGGGGAATTCTGAAGAGACAAGTTGAGCATCACTCCATCCAGCATCCAATCTCTAAAAGAGGTCATTCTTGAAGAATGGAAAAGATAGATCTGGCAAAATGTCGCCAACTTGTTCATTCCATGCCTAGAAGACTTGGTGCTGTCATTAAAAATCATGGAGGCCATACAAAGTACTAGATTTAGTAGTTGTGCACTTTTCCAACATGATAATGATCCTAAACACACATCTAAGGCCACTGTTGGATTTCTGAAGAAGAACAGAGTGAAAGTGATTCAGTGGCCAAGTATGTCTCCTGATCTGAACCCAATCGAACACCTATGGGGAATTCTGAAGAGACAAGTTGAGCATCACTCCATCCAGCATCCAATCTCTAATAGAGGTCATTCTTGAAGAATGGAAACAGATAGATCTGGCAAAATGTCGCCAACTTGTTCATTCCATGCCTAGAAGACTTGGTGCTGTCATTAAAAATCATGGAGGCCATACAAAGTACTAGATTTAGTAGTTTTTGTTGTGGGGTGTACTCATTTTTGCATCACCCTAATTTGAGTAAAACTGAAAAATGTGTAATCTAAGTTATATTATTAACCTTACTTTCATGTTATAAGTTAAACAGATGTTATATTAAACTTAGTCTTGTCAACATTTTGGAAAATGTTTTCGTGTTCATTGAGATATTGTTTAAAATTTTACTTTTCAAAGGGGGTGTACTCATTTACGCTGAGCACTGTATAAGAGTTGTAAACTTTGAGTACACAACCAGTTTGCATCAATGCTTTTAGCTTGTTCAACTACAACTATACTAAAAGTGAACTTAGGTATCAGAAGAAGAATCAGAATCAGCTTTATTCGCAAGTGTGCGCAAACACACAAGGAATTTGTTGTGGTTTTCAAGAAGCTCTTGGTACATACATGCATACATATCTGACATGAGAACTGAAACATTTAAAAAAGAATTAACAATAATAATAATAATAATGTGTATGAATCTGGAACAGAAGCTTTATGTACAGATTTGTGCTTTATTTACTCTCTCTGGCATGGGGAAAAAAACTGTTTTTATGCCAAGATGTTCTAGTGCTCAGATCTGTAGCGTCTGCCTGAGGGGAGAAGCGCAAACAGGTTGTGTCCAGGGTGAGAGGGGTCTGTGAGGATGTTACCTGCCCGTTACTTCACTCTGGAGTTGTACAAGTCCTGAAGGCTGGGCAGGGGCACACCAATTATCCTTTCTGCTGTCCTAACAGTCCGCTGCAGTCTTCTTATATCTGATTTGCTGGCTGACACAAACCAGACAGTTATAGAGGAGCACAGAACCGACTCAATAACAGCAGAGTAAAACTATGACATATGCGCCTGTGGCAGGTTGAATTTTTTCAGTTGACGAAGTTGAGTCGAGTTGAGTCGATGTGCGTGTCCCATTTCAGGTCCTGGGAGATGGTGGCACCCAAGAATCTGAATGACTCCACTGTAGTCACAGTACTGTTCATGATGGCAGGAGATCCACTGACAGACGGAGGAGGGGACGGAGAGCTGTGTCAGTTTATTCTGAAGGGTGTCCAGGATGATGGAGTTGAAAGCGGAGCTGAAGTCCACAAACAGGATTCTTGCATAAGTCCCTGGCTTGTCCAGATGTTGGAGGATGTAGTGCAATCCCATGTTGACTGCATCATCCACAGACCTGTTTACTTGGTAAGCAAACTGCAGGGGTCCAGCAAGGGACCAGTAAAATCCTTCAGGTGGGCCAACACGAGCCTCTCAAATGACTTCATCACCACAGACGTTAAAGCAACAGGTCTGTAGTCATTAAGTCCTGTGATTTTTGGTTTCTTGTGTACAGGGATGATGGTGGAACATTTGAAGCAGGAGGGGACTTCACACAGCTCCAGTGATCTGTTGAAGATCAATGTGAAGATGGATGATAGCTGGACAGCACAGGTTTTGAGGCAGGCTGGAGAGACACCGTCTGGGCCTTTGGCTTTCCTTCTGTCTCCTGAAGACTTTGCTTACATCTTCACAGATCTTGATTACAGGGTGAGAAACAGTATAGGGGGAGGGAGGGAGAGGGTGATGATGGCTGTGTTGTGAGAGGGTCAGAGTGGGTGTGGGGTGTCAGACCAGGCTTTTACTTTTCAAACCTATTGTAGAAGCCATTTGTTGATTGGCCTCAGTGCTGGGGGTGGAGTCTTGTAGCTGGACATGATAGCTTACAAAAAGTATACTAATAGTTTACCTATAAAATGAAGTAGTAGCATTTTTAGTACACTTTGAAGTATAGTCTCAGCAAACTACTAGTTTAGTAGTTTTATGCTGTAAGTATACTCGTAAAATGTATTTCAGTGAACTTTACATCATACTTTAAGTATACTACTTTGTCCCTATTTAGATATTAATTTGTATATATTTTTTATATGAATATCTCAACACAAAACATCCAAATAAAGAACAGAGTATCTGCTTGTAAATAAAAACATTTTATTCTAGCTTCATGCATTCTTTTTTAAACACTTGAATGCAGGTAAGTTTCATAAATAAAGAAAACTGGAAAAAGCTGAAAAAAGACTATGATTTGGATTCAGAATGATAATAAAAAACATCTGTTGTTTCTTTTTCTTCTTCACTTGTGTTTTTTGGAAATTCTGTACAGAAGATGTGCACTAGCTTCTCCTACCATATAACAATGATAACATGGATTCTAGGAGCACAAATATAGCTCAAATATATTGAGTTGGGAAAAACGTTTTGTTTCTGATTGTTTTTTTATGTCAATATAGTACGTCTAATGGTAAATTTAAAACCAAGGTTGATAAAAAGTAATACAAAAGTATTCTAGAAAGTAGTCAGAATACATTACCAAATCAGTAATGGACTACAGTTTGTAATTATACCCAGCTGTGCAGGTATGCATGCGTGTGTGTGTGTGTGTGTGTGTGTGTGTGTTCCTTCATCATAGTAGACTCTTTTCTGAACATGTAATTGTGGTTTTATTGTGTTCACTTACTCAACAGCTATGACAAAATATTAATATATTGGAAATTTAGAATTGGAGTTTAAATTACAAATTCAATCAATCATAAAATAGATTTTGAAAACTTACCAGAGTGATAACTAGCCAGACTTTCCTATATTTCCTCAAATTGGCTATAAAAAATAATATCAATCGATGGTTGTTTATATTTGCCATGTCATGAAATGAAAATATAGCACAGCAAGGGAAGCCTGTCATGTAATCTGTTGAAAACAGCAACTGCTTGGCAGCTACCAAATTTATATTAGCCTACTTTTTCTATTGATACAAATAAAATGTGAATTATGCATTGAAATATGTCCAGTGCCATCTGGCTAAACAGTGGGTATTAAATCACACATCTGAATAGCTTGGAGAGTTTATGGAAATTCAAACAGCAGAAGCATTTTCTTGGTCTCAGAATATCGTAAACAACTCTGCGTGGTTCTTCTCCAAGGCCAAAAGCCCACAACGATGAGCTCCACACGAATCCTTCAGCTGTCGGTGTATATTGCAGTGTGGATAGTGTTTTTAGCATATACGGATGGACCATTGTCTAAATACTGGATTGCTATCTTACTAGTTCCATTCCAAAACCTTGCTGTCTACACTGCCTGCATAGGTAGCTGCCTTTTAAGGACTCTTCATAACTGAAACGAGACAAAAGAGACTTGGCTTACAGTTGATTCAAACAGAGTTAGTATGTTTCTAAGCAAACATGTTGTTACACCAATGAGTATAAAAATAGATAGCACACACAAATTATGTGCAAACTCTCTTTTTTATTGCCTTTGTATGGACACTGCAGTTTATGAAAAGTAACTGGATTTAGTCTATATTTGTCTCAATTCTGTTCACAATCATGGATGAAAAATTCACATGCCCCCATTGCATTACATTTCTGGATCGCCTTTTCCATGAAGGATCTGTGCAATGCTGCTTCAGAATTCGGTCAAAATGAGACGTCTTTAAAACAGTGGTTCTCAAGCAGGGGACAGGGTTCCACCATGTCTAGGAGACTTAACTTAAAATGACTTAAAATTATTTAATTTAATATATTATTGTGAATCTAATTGATATCATTGTTTATATTTGAAAACAATCGCATGTAATTAAAATAAATAACAATTAAAAAAGCATTAAAAAAAACATACAATCAAGATAAAACTTGAAATCATTTTTCTCTCTCAATAACTGCTTTTTTAAGAAAAATACACACAATTCCTGAAACTTGTAGAATCACAAAATGAATTGTGCTTAGTTAATTTTACAAATATCAGTACTTTTAGTCTCTGTTAATAATATAATATAATTTATGGAAAGACTAATTCTCGTTATTCATTAATACTCATAAAGCACATATTAATTTCTTATTCTGCATGACCATATTTTAGGCTAAAGCCATAGTTAAAAGTTCTCACCATTAAGAATTGGGGACCAATTCTTAATAATGAGAATTGGTCCCCAAACTAAAGTATTACCTAATTTATACATACTATATAAAATATAATTATACATACAATTATGTATAATATGTGAGTACTGTATAATAATATGTATGTTATGGTGATAATATTATATAAGAAGGCCTTCAAATATTGTATTGGACAGTGGGGAGTATTTGAGTAAAAAAAGGTTATGAGTTCATCAAGGTTATGAATATGTCTTAATACCATTTGAAAAAGCCTGTACAGTATGTCAGGAGTGCATCTATGATGTCTAAAATACTGTAGGCAGCTCAGCTTTTGGAAAACAGCTAATGTTATTCCTGACATACTGTAAAAACGATCCCGTTTGACTTTCTAAGTCTGTGAAACAAATTATTCCTTTGTGTGCTGATATAATTTTACACTCAAATCTGAACAAATCAGTCAGATGGTTGATCAGTCTATAAATGTGTGTGAAGTACATTGTGTGAACATAAAGCAGGTTTCAAATCTTATGAAACAGTATACCCTTAGATTCACTGTCAAGGGGACTGACATCATTCTGAATATAAACCAAGTAGATTTTTATATACTCTATTGTGGTGTTGGAGTGTATTGACGCCTTGAAGCCTTCTCGGTGACTGTGGCAGATAATGAGCTCGCTCCACGGGCTGTGAACACAGAGATGCACAACAAAGCTATGGGACTAATAAATGCTACAGGCCTCTCGCAGACTGACGAAGACGTGATTAATAGCTGTAAAAGAAAATGTTGCACAAACAGAAATGTCTAAAAATGATAATTCAGTCATAGCTAGAGGGCTGTCCTTTTTAAAGGCAGAGCACACAGTTTGTCGCTGAAGATAGCGGCATGTGGAGATGGAGCGGTACTATTGATGTTTGTGAAGGGGACATCAATACTGCACTGTAATAAAGCTCTGTCGACTGCAGGGAGCCTCAATCGCGTTTCCTCGCCCCCAGTCCGCATACCTTCTATCGCGCTTCCTGCATCCCTGCTCTCAGATGTAATTACTTTGCTTGGCTATTCATTTAGGAAGTCATTGTCAAGTAAAATCATCTCTGACTGTGATAAGCGAGCAGGGTTGTGTGTGTTAATCTCCAGGGTGTTATGGGTCATTCCTTTTATGCAAAACACTTTTTATGTCCCCATCGCATGCGTTAATATATTGGATAAAATATTAAACACTCAATCTTTAAATCATATTAGGTTGTTGTCTTTATGAAAGTTAAGCAATATGTGGAGTTTTAAGTAATTGTATTAGTTTGGTTTGAATGTTTTTCATTGATGCCATGTCTCCTGGCACTCTAGCTTCTAGAATGAAAACTCATTTATTAAGAAATATTACAGGTGTTTCTTTTTCGCCTCTCTTAATGGATTTCAATAAATAAACATGTTTTTTTTGTTTCTAACTCTATTCTAATATTAATACATTTGAATTAATGTAAATCAGAGACCATTAACCTGCAGTTAGTAATTTGCATAAAACATGACCTATAATCTCCATATACGTGTTTCCATACAACCTCACTTCTCAATATTCCCTTTTTCTGTTTCCTCAGTATCTCTTTCTATCCTGTTAGTATTTTGTGAAATTCCTTTAACTAAAGCCAGTTTCTTAAATGTGTGATGCAGCCAGCGTTTATGTATTTTTGTAGGCAAAACCAGATATTTGCATCACCCTGGTTTCCTTGACAAAAAGCTGACAGGATGCTTCAACTGGCTTTTGGATTATTGCATAAAATAAGCTTAGTGACAAAAAACTGTTTATATTCTAATGCATGATAATCTTTACAAATTTAAATAACTTTCATGAACTTTGAAGCCATAACCTTACCAAAAAGTAGTATACTTCAAGGTTATTGTATTAAATATACTTAAGTAAAGTTTAAGTATATTTTTAAGTATTAAGTATACAAATATCTGTGTACTAGTAGTATACTTATAAGTGTACTATTTCAATACTCCTTGAGACTAAATTGACCCACTTTCTAGCATCTAAAAGTTTAATTTTAAGTATACTTTAAGTATAAAAGTAGTAAACTTTGAGTACACAACTAGTTTACATCAGTATTTTTAGCTTTTACTGCAACTATACTAAAAGTTAACATAGGTATACTGAATTTTTACTGATTAAATGCTTATAGTAGTATATGCTATAATAGTAAATGCTTATAGTAGTCTCAGTAAACTACTATAGTTTAGTAGTTTTATACTGCAAGTATACTCGTAAGTTTTCTTTAAGTAAACTTTACATCATACTTTAAATATAATACAATTTTTTTTTAGCTTCATGCATTCTTTTTAAAACACTTGAATGTGCGTATGTTTCATAAAAAAAAAAAAAACTTTTAACTAAAAGCTGAAAAGACTACAAATTAGATTCAGAATGATAATCAAAATGTAGATGGAGCCGATCAACACCCCAAAGCTTGACAGTCATTATTACCTCTTCATTTTATTCCATGACGTTACACAGTTTTGATGCTGTTTTATGCCTGATTATCACGTTAGATTACATGTGGAAGTATCTTCCACACTTTAGTTACTCCACTGCACACCTCAGACCATTTCCTCCTAACTCCTGACATAGCACACACACTCCTCTGCAGGTCACCTTTCGGCGTAACCTACGCTCGCTCTCTCCCTCTCAGCTATCCTCAATGGTTTCATCCTCACTTCCTTCACACTCTCAGTTTACAGCACTGGACAGAAACAGTGCTACTGGCACTCTTTGCTCCACTCTAAAATCTTGCTTAGATAACTTTTGCCCCCCTTCATCCAGACCAGCACGCACTGCATCATCTGCCCCCTGGCTGTCCGATGTTCTCTGTGAACATCGCTCTAAACTCAAGAGGAATACAGAGAGGAATTGGCCCAAATAAAAAAACTCTACTGATCTTAATGTGTATCAGTCACTCCTCTCTTCCTTCTCTGCAAATGCATCCACTGCTAAAACGACATACTACCACAACAAAATTAACAACCGTTCTGACTCTCACACACTTTTCAAAACTTTCTCTTCCCCCTCATCCTTCATCAACTCTTACAGCTGATGACGTTGCAATTTTCTTCACAAATAAAACAAGAGCCATCAGTGACCAATTCCTCACACCACAAAATGATGATAACTTAATAACGACAAATACACACACTCTATATTTCTTACTCCTTAACAGTTCATCAGATTTGAATGATTTAAGCTATGCCATCTTTTGGAATATCTGAAGGCCATGTAGCATATTTTTTAACTGTAGCGTTTGTTATAATTAGACTAGCCTATTAATCATTACCAGGCCAATAAAGACTTTTTAAAATTAATCAATATAGCATTTGTTATGAAGAAACAACCGCCTGCACATTTAGAACCAATACAACATGCCACGGTTGTAATATAAATCTATAGGGACAAATCTATTCCCTCAACAGATAATCTAATATCAATTCTGCAAGAAGGTAGACTACATTTTACACAATAAATAAGCCTACTATAAAAACGTGTAACGGTAGTCATGAGTAGTTTACAAATATTTTAATATATGTGCTGGTTCAAGGCTGTTTTCTCCTCTTTTCGTCAGTATTTTTTAGTTAATTTGCCTTTTTTAGATACTGCTCGACTTTCTCCATAGCATTTTAAAGTGACTGTTTCTCTAAATAATTAAAATAGATCACATGTTTGACCAAGTTCTTCTAAAATGCTACTAACAATATATTTCTGCCTTATCGTTTGACCAGAATCCACATTGGATCGCAGTCAGAACTTATTGAGGTGATTTACAGTGATGTTTAAAAAGAGTTGTATTAATCTTATTAATTGTCATGTTTAGCTTGAAGCTAATTGTAGCCATACATTCTTCTGTCACAACTTCTATAATGCCACAATTTACAGATCATCTTTTCTCCTGACAAAATCAATGTAATGGCAATATTTCCATCCGATGAATGTACGCTTTTTCATAATCCATATGCCTGCTGCACTTCATGTGCCTGTGCAAGTTGTGAAAGCTATGAAAATAAATCTAGGAATTTGGACTTAATCAGTAGGGTTGAGGTATCGAACGTAAATAAGCAACAAGCTGTTTTATGAATGGTAACTGTAATATTATTTCTGAAATCTTATTAGCAATTAGTTACACTACTAGTTACTGCAAACAGATATATTATTACTGTATCTAGTGTGGAGGAAATTGTATTTTTATATTAATAATAATTATTAGCTTTATTTGCTCTACTCTACCAAAGAGCGTTCTTTGCCTTTCTAAATGCTTGATTAACCTGCTTGAGTTTTCGATGAGCTGAGAGATAACAGGAAATCTATTTGATGTGTGAGTGAGTGCAAGACAAGTCATTTTTGGACCTAGCTTAGAGGATAATTTGCATTAAATACTTCGGTATGCATCTAGGGGACATAGTTAGATATGGACACATTTTTTGAATATGCAGTATGATTGGATGAGATAGAAGCATCCAGATTTGAGCCAATTAATCTCTTTTTGTCACACTCTGCAGCCAATCTATGACTGTTTTGTCTCATGCCCTTTATTGAAATAGAAACATTGCCACAACACTAGTTACTAGTTACTGCCCAAACCCTGTAGATAATCCAGTAAGTATTAACAATCGATTTTATAAGTTCTTTGGTATTAGTTGGTTTATGCTCACTTTTAAACAGTTTGATTGAATTAGGAAAATTTGGTAAAATTTAAATATACCACTAAATGGATACACTTCCTTGCAGAAGCATAGACCTATTATTTATTTTAAACACTACAGAGTTCAAAAGGTACTGCATAATAGAAAGGAAGGACCCTATAAAGCTGCATGGCGGAGCCAGGTTGATGGTCCCCAGGCGAGGGCCAGGCAGTTCAGTCTGAAATTACCTGATCCCGCCTCACTCCCTTAATACCTGTACAAGCACAACAAACGAGCAGGAAAGTGCTGTCCTGACAGTTTGCGGCCGTGTGCCGTTGAACAGGAGTGCAGTGCTCTAGCGATCACCGTGGCGAGGAGATCTGGGCAGGGCAGGTGTTTCCTGCGTCCCCAGAGAGAAAGCAACTACACCTGCCGGCTGCAGGCCATGTGATGGATCGATGGAAGAGGAACTGACTCAGCGCTCTAGTCCTGCACAGGACCTGATTGAAACACTCTGTCATCACACAAACAATAACAGACATTCATCTTTTAGCGTCGGCAGGGGAGGCTACAGCCTCATGCTCGAGCAGGACTGATGAGGGCAGTAAAGGGAAGGAGACTGCCTGGTTTAGGAAATGATTCTGTGGACCCAGTGTGTCACGCGGAGCAAACAGCCTCTTCAGCAAAGCTACTTTATAAAGCACAAACACCTGCCTCCTCTCAGATTCCTAAAATCCACACATTACACAAGCTAACAGCGAACAGCGTTTAACACAATCCCACTGACACTTACTGAGTCATCATGTTTTGCCTAAACAAATGTCATTAGTCATCTGCATCGCATTCAGATAGAAGCAGATCATATATCTAACCATGGCTATGCAGCAAATCATAACACAAATAAAACACAATATGAATCCATATGTAATATTATTTAAATCATACAGAGTAGTTGACACAAGTTTGGAGTCAAAAGTCCAATTACACAAATGCTTGGTTTAAAAAAAAAAAAAATTGTTCTATAATCGCTTTAACATTTAAATTTCACAGAAAAACCCTTGGCAACACTTTATTTTAAGGTGCCCTTGTTACACAAGTTACATGTACTGTACATTATAATAATAAATCATGCATAAATACATGTAAATAACCCTAAGCCAAACCCTAATCCTAACCCTAACCATATAGTAAGTACATGTAGTTAATTAATAGGCCTATTAATCAGTAGGCCTAATTACACAGTAACAAGGACACCTTAAAATACAAGTGTAACCAAACCCTTAAATAATCTATAATAGAGCTACATTTTGAATGCAGATTTGATATAGGCTACCAAATTTTAAAACACATTCTCGAATCTGTGTTTTCTGAAACTTAATTTTGTGTGACAATGCCCTGCTTTTGAATGAAGTTTTTAAATTAATTAATTTCCCCAAATGGAAATCTAAGATTTTTCTATGTGCCCATCCAGAAATTGACTTTCTATCGTAAACCTACTAGGAGAAATATTCACTTATGCAACATTTGAATCATCTTCATTCTTTGCTGGCCGAATAGAGAGAGTTACAATGTCACTCTATGAGAATTCAGTGCGATCATATGAAAATTATCAAGCCGTAATTATAATCTTTCATTAGATATTCCTGAAAGGTGATACCATCAAAATGGCGTGCTCAATTGTGTTTTGTGGACATGCAGTTCCTGTGGTAATCAGTGGAGGGCAGCGTGTTCACACCGGCTCTACAAAACACGGGTGGCCAGAGCTTACAGTATGAAGAGAATGCATCTCTATCTTTAAGAAGCTTACCATTGCACATGCAATTAAGAATCAATTTTTCATTCATGAAAGTCTTATTGTAGGCCTATCTGAGAGGTTCGCCTGCAGTAGTAGACACGAAGAAATACACATCGGTTTGAACAGACTCGTAGAGTCCGAGTGTCTGACAGTAATATATGGACTCCAATATTACGCTCAAAAACCTTTGAGGCTTATTGAAAATGAGAAGCAAATCTTATCTAAAAGTAACAAGCTTTGAAAGTGTTATGAAAAGCTGCTTTGTGCGTGCATCGCCACCACCCCACATACTCATAAATCTTCAGGTGAAATAATTGTTTACAGTTGAAATTAATGTAACACGCATTCCTCAGCAGCTAATAAATTAGAGACGCTCTCATTAGCATCTGAATTGATTTCCCCCCCAATTCTCATCCAGCACACAACACACGTGGCTGGGGCTCGCTCAACTTATCTCTTTCTTTCTGTTTCTTTTTTTTCTGGATTCCTAAGCAAATACAGAGAAAGAAGAAGAAGTATAGTGCAGGTTTAGAAAAAAAACACAAAAAAAAACAATGACTATAAAGCCAAAGCTTGTCATTGGTATGCAAAAAGGGTGTCCCTGGTTATTTATTCTGTTTTACTTTTGTTTAGACCTTGCTGTGTAGAACATTATAATTTATAGCTTCAGTTAGTCTGTGGTTTGCAGTGTAATATTCTCTCTATGGTGCACAATTCAGGAGTTCTGGTGCAAGCAGTTTTGAATAGTTCATCCAAAAATTAAATTGTCATAATTTACTCCCCTTCAATTAATCACTCTGCATGAATTTTGTTTCCATACATTGTGTGAACATGTAGCTAGAGTGACCAGAACCTCTTAACAGTGCCATAAAAGTGGTTAATCTGACATGACCATGTGGTTCTCTCTCTTTTTCATTATTTCAACATAATTGCAGCAGTTATGTGTCACTTTTTACCTTTATACCTAAATAGCAAAAGACCTTGTCAAATATTGTTTCATCAAAAAACAATAAAGTAATACTGGTTTAGAATGACATGAAGCTGGCCAAAAGATGAGCTGAAAATGTGTGTCCTCACCGCATAGTCCAAGCAAGGTCCATAAAAAGGGCTCAGGGTTAAAATAAAGGAATTTTCTGTAGCCTATTGATTTTGGTTTTACCCGTATTTTGAGTTACATATTGCATTGTGTTTTAGGGTTAAAGAAAATTTTTGTAAACTTAAAAGAAAATTTACTTGCAGAAAATGCTTTTCTATGAACGATTATTACACTACGGTTCCCCCAATCTGAAATATGTGGGTTTGGCCTTGGTTTGTTGAGCTGATTTCCACCAGATGATGAACCTGTTCGGAGGATTAGACCAGCGCGGCGTTTCACAAAAGCATCGTGAGCTAAGTTGATCTTAAAGATAATTGGTGGCAACGGTTCGAGGATCTACTTAGGCTTATTTCTGGGAAACACAGCCCAGTTCTTGAAGGGGCAGAAGGGTTTAGCCTGTCTGTCGGGTCTTGTTCTTCAGTGTGTGTTAGTGTGTGTGTGTGAGTGGGCTGGCAGTGCTTTCTTATCTTGTCCTGTGCTTCTTATCTGTTGAGTGTACAGCAGCAGGTCTGCTCAGAGCCCAGAGCCCAAACCTCCAACCATGAACAAGAGAGAAACCAAACACTCAAACACGATTACTTAGCTGTCTAAATAAAAAATACACCTAGTCTTTCCAAATAACACTCATTTGAATGACCACAGACTAATCCAAACTCAAACACTACTTGTTTTCTTTCACATTAATGAAATGAGAAAACTTTGCAATTTTGTCCCCAGAATTAAACCCACACATCAGAGCCATAACCCATATAGACAATTTTTAGAGCAGTGGTCTGTTAAAATTGGGTTTACTTCTTTTTCTTGTGAAAAAAAGTGCACTTAGTTGTACTGAATGTATACTTGTAGTGTATCAGGTCTTAAAAGTAGCTATATAATAAATAACATTAATGAACTAAAATGACACTTAAGTGAAGAGATCACTTTCATGACTAGGTTTCTTAACACACTTAAGTAAAATTTTAAAACGTGCATTTTGTCATAATGTAAAATGAAAAGTTAAACCATTATCCTTTAATGACCTTTTGTCATGATTTAAAGAAGTACACTTATTTTGAGGTGCTAACATATTAAAGTGCATGTAAAGTAACTGATTATAATTTTAATTTAAATTTGCTATTCGAAATTGCAGTCATATTAAGTTTTTTTTTACTGTAAACACTTTAACCAAAGACAAAGACAATAGAAGTAATAATGAAATGACATAAAAAGATGTTAAGTCCTATAAGTGGGTCAAAAATCACTAAAATACAATTAATTTTTTAATTGACATTACAATGATTTAACACTTAAGTGTTCAGTTTTATTTTGAAGTATATGATTTCCATGATTAGTACTCTTTTTAAAGATATATTATGAAGTGTACTGTTGTTTCAAACTTTTTTCTTATATGGAACAGAAAAGAAGATATGACGAATATGACGGAAAGATATGAGGGCAGTAAATGATGACACAATTTCAATTTCTATATGATCCCTTTAGGTTTTGCATTTGGTCCTATAAATCTTGAGAATTGGATTACATCCTTGGCACAAACACAGTTAAAGTACCAAAAACAATAATTCAGACACACTTACAAATAACTGTGAACACATAAAATCCTCTAATACTAAACTAAACACCAGCAAACAGCTCCACACTAACCCCTGATCCTCTATCACTACACTCTAATAGTCTCTCTCTGTGTGTGTGTGTCTGTGTGTGTGTGTGTGTGTGTGTGTGTGTGTGTGAGTGAGTGTGTTTCCACGGCCGTGGCAGTGATGACAGATTTACAGGATGTTGTGGACGGTATTGGTCAGCAGTTCGCTGTATTGAGGATGCATGTGACACGTATGACTCCCACGGTGTCGCAGAGTGATGACATCCTCTTTTTAATGAGCATTGTTAGCATAGCATGAACAGAGCCGCGGCGAATCATAAATCAGCTGCTGAGACCGCAGCTCTCACACAGGAAGGATTCTCTAATGAACAGCCTCTCTCCTCCTTCATGAACGATCTTTGAAACCACACAGACCTTCAGCAGACACACTCCAGACTGCTGCGCCGTGCTTGATCCATCCTGGTGCCCACTGGTCTGGTAAATTACACACGCTTGAACGCAACGCTGAACATGCACGCAGGACTCTGAAGCTCTGAAGCTGCTTGTCTGAGTTGTGATTTGTTGAGTGTTAGTGGTTAGAGGTGAATGCTGTGTGCGTGACAAGCTTTAGATTAGTGGTTCTCAACTGGTTTTGATTCAGGATCTAGATTTTTTATTGGACTTCAAGCATCAACAAACAATATAAATAAATATTGAATCCGCAACCCAAGCCGAATACACATGCGACACATTTTGTTGCACCCCCATCCTGCTTAAAATACCACTTAAACCAGCTTAAGGTGGTTTTCTTGGTTAGGCAGTAGGCCTGCTGGCCTAACAAATGCACCAGACCCTATAAAACCATTTTAAAACAGACCAGCCAAACCAGCTTCCTGTACACTTTTAGTAAGAGTATTCTTTTCTTGTCTTTTCTTTTCTTTTACAAGCGTTGGCCAGACTAGGTAACCAGGTTGTGCCTTAGGTTGTAATGTGGACATGTGTCTTAATACCTTAAATGTTCTTCAGATTCTCTGACAAAACTTACCAAAAAGAAAATCATTTTAGATTGTAGATACACAACGTATAGATGCAAACAGTTGAGTCTCGACAGAAAAACAAAAAGTATTGTGGTTTAGTGGCACTGTAGACTGTCTGCATCTCTCTCTCTCTCTCTCTCTCTCTCTCTCTCTCTCTCTCTCTCTCTCTCTCTCTCTATCTCTCTCTTCCTGGCATTTGTCCTCAGCTGTAATGTAATTGTGTTTTACTGCACAGTGCAGTGTAATTGCTGACTAGTCTGTTAACCTTTTAAATCAGCACACAGCTGTGCTGCTGGAGAAGAGACAGATAACACTAGGGAGAGTGAGAGAGTGGGAGAGGTTGGGAGAGGGCAGAGAGAGACAAAAACAGAGGAAGGAAGGATGCATGCACATATAGTATCCTTTGCATTTCTTTCTCACTTACACAGAAAACCTTTAATTTGCATTGTGTCTGCTTGAAAGAATAATACTTCTAGCATCTAATTGTATGCTGTTACAAGTGAATATGTTTGCAGAAGCTCTGCGATATAAATAGCACTTTATACAACACATTTCTTTAAAGCAATTAGCTACACATTATTAAACAAGAAAAATAGTGTCAGTGTTGCTTTCAATTATAATTATAATTTCAATTTATACTAAAAAGCAGCTCTCCAGTGTGTTCATGTTTTTACCTGGATGTCTGACCTCAACGGCCTGAACAGAATTAATTGATAGACCAACACTCTTAGAAATAGAGGATGCCATAGAACAGGGATAGGAAACTTCGGTCCTGGAGGGCCGGTGTCTTGCAGAGTTTAGCTCCAATCCTAATCAAACACACCTGCCTGTAACTTTCTAGTGATCTTGAAGACACTGATTAGCTTCTTCAGGTGTGTTTGATTGGGGTTGGAGCTAAACTCTGCAGGACACCGGTCCTCCAGGACTGAAGTTGCCTATCGCTGCCATAGAAGAACCTTTTTAGTTTCCTCAAAGAACCTTTCATGCTTAAAAGACCATTTTTAATTGGTGTGGAGAACATTTTAAATATCTAAAGAACCCCTTTATCATTTTAAAGAACCATGGAAAAGTTGAATGGGTGCTAAAGGTTCTTAATGGAACCATATATGCCAATAAAATACCTTTATTTTTTGTCAATGGTAGTTTGAAGGTGTTTCGTCCTAAATATTAAATCAAATGTATCAATTTGAATGAGTTTGTTTACTTAATTAAAAATTCCTTATTCAGGCAATAAATTAATCAAGGCAACTACAGATTTCTTGTTCAGACAATTTTCAGTTAACACAATAAATTGATGCATTATTTTGGTAGTTTATATATTTATGAACTATGCACAATCACCTTACAAAGAAAATAACTTTGGGATGTAGTTAATGAAGACCATAGACCTCAATACACAAGCATGAAGAAGAATGACAGTTAACAACTGTAAAAGATGACCTCTTAACATCACAACACAAATAATTAACAATAATGACAAACCAACAACAACAACAAAGTCAGCAAACAGCAATACAATAATCCTATTACAGTATATTCAACCTGCAATGTATACTGGGAACTCACAAACCCTTAACATTTCAACAATCTTAGTCAGCTTGATACAAAATATTTGACTAGTTGGGACAACATTGGGGGGATTAACCTAATTTTAATGAAGTTTCAAGTAATTAATATTTCTTAGTAAAAGGTCCAATAAACTGAAATATATGTAGTTTCTTTTTAAACATTGATTGGAAAAATACAATCACCAATAATGGGTTGGTAACTGTTTCAGTTGGTTGGGAATCTATACCCTATTGGCAGCCGCCTCATGAGAGTCGTTTGGTTTGATGATTGAAGAAAATTGTTGAAATTTAAGTGACTTGGTTGTTAGTGCCAAATGGGCTGGACTGAGTATTTCAGAAACTGCTGATGTACTGGGATTTTCAATCAAAACCATCTCTAGGATTTACAGAAAAAGCTCCAAAATAGAGAAAATATAGTGAGCTGCAGTTCTGTGGGTGAAAATGTCATGAAGATGGTCAGACGAGAATGACCAGACTGGTTTGAGCTGATAGAAAGGTAACAGTAACTCAAATAACCACTCTTTAAAATTAAGGTATGCAGAAGAGCATCCCTGAATGCATGACTCATCAAACTTTGAAACAGATGGGCTACAGCAGCAGAAGAGCACACCGAGTGCCACTCCTGGCAGCTAAGAATAGGAAACTGAGGCACAAGCTTACAAAAACTGGACAATAGAAGATTGGAAAAAGGTTGCCTGCTCTCATGAGTCTCAATTTCTGCTGCAACATTCAGAATTTGGAGCAAATATCGAAAGCATGGATCTATCCTGCCTGGTATCAATGGTTCAGGCTGCTGCCGGTGGTGTGATGAGGGTATTTTCTCTTCACACTTTGTGCCTCTTAGTACCAATTGGACATCATTTAAACACCACAGTAGTGTCGTTGAGTATATTTGCTGACCATGTCCATCTCTTTATGACCACAGTGTACCCATATTGTGATGGCAATTTCCAGCAGGATAACGCAGCAGGTCACAAATCTCAAATCATCTCAAACTGGTTTCTTGAACATGACAATGGGTTCACTTTACTCAAATGGCCAGGCATTTCTGAACAGATTTGACAAACACAACACCTGTTTAGAAGAAAAAAGAATGGCATACTCTTTATTAGGGTTTTATTTATTTACTTCTCTATTTATAATAGGATATCAAGAAAGACTACAGACAAAATGAACTGTATATATGAAATAATTAACTTATTTATATTATTATACTTAATACATTAATCTACCTAACAGTAAACAATGGAAACATTTTTATCAGCTGACAGATGGGGCTTTTGCCAAAAGTAAAGCCATTTGCAGTTTGAATTTATATTCAGAGCTAAAGTATGAAAATTAATGTATGTGTGAAACACCAATAATGGGAAGGGCGTCAAACTGTTGTGGGCATATTTAGTTTTCTTTCATTATAAAGGCGAAGTGAATGCATTACAACGAAATGTACCATATATAGAAAACTATTATATTATATATTACATACCGTGTATTAGGAGGCCAATTTTAGCAAATTCTATTCTAAATTATTTGAATGTGTTGAATGCCCTAGTTTAATGTATTTAAATTTTTTTCATCTGTCTTTCGAACGAGATGTTAAATCGAGGTCCTGACTCTCTGTGGTCATTAAAAATCCCATGGCACTTCTCTTAAAGAGTAGGGGTGTAACCCCGGTGTGCTGGCCAAATTCCCTCCACTGGCCCTTATCAATCATGGCCTCCTAATATCCCATCCACTTGATTGGCTCTATGCCTCTCTCTCCTCTCCACCTGTAGCTGGTGTGTGGTGAGCGCACTGGCGCCGTTGTCCTGTGGCAGCCGTCGCATCATCCAAGTGGATGCTGCACACTGGTAGTGGTTGAGGAGAGACCCCCCCACACACAACTGTAAAGCGCTTTGGGTGTACAACAATACACAATAAAGCGCTATATAAATGCATCATATTCATTCATTCATTCATTCATTCATTCATTCATTCATTCATTCATCCACCCTGTTCTTGCAGTGTAATACTGGCACCGGTTTAATTCTACTGTGTGTCTGTGTGTGTATTATGAAATGTTATCAAGGGTATGTGTGACGCAGTTTTATAAAGTCCTTTGCAAACACTAATCACACATGTGTGTTTTATTGTACTTCTTTCTCAATATACTGGCAGCGATTTCAGAGGCGCTCAGCACCCTGTCACATCCTGAACAACTAAATCACATTAATTTTAATGATAACACCCACCAGTGAAGATTAGGCTCCTGTGGATTGCCGTGCCGAACCATTCTCTGTCAGTGTGTGTGAGAAGAAAGCGAGAGATGAGAGGCAGGGTCTCTGTGTGTAATTCAGTAATCAGAGCTGCAGCCTGCTGCTGTGTCTCTCTGCTTAACCTTGACAAGTCAGTGTGATCCAGCCCGCAATTTGCTTATCTTACTCCACACCGGCTCCATAGAGCTCTCAGCAGGACCCAAGGGCCGTGCCATTAACATCACTTACAAATACATCACTCGCTCATACACACACATGGATACATACACACTCTCAGTCTCCCTCACACACTGTACCTTACATATTCTGCAACAGTCTTTCACTTTCATAATTCAATTTTTGAATGAAGGCCACTTTAAATGTGCTTTTTCATAGGTTAAAAGACAAATAAAAATAAAATTAAGTAATGAATATATGAATACTAATTAATATAATCATAAAAAAGTATGTTCTATGTAATATGTTTGTATTTTGGCACAATAATTTTATTAGCAACATTTCAACACTTACTGGGGTGTCCAGGCTGCACTCATTTTATGGTCTAAAATGCATCTGCCATCATGCTTTGCCACAGGACAGCAGCTGCGATTTTCTGTCTTTCATCTTTACAGGAATGTAACATAAAGATTGTACAAACACATATAACATATATAAAGAGCTCATGGGAGAGCATCTTCAAAAAACTCAGTTTTATGCAGGACAAAAACAGTCTCAATGTGGATGGAAAATGTAGAGAAAAAGCTGTTTTCAAGTGTTTAAACATTAACTTTTGCTGGATAAGAAGGTTTTTTTTTTCAGCAGGGGAACTACTGTCAAAAAACATGCAAACATTTTACATTTAGGTCTACAATAGCTTGTCACTGGGGTATTACCCAAGGGACACACATGTACCTTCTTTACCATTAAGGGGTAAAGTGCATTAGTACATAGAGTAGTAGTAAAATCCAGCGTTAATGGTTAACTAACAAATTAAATTAATGGTTAAATTAATAAGAGTTAATTAACAAGTAACATGAGTTAAGTAATCAGATCTTTTTTATGAAATCTTTTTCAAGTAACTAATAAAGTAATGCATTACTTTTGAATTTAAAAGAAAATATCTTTTTCAAATCAGTATTGCAAGTTACTTTTTTTCCCTTTTATTGACTGACAGCTCTCATGTTGCCATGTTGATAGAAAACAGGAGGAAGTGCAGCGGTGTTGTGTGCGCTCTGTGAACAGCAGTTCTAGACTCATCTCACTTGCACAAAAACAGAAATGGTATTCCTCAAAATTAATAAAAACAATAAAATGCAAATTCAGAATATGACACAAACCGTCAATAACTAAATGTTAATACAAAAATTCTTTATGCATTTAAGATGTTATTTATATTATTTCTTTGCTGAAGTGTGAAGTTTCTTTGACTGTGTCCTATTCTTCATGCAATCCAGAATAGCAGCACAGCTGAAAGGTTTGTATGAACTGCACCTTTACTGTACATACGTGAATTTATATTTCCTTCAGCCTGAGTGTGAATTCATTTCACTTTTGCAAGGGCTTTTTACATTTGCCAAAAATACAACCTTTTTATTTTAAAAACAAACAAGCAATCCCCGCCCAGATTTAAAAAGCCATGCAAAAGTAACATAACACATTATTTTCCAAAAAAACAACCAAACATAATTAGTTACTTTTGTAGGAAGTATTATAATGCATTACGTTTACAGTTTTTTTCACCTGCTTACACACAATTTCCAAAACTTTGTATCTCTTTTTTTCAAAACTTTACACACAAATCCAAGAATTGCACATACAAAAAGTAAAATGCCTCACATCTCTTGCTAAATTAATCACTGCATTCAAAATATCACGAACACATATCAAAAGCAAACATTTGCAAACACCTTTGATGTAATATTAATTCCTGTTAGATTTTTGTGTTACATAGAGAATTTTGTGTTGTGTTGAAAAAGTTTTTTATGAAATTGATAACTGAGTCAAAGGCAGAGAATTAGTGTATGGTTTTGCAGATTTGGTGTGTGGTTCTGGTGTTTGAGTGTCAGGTTTCAGAAATTGTGTGACAAGTAAAGATTTGGTGTGTAAGCAGTTGAAAAAAAAATGTAAAAGTAACTTTCCTCAACACCGGTGATATGTAGTCTTACAGTTCTATTGTGAACACTTTAGGGCTAAAGAAAGTATAAAGTTGTCCCTTTGATGGTACTGCCTCAGGGACAAGCTCCTGTAGCACTAAATGTACAATTTTCCTCAATTTTCTTCTGACAGCATACATCATTCGGCAAAAAAATTGTTCACTATTGGTGTAAGCATCGCTATCAGTATTTCTCTTACTTAGTGTTAGTGACACAAACTTCCAACTCTATTTATTAAACATCTTAAATGTCTATTATCCACCTAGTAAATGTATAGCAACACATTAACAATCATCCACTGCACCCTACACACATAACCACCACTCATGTTTCTTCAAAACTGTGAAAATGTTGTTTTGATTAATATTGAATTCAATACATTTAACTTCACTCAACCTAGAGGTATTTCATCATTAATATTCTAAGTGCTGGTATTTTTTGGTGGCTAGCTCATCAATACAGCCATCATCATCTCTCATGCCCTCTGTGTGTATGACAACAGGGCCCTGCGCCCAACTTGTAGAGGAGCCCAATCTCAAACCCTTGCTCGACTCACCCTGAACGCACCGTACTGGAGCAAATACACGCGAGGACACCTCTAATGAGCTCCGATTGGGAGCGCTCTCGCGTGTGTAACATTTAGCTGACGTGCTAGCCAAGTGTGAGGTCCTGTATGTATGTTTGTGTGGGTTTCGTGTTGTGTTTAGGTGAGAGCGGGGCGTGCCTCTGTCAAAGGGGCCAAAGGTGAGATGATTTAGAGGCTTGGGAGGAAGTTAATTTCTCTTGATCACCGAGTGCAACCTGCAGCCTTAATGGCGGCTGTAATTAATTCTGCTGATGCTAATCACCAGGGCTGGTCCTCACAATTATCAGCCAGCCACAGATGGGGCGCGGTGAAGACATGAAAAATTAGCAAAATGAATCTGTAATGGGGTGGCAGATCTAATCTACATTAGAAAAAACAAAGTTAGGAAGAGCGAAGAGCTGCCGGAGATCAGGTGAAAACCCACCGCACAAGACAAGCCCTTGACAGAGCTGAAAAATGTGAGTGTGTCCAAGGTGTTTGGTAATTGCTGGGCCATTGGATTCCTCCATTGTTTAATTTATCACAGGGAGAAGAGAAAGGGGGTGAGGGGGTGTTTGTGTCCACCGTCGAACGCTGGAGAGTCACTAGAAGGTTAATCAGGTCCTGGTGCTGTGCTGTGTGGCCTTCATAATCAACTCCACCTCAGCTGAACGAGAGAGAGCGTTGATAAAGCAAAAGAGATTGTCGGTTCTGGCACTTACATATGCTTAATATCACACACACACGCTTTCATTGGCATGTATTCAGCACAATCGCACACATGCGCGTGCAATCCGATGAGAAAATAAAGGAGCATGGCCGGTCGGAGGACAGACCCTCCCGGAGGACGTTTCCCCTGCCAACGTCAAACAGCATTACGCCAAATACAACTGATTAATTGAAATAGTGGAGGGGCAATTTTTCATGCCGTGGCCTCAGTCGAGCGGCTGGGGCTCATCCCAGCCGCTGTTTGCAGAGCTTTAATTACTTGTCTACCCGTTCTGCTTTCAATAAGAGCAGTCATAGCACAGCTCCCTAAGAAATTCACAGGGTTAAAAAACACAATCACTCATCATCACCGCTCAGAGATCCGGGAAGCTCCGCGATAGACTCTCGGCTAGCAGCGATGCGGTTTAAGTGTATTATGGATGAGGTTTGTAATTACTTGTGCTATATTTTCAACTTCCAATAACCACATGCAATCAAGTAAAGGGGAAGAGGTTATTTCATCATCAAATAAGGCAAGCAGCCAGATTGATTTCGTGCACAGATGTAGACAGTTGCGCTGTGGCGTAATCATATACTGTCTCGCAAAGAAATCGGTGATGGCTTTGAAAGAACCTGTTTGGATCGACTCACTTGTTGTTTTCAGGCCACTTTCACACAAGTGCATTTGATATGGACTTTAATCTACTTTTCATCAGAGATTGGCGCATTTGGTTGGAGTGAAAGCATTTTCTGTACTTAACTAAGTTCAAAAGGTCTTTTTGGGGCAAGATGCCTGTAGCCTTTTTACCTGGTCAAAAACTATACCCGTTTCAGTGCATGTCCCTTTAAATGCTAATGAGCTCTGCTCACCCTGCCCTTCTCTTCTGTGTGGTGATGAGCCATTCTCTGAGACTGTAAATTTTAGCCGCATTCATCGCAGAACTTGCTAACTAGAACATTATTAGACAAGGCGGTGTGCAAATATTTATAAAAAACTTATACTCACTTCTTCTGGATCATGAATGATTATTTGCGCATGCATAAACGCATTTAGGTAGATCAGGGGGATGCATTCCCTTCAATGTAATCAGGTGTTGGGAGTAAATGACGACTGCTATGTTCATTATTACATCCAACAACAAAATACCTCAATCACTTAGGAGACATTCTTGCACCACCTGCTCCAGCGTTGAAACAATGGCAGATTGTTTACAGCTCACGCAGGGCAGATCTGCACTAAAACCGTCACTCAACAAATGTGGGAGCGGCCTGGGCAAAGCTACATCACACAGCCAAGAATCTGGATTTTTGAATCATGAATCATTGATTTTCGGACAGTAATCAATTTAAAATGCTAAGAATTGAATGAATCGTGATTTATATAGCGATTCAATGTTTTCAAAAGATATACACATTAAATTACAACAAGCACAAATTAATGGAGACCTTGAACAGTGTTGTTCACAGTTTGTGCCCTCGCATCTCTGCTTCACGTGCTCCACTATTTACCTCCTCTCACAGAATTGCGCTCATGCACCATTCCTCTCTCTGACACATTTTTTGAACAGCTAGTGTGTGCAAGAGTGTGAGTTCTCCACACACAAAGCAGTTTTACTTTTCTGTAGTTTGTCAATGGCTCCAATTCATATTGTTGACATTACCTGAGCAGTCAAAGGCTGTGCATTTATTGCATGGAAGGAGCAAAAACAATGTAAGTGTCTAAAGCATATGCACAGTTCCATTGAATGATGACTTTTAACAATGTATTACTTGAGCTAATGTTGGGCGATATGGTCATTTTTCATATCGTCATATCACCAGCCTTTGAGATCGCCGATATATGATATTATCGTGCATGGGTGGGTGGGGGCAAGAGAGACTCTCTGTATTCTTCATAGTTTTCATAGAGAGAGAGCCTGGAAGTACCAATAACCAAAATAATATACTTTCAAACATACTGAAAAACTAACATGTAAAATATAACAATATTTAAAACAGCTAGTTCATATTCGGATACAGCAGTCATACATCGCTATTAGGACCGCACGTCCTACTGTGACAAGTTTGCCGCATCAGCGCGGAAGTTATCAGTCTAAAAATCAGTCAAGGTGAAAATCAAAAGTAGAATTTATTTTAAAGAGCAACAGTGTAACAAATTGGATGTAATAAATGTGTAATAAATTGGATATAAACAAACACGTTAAATATACAAGTATTTTCAAGTAAGTTCATATTTTTGGAGTAAAGTTAAATTAAACTGATAGGCTAGTCATACAGCGCTCCGGACCGCATGCCCCATGACGAGCCTTGTTTTAGACTGATAACTTTTTAACTGCATATTTTTTATAATAACAATGATGAAAAATAAGCATCAATGTTTTTTGTTGATGTGCTGTAAAGAAAACGAAATGCTATTGATGCGGTTTCGTCATGTTCATTCATAAGCTTGAAGCTGTTCAAGAAGTTATCTAAAATATGTCTCTTTTTGCACTCTTGACATAGCCTAATTTGTAAATAAAGATTATCACCCTGCAGTTCAATTTTTATGTGGGCTTAGTTTTAGAGTCCGTTTTTAAAACATTTCCAATGAGGAGGAGAAGCCTAAAGGCCCGGGTATACTTCGCCTTCCGCATTCCGTTCCGTCTCGCAGCTTTCAAAGTATACTCAGCTGCAGAAGTGTGTGGACGGCTGAAGTATACTTTGGTCTTAATCCTCATTTGCACATGTGTGTGAAGTGCGGTGCTGAGATGTAATAGCGGGGCAATTTGATAGCTCATAATAATAGGCCGTCTAATAATAATAATAATAGTTTTATACATTAATAGGAGATTGAGCATAATATCGTCTTGGCTATCGACAAAGACATTTGCTATTGTCGATATCACTGATTATAGTCGATATCACTGATTATCGTCGATATCACTGATTATCGTCGATACACGATACTATATCGTCTATCGGCACAACCCTAACCTGAGCTAAAGTAATACTAAAGTAACGTAATTTTTAATTTTCTGTAGTTTTTCAATGGCTCTCGGTCATACCGTCGACATTACCTGAGCAGTCGAAGGCTGCGCATTTATTGCATAGAAGTAGCAAAAACAACGTAAGTGTCTAAAGCATACACACAGTTCCATTGAATGATGACTTTTAACAATGTCGTTAAACCGAATGTACAAAGGAAACTGTTAAAATAACAACAACCTTGAAATAAGAGAGCAAGGTTTATCTGTTTATAAGATGCATGAAAGTTGCATTCATTAGCAAACAGACATCTGGCGTGTTTTCTTTCAGAATAATAATTTGCCAATGGAGAGAAAAAGTTAAATACCATAGCATTTTATTTTATGAAATTAAAATAAAGTTTTTGCACTGAAAGGAATTAATCTTGTGCTTATAGAATTTAAGATATGCCAGGAAATCCTACATGTGGACAAAGGAATCCATCTATTGCTGCAGCTGAGCTGAATAAAAAGCAGAATGAACTGATTAAACATTTAGACAATAAACACAATAAATAGGTTCATGAATGATGCAGTGCTAATTGACATACCATTTATTACAGTACAGAAACTATAAAGTATATTTTATACTATATTCTGTGCAGAAAATGAAAATAATTGTTTGTAGTTGTCACAGATCAGCCAGGCTCCACCACCAATCTCTCACAGCGATCACTGTCACCTGAGTTTTAACTCAAACCACCTGCACCTCATCAACACTCAATTAAGCCAGCACTACATAAGCACACACCTCACCTCAGTCAGTTGTCTGATCTCGCTTACACGAAGTGGACTCACACCTACTCTACACAGTTACTTACCTCAAGATTGCTGACCTCCTGTTCCTCGTTGGTCCTCCGTGTCTCCTACGTTTGCCTGTCTTCGTCCGTCACCCCAGCTCATCTTCGGTGTGTGCTCAACCATGTATCCATGAGTTCCTGGCAAGAAAACCATCATTAGTATATCCTTTAACATTCTAAGTACTTCAAGATACTTTCTCACCATTCTTCCCTGCTTACCCGACTGCTGAATTCAAATAAAAATTGTTGTGTTATTCCATATCCTCTGTGTCGTGTCTACTTCCCGTAACAGAAGATCGGGCCACCAACAGAGTGATTCAGCATGAGTCGGTCGGATCCATTCCAGGAACTCGTGGACAATCTACGACATGTCCTCACTGCTCCACCTCCACCAGCACAAGCCACCACTTCCGTATCCACCATTGCCAGTCCTTCTCCGCCGTTGATTGCCAGTCCCATGGCCAGACCAGCGCCATTCTCTGGCGTGGCGGAGGAGTGCAACGGTTTTCTCTTACAATGCTCACTCTATATAGAGAACCAACCTCATCTCTATACCACGGAAAGATCTAATGTCTCCTTCCTCATTTCACTCCTTTCCGGCAAGGCATTGCAGTGGGCAGAGACGATCTGGGCTCAAGCCGGTAATATTACCCAATCATTCGATAACTTTGTTTCTCATTTCAGAGAAGTCTTTGGATGGCCACACGGTGATCTCACCGCAAGTGATCAGTTGTATCACCTCCGGCAGGGTTCTCAGCCCATCAAGGAATATGCATTGAGGTTCAGAACACTCGCGGCTGCCAGCGGTTGGAATGAACGCTCATTGATCACCACTTACCGCCAAGGATTAGAGCCCAGACTTCGCTTGCAGATGGCCAGTTACGATGACAACTTGGGCTTGGAGACTATGATCCAACATTCCATTCGTTGCTCCTCACGCATGCAATCATGCTTCGACGAACAAACCTCTTTGAACCATTGCACTCCCTCATACCATCACCCAGAGACCCCTTTCCCTCCAGAACCAGAATCAGAACCCATGCAAACTGAGGCAATGCGGTTGGCACCCGCTGTGTGGCAGAGGCCACTATCTAAGGGATTGTGTCTGTACTGTGGCGGCGGAGGGCATGTGATCTCTTCATGCCCCACTCGTCCACATCGACTACTGGTGAGTTCCATCAAACCTGTTCCCCAGAACATGTCTCCACTCACTCTTGTGGTAACGCTTATTACTCCCCATATCACTCTTCCAGTTCATGCCGGGATCAGCCGGGAGCTTTATATCTGGGAGCCTCTGCCGCCAGCTCAATATCCCTACAGCGGTCAACCCAAAGACCTACCAAATCCAATCCATAACTGGAAAGTCTCTCAGTCGTCATAATGTCAGGTACCTTGCTGGTCCTATAACCCTATGCGTGGGCCATCTACACGAGGAGAACATTCAACTACTGGTTCTGGAGGAGGCCAACACTGAAATCATTCTTGGCCATCCGTGGTTCGCAGTACATAAACCTCAAATAGCCTGGCGTACAGGAGACGTCCTGAAGTGGGGCAACCAGTGCTTCCCAGATTGCTTCCCAAGTCTGCCTCGGCAATCTCCGCCCGCCAAGCCTATCCTCTCTCTTAATGCGACGTCCATCGAGAGTCCTGTAGACCAGCAGTCTGTGGATATTCCCGAATGCTACTCCCACTTCAGGGACGTCTTTTGCCTGAAGAAGGCCACTCGACTACCTCCACACTGGCCATGGGACTGCACGATAGATCTGCTACCGGGTGAGTCAGTGCCCAAAGGGAAAATCTATCCCCTGTCACTCCCAGAGCAAAAGGCCATTGAGGAGTATATAGAAGAGGCTCTCCAACAGGGATACATCTGCCCTTCTACCTCCCCTGCTGCTTCAAGTTTCTTTTTTGTGGCCAAGAAGGACGGAGGCTTGCGGCCCTGTATCGATTACCGGTCACTGAATAATATTACAGTGAAATTCCACTATCCACTTCCTCTTGTTCCTGCAGCCCTGGAACATCTCCGTGGTGTCACTATCTTCACCAAGCTGGACCTCCGCAGCGTGTACAACCTCATCCGAATGCGTGAGGGGGACGAGTGGAAGACTGCCTTCGTGACCCCTACTGGCCACTACGAATATTTGGTTATGCCGTATGGCCTAGCCAACGCCCCCTCCGTATTTCAGGACTTCATGCACGAGGTGCTCCGGGAGTACCTCCATCGCTTCGTCTTGGTATACATCGATGATATCCTCATCTACTCTCGGAGCCTGGCCGAACATCGCCACCACGTTGCGGAGGTCCTTCAACGTCTGCGGCAGCTCCGCCTCTTCCTCAAAGCTGAGAAATATCATTTCATCAACCATCCGTACAATTCCTGGGTTATCATATTGACAGTAGTGGCATTCGGATGGACGAGGGGAAGGTGGAGGTCATTAAGACCTGGCCACAACCATCAAAGAACTCCAACGCTTCCTGGGATTCTCCAACTTCTACCGCCGCTTCATACAGAACTACAGTACCCTTACCAATCCACTCACGAACTTACTCCGCAACAAACCCAAGTCTCTGTCCTGGTCCATAGCCGCCAAGGAAGCTTTCGAGAAGTTGAAGAAGTCTTTCACACAAGCTCCCATCCTCGTTCATCCGGATCCAGAAAGACCCTTCATTGTTGAAGTAGATGCTTCCACCATGGGTGTGGGAGCCATCCTTTCCCAGCAGCAGGGGAATCCATCTAGACTCCATCCATGCGCCTTCTTCTCCCGAAAACTCAGCCTGGCAGAACGTAACTATGACATCGGCAACCGGAAACTCCTAGCTATTAAGCTGGCCCTCGAGGAGTGGAGACACTGGCTTGAGGGAGCCAAACACCCATTCACCGTTCTTACGGATCATAAGAACCTGTAATATCTAAGGGAAGCTAAGAGGCTCAACCCACGACAAGCACGCTGGGCACTATTCTTCAAACGCTTCAATTTCAAGATCACCCAGGTCCTAAAAACATCAAAGCCGATACCCTATCACGACTTAATGCTCCTGAGGAGGAAGAGGACCCACCTAATTCCATCATCCCAGAAATTATGTTTATCTGCCCCATCCAATGGAATCCAGATTCTGTCCCTCTTCCAATGTCTCCACGTCCACCCTGCCAGGCTGTCCACCAGATGCACAATATGTTCCTCGACTTCAACGCTCAACTCATCCATTCAGCGAATTCCTCATTGGGCACTGGCCACCCTGGGACCAACGCGACCCTCTCGCTACTAAAAGACCGTTACTGGTGGCTGAACATGGCTAGGGAGGTGAGAAGGTTTGTCCAGGGTAGTGAAGAGTGTGCCATCTCAAAGAGTCCTCGCCATCTTTCAGCTGGTAAACTTCTCCCACTGCCCGTACCCAACCGACCATGGTCACACCTAGGAGTGGAATTCATCACTGACCTGCCAGCATGCGAAGGTAACACGTGCATCCTGGTCGTTGTGGACAGATTCTCCAAGTCCTGTCGTTTGATCCCACTCAAGAATCTACTCACAGCTATGAAAACAGCGGAGCAAATGTTTAACCACGTGTTCAGGTATTTCGGCATTCCCGAAGATATTGTATCCGACCGTGGACCTCAGTTCATTTCCAGAGTATGGAAGAACTTCTTCAAGCTCCTAGGTGTGACTGTTAGTCTATCGTCTGGGTACCATCTGCAGACCAACGGGCAGATGGAGAGAAAGATCCAGGAAATCTGACATTTCCTGCGAACCTTCTGCCATGGCCACCAGCACTCTTGGAACCAGTTTATTGGCTGGGCCGAGTACGCCCAGAATTCCCTTTGTCAACAATCCACTGGACTCACTCCCTTCCAGTGCATGTTCGGTTTCCAGCCACCTTTGTTCCTCTGGGACGGGGAACCATCAGATGTACCTGCAGTGGATTACTGGTTCAGAGAGTGAGAGGGTCTGGGATGAAGCACACCACCATCTTCGACGAGCTATGGGCAGGCGCAAATTGACAGCAGACCTTCGACGATCCGACTCTCCTCCTTACCAACCTGTTCAGAAGGTCTGGCTGTCCACACGGGACATCAGATTGCGTCTACCCTGTAAGAAGCACGCTCCCAGATACGTTGGCCCCTTCGTCATCCAGAAGCAGATCAACCCGGTCACGTTTCAACTCAAACTACCCCCTCAATACAGGCTTCATCCCACCTTCCACGTCTTACTTCTCAAACCATATCTCTCTCCATCCAAAGAGCCTGGCCTGATCACGGAACCCCCTCTCCCGCTGATTCTGGAGGATGGAGTGGTCTACGAGGTCAGAACCATCTTGGATTCCCGATGCCGTGGTGGTTGGCTGGAATACCTTGTAGATTGGGAGGGGTATGGACCAGAGGAGAGGTCATGGATTCCCAGAGACGACATCCTGGATCCAGCTCTTATGGAGGAAATCCACTCGAACTTCCCCAATCACCCAGGATCAGAGGTAGACCACCACGTCGTCGGGTCCCTCTGCCCTTAGGAGCGGGCCGTGGAGAGGGGAGTAATGCCACAGATCAGCCAGGCTCCACCACCAATCTCTCACAGCGGTCACTGTCACCTGAGTTTTAACTCAAACCACCTGCACCTCATCAACACTCAATTAAGCCAGGACTACTTAAGCACACACCTCACCTCAGTCAGTTGTCCGATCTCCCTTACTCCTCTGTGTCTCCTACGTCTACCTGTCTTTGTCCGTCACCCCATCTCATCTTAGGTGTTGGTCCGAGGTGTGTGCTCAACCACGTCATCCACGAGTTCCTGGCAAGAGGTTATAATGGTAATTGTATTGGTTTTAATGGAAACTGTGATGGTGACTATTGGACTCTACTGTAATTAGTCACCTTCTGTGGGGGGCTTGTTAAAACAACTAAATCCTAATGAAGTATGTGCCAAAACAACCCACATCATTTTTTTTAATGGTTGATGGTTCGTAATGTTTGTACAGGTATTTGTAGTGGAAACCATTAGAATTTCTATGATGGTTTCTACTGTTTTTTCAGCAGGGTTAGTAATGACAAGGAGAGTAGTTTTGCAGCCTGCTCAGTAAGGAAGGGCCTTAACTGCCTCATGTGGCTGCATGATGTTGTTGGCGTTGTAATGAAGGTAAGCTGGACATCAATGATTACCCCAAGATTTTTGGCTGAACTCGATGGGATTATTGTTGATGAACCTAGATGGGTGGTGAAATTCTGCTGTACTGTCAGAGTGGCTGGGAAGTAGTTCTGTCTTCACCATTAAGTATATTGCACTATTTTAATGATCACACCACACGGTGATAGTTACAAAAACAAATAAACATGTGCTGAATAATTAAAGATTGGCGAAGTGACTGTGCTTTGTGTACTAATACAGATTTGATGAGTTGAATAATCAGTGGTCGGTTGGCCAGATACCCACTTGGGGAACAAAATTAATCAATGGCTCTACCTTGATTACTCTGCTTAAGACTAAGGTTTTCCAGTAGTCATCAGAGGTCAATGGCTCACAGCACATTAACGGCTCTCAGGGGTCCCTGGCCGCACTATGGATGAGAATCAACGCATTATAACAAATGGGCCAAGGGTGAACTTTCATTGTTCTCATTGCCCTGGCAACACAGTCACATGACCTCATCCCAGGTGTTCCAACATTAAGGATTTTACAGCGTAGATATGCACCACACAGTGAGATATCCAATGTCTTAGAATCTACACATACTGACAAAAAATGTATAGCCTGAATGCACTGTAAGTCGCTTTGGGTAAAAGCGTCTAAATGCGTAAATGTAAATGTAAATGTACTATTACATAAAAGGCTAAATATAATCTGCTATTGTTAGTGCTGGGTAGTAACTGATTACATGTAATACAATTATGTAATAAATGATTAAGTATTAATAATTAGAGTATATTACATTTTGTAATGCTCATAATCAGATTACAGCAACCTTTTATGGATTACATGATTTCATATTATTCACATAATGGCAATAATTCGTTAATAATGTATTGATTCCCTAATTCATTTTTTCATTTAAATTCGCCTTTCCAAAAATTATGCTGTGTGTCATACCATTTTGCTTTGACTTCATTCACTATATAGAGTTAAGATGTAAATGTCATTTATATAAATTTGCAAACCACGTTTCTGTGTTTTGGTGGAAAAAAAGCACCTCTCAATTATTATTAGCCTTTTATTAACTCTCAAACCATGTGCAGTTCTTGCATCCCCAGTTTGGGAAACCCTGGTTTAATGTAATGTTTAATGCATTTTATGATGATGATATAAAAATAGAATACATTTTCTTTCTCTTTGCTATTTTTATATCTATATGCTATGTTAAATGGTAGTTTTAAAACAAGTTAGATAAAAATAATTCTAAAAGTAATCTAAAAAGTAGTCACTATACATTACCTAAAATTAGTTTCCTAGATTATGTTACTGACTACAGTTTTCATCATGTAATCTGTAATAAGTAAAGGACTACAATTTGCACTAATGGACTACAGCTCTGGTTATCGATTTTTTTTAAACAATATATGATAAAGGTAATTTACTTTTAAATTTTAATACTCAGTAAATCAGTAAAAGAGTTGTGTTGCTTAGTATTCTTTTGTGGAAAGAATAATTATTTTAGGATTCTTAGATGCATACAAAGTTGTTACCGTCTGAATCCATCACTGTACCTTTGAACCATCCCAGCAATGCTTGTTTGGTATAATTTAGTAGCCTATAATATAAAAAAATCTATATTAGATACTTTATTTTCAACTCAAAATATTAACAAGCTCATGAACTCTCCAAATGTATCATTTAGTGTAAATTCCACCTCATGGACATCATTAGATTTACAAATTCATAATCTCAAGAGATTATATGATAATGTCTTTCACTGTTTTCTGAAGAAAATTGCCATGCTGTCATTAGTCTGACAGTGGGGCTATAAAATGTTTCTTTGACATTGATCTTTTTTCTTCTTCTCCCGACTGTCCGTATTTGCATTTTTATTGAAACAAGAGAGCAGTGGAGCGAGTGAGGGAGGCAATAAAGATCTCTGCAAAGTCGAGAAACCTGCTACTGTACGTTTAGTGGGAGTTAATTGAATGTATTCAGATGTGATGGATAGAATAGCTCCGCTCTCTCCCGGTACATTTATTGTGACACTTCAGAATATATTTCTATCGGCTCTGTCTGTCCCTACGTCCTCCCACTCTCTTCAAATTAAAATGGCTCCAGCCTTTGTGAGGAGACACTGAAGAGGAATTAGAGAGCACATTTATTACTCCCAATCATTACCCCATTGAAACAGGGTCTCACCACCTTATTGCCCAATGGGATTAATGTGAGCTGTGTTTTTCTGCTCTGTCAAGAGTCACTGGTGAGGACCTTGCACTGTCCTGCTCTGAAGTTGGCTTCCTCTGAGATCCTCTGGCTTCATCTCTTCTCACGTGCTCGGTCATCTCAGATCATTTAAGAGTTGGATCCAGACTGAAGTTTGTGTAATTCCTAGTTACTACGGGATGTTAGTCATGTAGCAGAAACAGAGAAACAAAGAGAGACATAATTAGTAGCTGTTGTTCCATCCAGGCAAATGTTATTTGTTCAACCCAAGCTAAAGCCTAATAATGTGCTTTTGATCAGATATAACTGCAGTACAAGATTATGAGATGCATTATATGAATGATTGGCTAAAGAGATGTGTCTTTAATCTAGATTTAAATAGAGAGAATGTGTCTGAATCCCGAACGTTATCAGGCTATTCCAGAGTTTGGGAGCCAAATATGAAACAATCTACCTCCTTTAGTGGAATTTTCTATCCTAGGTACTACCAAAAGTCCAGAGTTTTGCGACCGTAGGGAGCGGTTTGGAATGTAGCGTGATAGAAGATAAATTATTTAAGCAGGAATAACTGCGTTACATTTCACATTTGATGTTTTTTCGCTGAAATAACTATGTTTCTTCTTATCGGTTTTGTTCATCAGATTGTATGTTACATTTTATTTTTGTTAAATTACTGTTTCTTGCATTATTTCATGTGTCATGTTTGTTACCATGATTTGGTTTAGTCAGTGTGAATGATACTGTGCTCCTTCTATATATGTTAGCATTTAAAAGCTGCTTGTGATGGGCTTTGGTTGGTCATGTGACATTCTCATCATCACCTGCTTTTGGTGGTTATTAGTGTATTAAAAAGGTACAAAACAGATTTTAGTACTTCAATAGGTGGGTATTAACATTATATCAGTTAATAAAATTAAGTTTTTTTAAATCCGTAAAACCTACAATTTTGCTACCATATTTTTCACGGTAAAATCCTGGCAACCATAGCTGCCAGTTTTTTACTCTACATTTTTACTGAAATGTTTTTTACAATGTTTATGTTTCAGGCACTGTATGTTTTCTTTTTTTCCCCTCGCTGTTTTCTATTTAGGGCCAGTTTTACTAACAGCTTGCGCCAGGGCAAACTGTCTTTTGGTGTTAAAATTGTACTGTCACATTTTACTAAAGTGACGAATTAGCGCTGAATATTAGATGCAAAGTTTATGGGAGTAGAGTATTCTACTAAATAGAGGAATAGAGAAATAGAGAATTTTTTCTAAATTTCTCTAAATAGAGAAAAAAATAGAGGTGTTAATTATTGAACCTAGAACCCCCACAAGTAATACCCTAGAACACTGTCTAACACTTGATGGCTGCTCTGTCGATTCCTCGTCATTCAGGAAGATTCAGGAAGCTAGGTGTGCTATTTGATAGCAATCTCTCCTTTGACAACCACATTTCTAGCATTTGTAAAACTGAATTTTTTTATCTTAAAAATATATCTAAACCGAGACCTATGCTCTCAATGTCAAATGCAGAAATGTTAATTCATAAAAGTGTTTATGACCTCAAGGTTAGATTATTGTAATGCTTTATTGGGTGGATGGTCCCGGTTCCGGTTGACCTAATTAATGCAGCTTAACAATCCTTTAACGGATTTGAATATTAGAAGCATATTAGTGTGTTATGTGTACGCCAGGTTAAAGAGATGGGTCTTTAATCTAGATTTAAACTGACAGAATGTGTCTGCATCCCGAACAGAGTTAGTTAGATTGTTCCAGAGTTTGGGCGCTAAATAGAGTGGTAAATGGTCACAGTTGATCGTCACGAGTCAGGTCAAGTCAAGGTTAATCTTCACGAGTCTAGCCAAGTCACAGTTGATCGTCACGAGTCAAGTCAAACTGCAGTTGATCTTCATGAATCTAGTCAAGTCACAGTTGATTCTCATGAGTCAAGTCAAGTCACTGCTGATCTTCATGAGTCAAGTCAAGCTACAGTTGATCTTCATGAATCCAGTCAAGTCTCCGTTGATCATCACGAGTCTCATCACATCTCAGCTGATCTCCCAGAGTCTTGTAACGTCTCAGCTGATCTTCTAGAGTCTTGTCACATCAACAGTTTGAGTTGAAGTGGAGATGGAGTGAATACTGCTGCCTTTACAACTCAACAAAACACACAGTTCTTTGCAACTCTCTTTACTTGATTTATTTTGTCAAGAAGGATACTACCAATCAATATGACACTTCCAGGATCTTGTAACGTACAAACCATGTAACAACAAAATTGAAACATCTCTCGGATCTCCTGTCCTTTAAATGAGTAAATGTTATCTGGTCCAGAGGAGCATTCATTTTCTCCTTTCCTCTTTGGATCAAGTCCAGATTCGGCCTGAAGGTAAAAAAAAAAAGTAATTTTGTCTTTTGAGCATGAATTCAATCTTAAACTTTTAGCCTCTTTTCACTTCCTACGAATACCCACTCTCCTGCAGATTAGTTATGCAAGAAAAGGCCAAAGTGAATGCCCCTGATCTAAAAGTGTTACTAATTAAAAATCAATATGAGGGCCATTAGCACGCATAGTCATGTGCTAAGGTTGTATTTTCCAGTACATGTGCTGTAATGAGTTCAGAGTTACATCAGGCAAAGCAAGAGCAAATAGATCCCGGATAATCATTCAAGCTCAACTTTACAGCTGGGATAGTTTGTGTAAACCTGCTGAATTTGTAGTCTGCCTCAATTGATCCACTTACCCTGAACTGGATAGAGCAATGAAATTAATGTGACTTTTCATTGGGTCCGAGGGGGTCCATAGATAACTATTAGAGGCATATTTGGGGCTCCATAGATAACTATTAGAGGCCTATTTGTTGGCCTGGATGTGCGGGCAACTGAGGGGCCACAGGAGCAGGAAGACATTAGTCTGCTTTAAGCTGAGTGTTGCTGGATATGGAGGTGATAAATGTTGGTGAACTCTCAGTTGCACCGGGGGAATAGCTGCATGCAGAAACACACTCTGGAACTTATTATACTCAAACAGGCATATTTCACACCAGATCCGGAAAAATCAGCCCAATTACAGAGGTGTTACCGGAGTCGAAACCCACTCCGCACTGTAGGGGAGCTTGCAGCGCCGCTCACCTTTAACAGAATGCATCTGACAGAGAAATGAAGTGTGTATCTATGAGAGTGAGTGACTCAAACAGCAGTGAGATGCTGCTGAAGGCTGTTCCAGTTTAGATTACTTGTAATATTCATATTTGTGGCCAAAATCTAAATCAGTGTCCCTTGAATCCCACAATTTCTGGGAAATTCCTCCTTGGGAGTTCTTTCTTACAATTTAGGAAACTCATAATTGCGATGTTATATTGGTTGGAATAACAGTAAGGAAATTTAATAATTATTTCTCTCTTGTTATCTTCTCAACACAGACAGGAAGATCGCACAAATAAAATAAAATGAAAAGCAAAAGGTTTGCATTAAGTGTATACTTTATCATATTTTTGTAACAGCTACAGGCAATGATAGGAAATGCAATTTGCTTGTATTAATCTGTCACTTCATAAACCAGCTAAATGAGATGTATTTTTTGGCAAGCACTATTACAATCCTTCATCAACAGTACCTGATGTATTTAAAGTAAATGATCACTTATTGTGTGAAATAGCAATTAGCTTCCATGATTCTTTGAAGTCAGGGCTCAATGAATTTTCACACTGCTAATTATGACATTTTGGTGGTATTTACATGCATTTATTTCATAGATAATTACAACATGACATAATCTCAGATAATGCAATCCCTGAATGCATTGCAAAAGGTTCCGTTTTCCCATCCAATCCCTTGTGAAGATATGCACTTAAATGCATTGAACGTGAACTTCAATTTCAAATTTTAAAAGTATATAAAAAATAAATAAAAACTGTACTTGTATACAATATTAATGAAATAAAAGGCCACTTGAGTGCACTTAAAAACAGTACACTATCATAACTGTTTCTTGATTTGAGTACACTTTTAAAAGTGCACTTTGTAATATTGTTAAAGTACATTTTAAATAATTATGTTTAAAAAATTCTGCTTTATAGAAGCTCATTTATTTTTGATGCATTGATTAACATTAAAACACATGTAAAAGTACTTGATTATAATTTTAACTGTATTATTTGATATAATATTTCAAATTAATAGTTTAAATGTACTAAATTGCAACTCTATCATTACAAATTTGTAATTACATATATATTTAAATATATGACTTATAAGTTTGAATTAAATTGTCATTAAAATATATTTGTTTACCATAAATGCTTGTCAGTACTTTCGACAGTACGCTTTAACCATATTCAAAGACAATAAAAGTGCTTATAAAATGTTATATAAAGATGCACATAAGTCTCAATCTACCTATTTAGGTGTTTGTGTGAGTTGTTTCTCATGAAGTGTCTTTTAAATGATTGTATAAGGTTTCTTAGAAGACAGCTGCCTACATGGCCAGCAGAAAGTGAGGCAGCTCCGCAGCATTTGGGCCCGAGCCACTGTGTGTTCATGTGTGAGTAGTGTGTGCTTGTGCGTATTCATGTACGACAGAGTGTTTCTGACAGAGGGAGTGCTGGGAGTAAGGGAGAAAGATCAGTCTCGCTGGATCAGGTGTGATGCTGTATCTCAAGGAGAGCTCAATGACAGGGCTGTCGATGTATTCCCCATCTGAGAGTATTTTTAGAGCTGCCATCATGGCCCTCATGCATATTTCAATAGATCCTTTTGTATATTAGGAGACGAGACTGAGCACGGGCACAACATGACTGTAAGAAATATGGGCTTGATTCTCCTATCTGACAGAGCCCTCAGCCGCTCGGCAGATACATCCACTTTGACTTTCAATAGATAGTGGAAGAACTTCATTGATTGCATTAGAAGACAAAAACAAAGGGATGACATTGACCCCTGCAGCACAAGGGCCAGTGTCTCCATCACGCTCCAATTTGCACAGACTGGTCTCAACCTGAATTAATTAATGCACACGCACACACGCACACACGCACGTTGTCTTTCTCTCTCTTTTCTTGTTGATCGCTCTCTTTGTCTTCTGCTTTTTTCGGGGTTTCTTGGATGAAGTTCAGGTTTAGGTGTTAAATGCTGGTGTGGTGTCCAGTGAGAGGACATAATTAATTCTGATAGGAATCGTGGGTGGCCAGTTCTGCAGATATATCACCACTCAGCCGTACATTATCTCATATAATGCTTCAATTTCCCCCATCTGATTAAATCAAAGTTTATGAAGCTGTCACTGCTCCACTGATGATGGAGCCATAATTTAGCAGTAATGCTTGTATTTGATGGCATCAGTGCTCACACTGCTTGTCGCAGATGATTTCGGCCCCACATCTGAGTGTGCCAGTGCTGTATCCTGTATCGGTATTTCTGTAGTTTTCTTCTTTATGGTATTAAAGGTGGGTTTTTCTGCGCTGCCAGCGGCACCAAACTGAATAAAATACGAGAGTGACCACCCGCTTTTTTCAGCATTCTTGTCTCTGGAAGTATTTTTTCCCATTCCCAACCTTAATTTCTTGTCTTTAAAATCATTCTGAAAGATTGTATTCTTATGTCTTTGGGATAGGGATGCCTCATGGAAGCAGAGGTTCTTTCTCACTGCAGGCAGAACAACCAGAGAGAACAATGAGAATATGTCCTTAACCCTGACAGGTCTGAATGGACCCGGAAAACAGACATGTTGTGCATAATGTCTTTTGTATCAATGATCGCACAAGCGGGGTTTTGTGCTGTACATTATAATACTAAAGCTGAGGTGCCCAATTTTGTCATCCTGCAGAGTTTAGTTCCAGCCGTAGTTATTATGGTTAACTATAACTAAACATAAAATTAAAATCATATATAAGGTTAACTGAAATAAAATGTAAAAGGTTGATATATATATACAAAATGACAGCCGCAGCCACTGGCGCCTCTACATTTACATTTAGTCATTTAGCAGATACTTTTATCCAAAGTGACTTACAATTGGGGAATACCTGAAGCGATTCATCTTAAAAAGGCAAACAGACAGAGGAAGTGCTTGTAAGCATGTAAGCTCGTAAGTCTCAGGCATTTTAAATGTACAAGTACAACGAGGCGTCGCTCACTAGCGGATCTCAGACTTCTGGAGGGGATGTTGATTGTCATCAGTGAGTGGAAGTAGGCGGGTGTTGAGCCTGTGGCTGTTCTATATGCAAGCAATGTTTTGAACTTGATGCGTGTTGCAACCGGTAGCCAGTGCAAGGAGATAAAGATAGGTGTAACATGGGCTCTTTCTGGCTTGTTGAAGACAGTCGTGCCGCTGCATTGTGAATCATTTGTAGCGGTTTAATTGTGCTTGATGGAAGTCCAACCAGAAGAGCATTGCAGTAGTCCAGCCTAGTTTTGACAAGGGTCTGGATAAGAAGTTGTGCAGCATGCTCCATTAGAAAGGGCCTGATCTTTCTGATGTTGTTTAATGCAAACCTGCAAGATCGAACAGTCTTTGCAATGTGGTCTTTGAAGGTCAGCTGTTCATCAAAGATTACACCAAGATTTCTGACTCTGACTGAGTTTGATGGGGTAATTGCAGATGAAACCTAGCTGGATGGTGAAATCATGCTGTAGAGTCGGAGTGGCAGGGAAGACAAGAAGCTCTGTCTTTGCCAGGTTGAGCTGTAGGTGATGTTCTTTCATCCATGCAGAGATGTCCGCCAGGCAGCCTGAGATCCATTAGGCAGCTACCGTTGGATCATCAGGTCGAAATGAGAGATACAGCTGAGTGTTATCAGCATAGCAATGGTAGGAGAAACCATGTGCTTGTATGATGGGACTGAGTGATGTAGTGTATGTGGAGAAGAGGAGGGGTTCAAGAACTGACCCCTGAGGAACCCCAGTGACCAGTTAATGTGCTTTGGAAACCTTCCCTCCCCGGGCCCTCTCGAAAGACCTACCAGTGAGATAGGATTCAAACCAGCTAAGTGGAATCCCTGTGATGTCCAGTGATGAGAGGGGAGGATCTGATGATTGACAGGAGGATCTGATGATTGACAGTATCAAAAGCAGGAGATAGATTCAGCAGAATGAGGACTGATGATTTGGAATCAGCTTTTGCAATTCGTAGGGCTTCAGTGACTGAGAGAAGCACAGTCTCAGTTGAATGGCCACTCCTGAAACCGGACTGGTTAGCGTCCAGTTTGTTGTTCTGTGAAATAAACAATGATACCTGATTGAAAACAACTTGTTCGAGCATTTTCGCTATGAATGGAAGGAGAGAGATTGGTCTGTAGCTTTCTATAAGAAAAGTGTTTAATGTAGGTTTTTTGAGCAGTGGGGATACCCGAGCCTGCTTCAATGCCCTGGGGAAAGTACCTGTGAGGAGGGATGTGTTGATGATATGTGTGAGTGCTGGTAAGAGTGTGGGAGAGATTGCTTGGAGAAGGTGTGTGGGGATTGGGTCTAGAGGACACGTTGTAGGATGGCTGGAGAGGAGAAGTTTGGATACTTCTGCTTCAGTGAGGGGACAGAAGGAGAAGATGGGAGTTTGAGCAGTAGATGTGGTTGGTTGGAGGTCCTGTGTGTGTGGAGGTGAGAACTGATTACTAATTGTTCTAGTTTTTTCTGTGAAGAAAGTGGCAAAGTCTTCAGCTATTATAGAAGTGGTGGGAGGTGGTGGAGGGGGACAAAAGAGAGAATTAAATGTTCTGAAGAGATTACGTGTGTCTTTAGCGCTGTTGATCTTGTAGTGGAAATATGATGATTTGGCAGTGTGGACCAGCAGAGAAATATGAAAGAAAAGAGTTATACTTACTCAGGTCTGACGGATCTTTTGATTTGCACCATATTTTCTCTGCTGCCCTGAGATTGGTCCGATGCTCACGAAGAACATCGGATAACCAGCAGTTAGAAGGGGCAGCTTGTGCTGGTCTGGAGGCAAGAGGACACATGTCATCTAGACAAAAAGTAGAGCATAAAGTGTCCGTAGCTTCATTCACATCCAGAGATGAGAAATGGGTAGGTGAGGGAAGAGAGGAGGACACTACAGAGGAAAGATGGGAGGGAGAAAGGGAGCGTAGATTTTGTCTAAAAGTAACCGGTAGAGGGGTTGGTGGCACGCAGGTAACAAAATGTAATTTAAATGTAATGAAGAAATGGTTGGAGATATGTAGTGGTTCTACCAAAATGTTGTCTGCAGTACAATTGCGTGTGTAAATTAAATCAAGTTGGTTGCCTGATTTGTGTGTGCTTGTAGTGGTAAGGCATTCGAGATCAAATGAAGAAAGGAGTGAATGGAAGTCTGTAGCATAAGGCTTTTCTAGGTGAATGTTGAAGTCACCAAAGACTAGGAGTGGAGTGCCATCCTCCACGAAAGAGGACTGCAGCCCATCCAGCTCCTCTAGGAAGGTGGCTAGAGTTTGGCCAGGAGAACTGTAAATTACCACAATCTACAGTTTCACAATCTCTACACAATGTCTTGTTGCCGATCTACTAAAAATACCTTTTTCATGGTGCTCTTTTGCAGATAAAATTGAATAACTGAGAAGGGAATACCTAAACTGAATTTGCTAACAAAGGCCAGCAAAGGTTTTGTGCGTGATTTAAAAGATTGCAACTATGAGTGTTATGAGTGGCTAATAGCTAACGTTAGCACCAAGCACAAATTATTTTGTTGGTCGTATTTACTTTTTTAATCAGAATAAAGGGACTTGGAATGACAGACCCATGGACCTTATTTACAAGTGACAGGTGAGTGCTTTATTATTTGATATTGTATCATGCACATTGTTATGGAGGTGTACGTGGTGCGTTGATAATACTGTGGTGTGGTGTGTGGATGTCAAGCATTTGTACAGTTTTGCTGCTTTGGGCGCATCGTCATTTTAGAGTGAAGTGAATGAATATAGTGACCCGTATATTGGCTGATTACTTTTACTGACTATGTAGGGAAATGTATTCCTCATTGAAACCCTGACTGAAACCCCATGGTACACCACTGTGTGTATATATATATATATATATATATATATATATATACTGTGGAAGGATCATGCAACAAGGAGAGCTCGGTTTAAGTCCCCAGAGGGTGGATTTTATCATTGAGGGTGAAAGGTGTTGGTGCTCTTGCTTGCTGTGGTGCTCTCAGTCATGTCCAGGTGCGGGTGAATCCGTGCAGTGCTCGTGGCGGTGCGGATCAGTTACATGCCGAGAAGGTTAGGCTGCGGTCTCATGGAGAGGTTTCTCACCCTTTGTCTGTGAGCACGCTGCTTATGTGCAGGCGGGTTGATGAGCCGCAGGACGGACTTAGGCAACAGCCCCACTAGGTCCATTCCGATGCGCTCGAAGGGCACCTCGATGACGGGAAGCGGAATCAGCGGGCTGGGGGGAGGTGTCCTTGGAGAAGCTTTCTGGCAGGTTGGGCCGGACTGACAAAAGCGCTTGACTTCAGCTTCCATTGGAGGCGGTCACGGATCCGTTGGGTGGTGTTGGCCGCTCCAAGGTGGCCGGCAAGCGGGTGCGAGTGGGCCAACTCCAGCACCGTCTCCGTCTTCGTCCGTGGCACCACCAGTAGGGTCTTTTCCTCCCCCGTTCGCTGCGCGACACAGTAGAGCAGGCCATTTCGGACGATGAAATGCGGGAGAGGATGTGGCCCGGTTGTGTCTCTTTCCCCTCCACCACGCATACTTGAGTCCAGCAGTGCTTCAGACAGTCGTCTTTGTGCTGGTTCTTGGCGAATAAACCACCTCCTGTCACCTGCGGATATAGGTCAAGAAAGAGGTTAGAACGATGCTGAGGGGACTCACCATCTCTCCCGCTGTCTGAGGCCAGTAGGGGAGTGAATGGGCAGCCGTTGATCTTGACCTCCGCTTCTGGAGTTCCCGTGGGTAGGTCATGGTGTACGATAGAGCTTGCCAACCACATCCGTACGGGAGGTGTCGGAACCTCCATTGGCATGGGCTCGTCCCTTGGTGTGGTAGCCGCCGGTCGCTCTACTGGTCGCAGGGTGCCCTCCGGCACACGTCGCTCCTGGACCACCCTCCGGGGAAAGGGCGGTGCTCGCTCCCCAACATCCCGGTGTTGGGCAGCATCTGCCAGCTCCACGGCCTAGACGAGTTCAGCAACGATGGCGGGGTTCCGCATCCCGACCGCGTGGCGGTGAGTCCTTGGGAGAGCACGGAGGAGTCGGTCGACGACGACACGCTCTGCTACCTGGGCCACTGTGGGCTCGCCATCCAATAGCCAATATTGAGCGAGACGGGACAGTTCGGCGGCTTGGCCTGGGAAGCGGGGTTGTACTCACAGTCATGAAAGTTCTGGGCCGCACAGACTGGAGAAAGCCAGGATTTCCTTCTTGAACTCGCTATATGTGTATGACACCACAGACGGCAGGGCGAAGTAGGCTCGTTGAGCCTCACCAGTGAGTGAGTAGGGGCGCCAACAATCGCGCCCAGTCTTTACTCTCGCGAACCACGGAGTTTTTTTTCAAACATCTGTAGAAATGCTTCAAGATCATCATCATGGGCTGTCATCTTTGGTAGTAATTGCGTCACTTGGACATGGGTGTCCGGCAGCGCAACGTGTCGCGCAGTTGCCGTGCGCAGCGCGTCAAGCTCCTGCTCGGTCTGACCCTGGTTGGCCGCAAGATGTTCCATAATTTGCTGCTGGCGGATACTGACCTCCGTAAGCCGCTGGAGGATTTCATCCATGTCGGGGAGGAGCAGCCGCCTGGCAGGGGAGACAGAGAAACAAAAAAATTGGTGAGATGCAGGAAGATTGCTTGTTGGTGTTCCTCCCACTAACATGCCTACATTCTCCACCAGTGTGGCAGGGTGGAAGGATCACGCAACAAGGAGAGCTCATTTTAAGTCCCCAGAGGGTGGATTTTATAATTGAGGGTGAAAGGTGTTGGTGCTCTTACTTGCTGTGGTGCTCTCAGTCATGTCCAGGTGCGGGTGAATCCGTGTGGTGCTCGTGGCGGTGCTGATCGGTTAAACACCACTGTCTGGAATGGAAGAGAGAGAAGGTTAGGCTGCTGTCTCAGCCTTCATCTGTGAGCACGCTGCTTACGTGCAGGCGGGTTGATGAGCCGCAGGTGTGGCCGATCAGCCCATTATGACTGGTGAGCAGGTGCTCCTCGTGAGTTTCTAGGGCAAAGCTGATTTGGACTCGGGATGCTCGTCACAATATATATATATTAATTAATTAACCCACATAACTACACATTCAGCCAGTATCATCTTAAACAGTTATCCACATTTCTCTTTACCCTTTTCACCATTCCAAGCATACAGTGCATTCTGGGATTTCCTTCCCATGTGAAAAAGTAGACTTTCAAAACAGGACTTATTATGGAAATAATATACTTCAGTGAGAACTTAATGTAATGTTTCCAGGCGTGAATTACATGTTACTTGCTAATAAATGAAAATGTAATATAGTTTAATTTGCAATTAACTGCATTTATTTATTTATTTATTTGATCCACTTAAATTAAGACTTAATTAATGTCATTTCATAATTATATTTACTTTGGAATCTAGTTAAAGTATACTGCTGAATGAACTGACAAGAGTTTATGGTAAACTGAAATAAAATTCCATTTAAATGAAACTGTTTTTTCAATAGAATTAAAATAGGTATTTCAAAATAGAAACACAACAACTAATTTAAAATAGTAATACAAATTATCCCAATGAAGAAACACTCCAACAAACCTGTCTGTTATTATCAAGTGCTCCTATAGATATAAATCAGCTGGTTCAGGTGTTTGATTGGAGCTTAACTGTGCAGGATTGTTGATCTTCAGAATGACATAAATGCACTTTAAAGGGTAAACATGCAAGCATCTTTGGACATTTGTAATCCTTTATCATTTCTGAATGCAGTAGAATGCCTGTGTTTTATTCTGTTGTGACATTAATTCTGAAACACGGGTAACCTGTCTAAAATTCCACCTTGGCTACGTGAGGATCTCAACTCCATTGGAAATCTATCAGGATCATGGATTGGCCTAAAACTTTCAAGGTGCTTTAATGAGGAGGTGGGGGTGTCGCCATGGCGATGTAGAGGGGCATCCAATTTCCATTATTGACTGTTGCAGACACAGCGTGTGTGTCCTGTGTGTGTGTAAATTGGCTCCAGTGGGGATTGTATGCTGTTGAGATCCCCAGCAGTAAATCGCAGTGCTGGAACATTTCCTCCTCTTTGGCGCCAGCCTTTCTCTCTCTCTCTCCTTTTCTCTTTTACTTTGCTGTCCCAATCAATAGCTAATTCTGTCTGGCGTCTCTGTGGCAATTTTAATGTGAGGTTCAAGACTTGTAAGGTTGAGTAGCTTACGGAAGATTTTCACAAAACTCAGCCTTCGCAACATGAAACACATGCATGTATTTGCACAGTGGGAAATTCACAAAGAAATCATCTAGCTTTGTATTTGTTACACTCCCTCCTGTCTCTCTCTCCTCATCTTTCTCTCTCTGGAAAGATAGACAATGGTTGCTGACCTCACTTAATTGCATAGATGTTACCATGGAAACTCTCCAGCCCGGTTCCAGGAGGGGAGTTATAATGATCGGTGCAGGGATGACGTTTGGAAGGCAGCTCAAGACCATGTATATGTTATTGTGTACTTGTATTTGACATATTCTGGGATCCATTGAGAGGCAATTTTATGTTGGCCGAGAGAGCTCAACGTGCTACAACTGAGAGAAACACACATAAATAGGAAAAACACCAGCAAATTATGAAAATATCATCAGTTTGACAACACATGTGCTGAAAATACTCACAATGCAACCAAATGCAGAAATACATGGCACACACTATCTTTAATTTGTGAGTATGTGCAGTGCTTTTCTGTATTTGGTAGCGTTGTGAGTATTTGCATCATGTTTCTGTATTTGGTTACATTGTGAGTGTTTGCAGCACATTTCTGTAGGTTTTGTTGACTATTTACAGTGTGTTTCTTTATTTGGTTGCATTGTGAGTATTTGCAGCGCATTTCTGTATTTGGTTGCGTTCTGAGTATTTGCAGTACATTTCTGTATTTGTTTGCGCTGTGAATATTTGCAGCATATTTCTGTATTTCTTTTGAGTATTTACAGTGCATTTCTGTATTTGGTTACGTTGTACACAACTTGTGTGTGTGTGTGTGTGTGTGTGTGTGTGTGTGTGTGTGTATGGATAGATGTTATCTGTTAAACCCACGCGAGCTGTGTTACTGTCAATCTAGGCCAGTAAACTCTTGTAGAAGAGATTTTTAATCTCAATGTGCTTCTTTTCCTGGTAAAATAAAGGTTATAATAATAATACTAATTTGTATTTGGTTGTGTTCTGAGTAATTGCAGTGTGCTTCTGCATTTTGTTGCATTGTGAGTATTTGCAGCGCATTTCTGTATTTGGTTTGTTATAAGTATTTGCAGTGTGCTTCTGTATTTCATTGCATTGAGTATGTACAGTGTGTCTGTATTTGATTGCGTTATTTGAGCGTGTTTCTATATTTAGTTGTGTTATGAGTATTTGCAGCATGTGTGTATTTGTAGTGTGTTTCTGTATTGGTTTGCATTGTAAGTATTTGCATTGTTTTTCTGTATTTGTTTGCATTGTGAATATTTGTGCGTGTTTCTGTATTTGGTTGCATGCTTTGTCAAACTGATGAAGAGGTTTTATTTTATTTTATTTTATTAGCATGTGTTTTCTTCAGTTGTAGCACACTGAGCTCTCTCTCGGCCACCGCAAAACTTGCAAAAAGAAGAGTGGTATTATTATGGGATATCATACTAACATTACCTACCAAATAACTGAAATTATCAACTACATTTGCAAAATGTGAACAAAGTTCAGTTCACAGTGTGTGCAAGTCTGTATGCTACAACACAATATACTTCCATTGCACTGGCAAATAAACTAAAATATTTTGAGGCATTGATCTGTTTGTTTTTCTACAGATGCCAAATTTTTATACAACCTTGGAATATGTATATGATATTCAGTATCTTCACAGTACCATACTGGCACACTACTTTTAGGCTGTGGTTTCTTCTTCTCTTGGCTTTGGTCTACTGTCCTCCCCTCCCTGTTCAATGATCACTATACCCACACCAGGATACATAATATCGTAGATTGGACAAGAATCTCTCTAAATCAATATTCTTTATTGTTCCAGTTACTGCCACGGCGACAGCGGTTTAATTTAAGACATTAGCATATTAAGAGGTGTTTCGAATGAATAATTACACTCCAAGATATATGTTCCAAGGTTCTAATGTCCAATTACAGAATAAAATAAAAACACAGAACTTGCAATTAGTTTAATTGGATTGCAGTATTACTAAGGACTAAAACAAAGAGAGCAACAGTATGATTTATGGTGTCACAATTAAATTACTTCACTTATAAAGATGTCACGTTTGCCGTCTGAGGCCTGTGAATCTCTCTCTAGCTTGAATCATATTTTATACACATTCAGACGGTATCAACTTAAATACACCGTTATATACATTTCTCTTGATTCCTTTCAACATTTTGGACTAACATTTTACAGTGCATTCTGGAATTGCATTCCCTTGTGAATTTTTTTTTACACTTTGTACCACCGTTACCACCCATCGCACCAACAGTATGCTTTAAGGGATCTGTTAAAACTCAATGGGCTCAGGGGAGGCATGAGACACTGGTCTCCTGGTGTAACTTTACTCACTGATGTTGCTGTTTGATTGTGTTACTTTTGTGCAATGTTTTATTTTTCTACTATGGATTATTTTTCATTCAGTTTTTTAAGAAGCATTGCCTCTTGTGCCTCCTTGGAGGAAATGCCCCTGAACAACACTAACTACACAATTATGTGGCCATAATGGGGTCTTCAGTTGTTGCTGGAATCTCATGCTATTTAAAACCATTATATGTCCCTAGCCTCTCTGGCTCTCCCACTGGTTAAGCTTTCTTTAGGTATATCTCAACTCCTTAGTCCATGCTTCAGTGCCAAAAATATTGTCTACATGGAAAGATGAGTAGGATTTGGAACAGCTGACTCTCTTAGAACAGGTGAGACCAGACTACAATAGAAACAATGCATTGCAAAGCAAAGCAAAGCATTGTCTTGACTTTTATCTGGTAATGTGATTCAAATGTGTTTCCCTGCTGTTTAGTTGAATGGTGACAAGGTAGGTCAAACTCATGAATGTGCACATATACAGACACATGCAAGACCAATCACAGAAGGAATTAGTTTGTCCTTGAGTGAGCTAGACAAACAAAATGCAAAACAAAATTCAATCCTATGAAAAAGTAATTTTAAGTGACCTCAGAGATGTGTCATTGTAATGGATTGTTCTATGCTGATTGGCTCTTGATATTGTCACATTCCTCCAAATGGAAACATAAAGATGCAAATAATTTCCATTCATTGATATGCATTGTATTCAAGCCCAGCAATCTGAGAATAAAATATGATTCATCTGATTGTTGTAATGTTATTGTACATTTTCTTTTGTGATGCCAAAGATGTGTGCAGTATGGCTTCATTATGTTAGGAGATATTTATTTTCATTCTACTAATACTATTATAGGAGGGCATTACAAATTTAATTATTAAAAACAACAAATCCAGTAATCTGACTCATCTTTTAAAGGCTTTGATTGTGTAATGAATCAAAGGCCAGACTCAAATTCATCACACACTTGGAAATACATTATTATGTCTAAAGAGAAAATGATTTTAATAAACTGATGTTACAATGGTTTTGCATCTAAGATCTCTTTAAATTGCTTTTCTCAACATGACACATATAACACAGAGGGAATTTATTAGTTCGTAGTAGAGACCTGTCTATTTGCAATGCTTAAATGATGAGTGCTTTTAATGAGACAGACAGACAGACAGACAAATAGACTGACAGATAGACAGACAGATAGCCTGAGAGACAGCAGGTGAACGTGTGTAATGTATGTATTATGTCTAACCTCAATGTGTCTCCCTACTGTCTACCACAGTGACCCTCAGCCTGTGTGTGTTGTTAAACACTGTGGTATGAAATGCTCACACAAGTTCTTGTTTGTTACACTATTAATTTAAGTTTATATTGTTATAATGTTTTTATTCTATTATTTTGATATTTTCATAATTATATTTTTCCACATATTTCAAGCTTTGGCAATATTGTATTTTTTACACTCATGCCAATAAAATAGTTTTGAATTGAATAGATAAATAGAGCTCCATCCATCCATCCATCCATCCATATTGCTGTTAGTTGTTATGAGTGTCGCACAAGAATGTTTCAAATGTATATTTCTTCAAAGCTCGAGTGAGTGTGTGTGTGTGTGTGTGTGTGTGTGTGTACGGCTGTGCTGGCTGTCTGGCACTGATGTATGACTGTGTGAGAGTCTCGTCAGGGCAGGATCAGGTTATGTCAGAGTTTGCGTGGTGCGTTTACTCTCTGAGATGCTGGGCGCCCCTTGCATTTACTCCTGCTGCCAATCAACTGTTATCTGAGCCTGCATCCATTCCGACTGGAGGAAGGTCAACCGGCGTGATTGTGTTAGCAAAGACAAACTCAGATCCACTGCACGACTTCTAGTGGTTGCAGCGGCCATAAAGTGGGTTAGGTTAGATATATACACATAATTTCATAAAAATCAACAGGCCAAGGAAAAGGAAGGGACCAATAATCAACCTCTTTATCTGACCCTAAAGAATACAGCATGGAATGGGCCTTTGGAAGTCTTGATTTCCACAGTGTTCCAATGAGACTTGTGATAACACAAGCTTCTGTTGCAGGTGCAATACTTCAGCTATATATTTGAGATAATTACATAAGCAAAACGTCCAAAACTAAACCTGAGTTTTCAATAAAAACATCAATGCCACAGCAAATATCCACAAGTTTAGTAAAAATAATAAACTGTGAATAGCAATAATAGGAATAGATATAGTTTGACTGCATTACGTTTTGGAGGATATCAGCTTAATTTTATAAAATGTGGTTGTCAATATTTTCTATTGTTGACTTTAAACATACTTTCTTTTTGTAATAATGAGTCAGTTTTTTATGTGTTTTTGGTTAAATGCTTTAAATAAGGTCTGTGGCTGACAAAATATATTTTCATGTTTTATTCAACAACATAACACATCAGTAATACCCCCTTGTGATTTTTTTAAAGCTTTTACTTGTCTTGAAAAAGGCGATCAAAATGGGGCTACAGATGTTGTCGGGGACATTAAACATCGCACTGAAGAGGTATACACAAGTCTACTAGTCTGCTTTCATAGTCTTATTGTGTTTAGAATTGCATTCTTGCAAACTATTATAAATCAAAATTATGAAAAAAGTATTTAAATAAAGAACGAAAGAGTTGTGGTGATGCTGCAACTGTGGTATAGTGTGTTTATTCATTCACAAATCTTTAAAATTCATAAAAGCTGTGTTCATTTGTAAATATTATCATAATAATCATACATTTTTGTTAGTCACAGAGCTTATCTTCACAATCCAAAAGTCAACAGACAAATCCAATTTTTTTTTGTTTTTATAATTCTCTAGGGAACCAGGGTAATGTGAATTTTTGGATTTGCCTACAAAAAATACACAATCACTGCAGTGCTTACATCATATCAAATAATACATCTGAAATGCTCTGTGGAGAGAAAAAGGAAGAAAGTTTCCTAAATTGGTGTCTTTGGCCCAAAACATACTTTATGCAAGCACACAAAGGTAATTCCATTGCATTGGCCCACATTGGAAGTATGTTTCCAGGAGAATTGATAAAAAAGCCTTGGTTAAAATCTCCAATGAGATTAGATCTTAGTGGATTGAGAAATTACATTCAGTTTTGTCTGCAATACACCTTGGAGGGACAACAAACAGACAGATTATATGCATTTCAAGCTTGTTTGAAGCAAGTTTGGTGACTTGACTGGGTGCTTATGCTGTTCACCACACAAGAGCACAGAACATCAAATTCCATAATAATTTTCTCTCGTTTGCATTAAAGTCTCTGACACAAAGTTTCAGTGGAAGGATAAATGATGACATCCACTGTATTTTACAATCCTCTAGTCTAGACTAAGACTGAACAATGCAATTTTTCTCCTGTTCTCATATGTGGGAGAGAATAGTGCCTCAACGGGTCTCAACTTGTCTCGGCTGTGTGTGTGTGTGTGTGTGTGCATGTGTGTGTGTTGTGCCACTGCAGCAGGAAGCAGAGCTGCTCTAGATGCGTGCATTTTCATGTGACACATTCCCATTGAAGCAGCGCTGTGGTGTGAGGCCTGTTATTTTTACCCAGCGTACACCTGGATGGGCCCCCAGACCTGCTCTAGCCAGCCTTTCCTCCATTGCACAGCACCCTCAGGTGTTTCTTTAAAGCCTGTCATCTTCATTCTCTCTGCCTCTCATTGCCTTTCCCTCGACGCGCAATCGCAGCAGCTGCAGATGCTTTTAATTGGTAAGTTTGGGGGAGTTCAGAGCGTCTGATGGCTGTGTATTATCTCTCTTTCTTCTACTATCGGCCCCTAAAAAAATCATTTGTAAACTCCCGGGTGTAATTACTGAGAGCCATGATTAATTGTCCCATAAAATTAGCCTTGGTCTCGCTTTCATTTTTACTGCGTGGAATATTAATTAATGTTAACTCTCTCTCTTGCCCCCTCCTATCGTACCCCTACACTGTCGCGCTCTCTCTCTTTTCTTAAGCACATCTTTTGAATATTCAACATCGGAGTGAAAAATAGACAGGGGCTAAAGCAGTGCATTAGCATGTCAGGGCTCTCAAATCACCAAAAATACAGATCTGGAATTAAAAGATGAGCTCTGGGTCATAAATAACCTCTCGGAGGTCAGTGGACAAAAGTAAGCAGCTACTTATGTAAATATCATCTCCTCTGAAAGCCGAGAGGCGTCAGGAAATATGCTAAGGGGAGACTGGGCTTCTGTTGACACGTCAAACGCGCATCTTGCTTGAATGCACCTGTTTATTTAACCCCTCTGATAAACGGCAAGTTGAATGAATCTCATAAAACCGTATTCTGCATAATGTCATAGCGTAATGTGCACACCGTAATGTCACCTTGAATGAAGCGTCTTCCCAAAAGAATACATTTGTGTAATAATATGGTAATTCACACTTAGCTCTGAATCTGATTAGTCTTTTAATCTTACTGTAAGCATACAGCAGAACTCACTGTAGCCATCCACTGAAAAAACTTTTGACAGTTTAATGCTGTATTCAACACAATTTAAATTACGGTTGAAAAAATATATATATTTAAGATAAATGTTCTTACAGCCAGTGTAATGGTGCTACAGCTTTGTTTTAAGTATAGAACATAAACTTGTGTTTTTATGCTTCAGCACTGTGTTATAGCACAGCAATGACTAAAAGTATTCTCCTCCCCAGAATTCTTTAATATAATCAGATTTTTTATAGACAGTTTAAATATTTATTTTAAATATTTTTTTAACCATAAAAACATCTTTATTGTCATTTCTGATCAATGTAATGCATCCTTGCTAAATACAAGTTTTGATTTAATTTTTTTTTTATGTTACTGACCCCAAACCTATGAACTTTTTAAAATAACAAATTGCAATTAAGAATGACAATAAACTAAGTGACAACAACATCATGAAATAAATCATGACAAATTAAATAAAATCCAACTACATAATTCATTCATATAGTAATGCATGCTGTGAATTTCAGCTGGAACTTGAGCATCAAAATGTGAGCATCAGACTATTACAGATTATCTGCAGATACACAATAGATTAATGTAATGAAGACACAGATAATCATTGATTTTACAGCACAGTCATTTCCTGCTCCTGTTCAATGTGAAATTAATGTTTACAGCTGTCATGTAATGGTAATACAATCTAGTCACTACAGTAAAAATTGCTGTGAAAATAACCAGTAGACATGAATGTACTGGAAATACACAATGGTTTTACAATAATATGAAGATTCAGTATCACACTGTCAATGTGGTGAATAATATCAGATGTGACTTCCTGTGCATATATGTGTAATTTGTACATAAACTGTGTGCACATTGATCAGTGATACAGTACATGCTTCTAGCAATTCCCTGCTGAATGCAAAAAAGAAAGAACAATCTTTGTTAGCCAATAGGCTCAAATTTATGTACTGCAAATGGCATGGTTGGATCCCAAGAGAGCAAATCACCTCTATGCAAGAACGGCAGCATTCCAGAAGCCTCCAGAGAAGCACTTAGCTTTGCATGTGTGTGTGTTTTGGAGGAACAGATAGTTGTGCAATGCGTAAATGCCCTCCATGTACAACACCGTAGGTCTAAGAAGAAGCTCATAAACATGGAAATGGAGGATGTCTGGGTCACTTCCTGTTTGTGTAGCTTCTTTCCGCAGGGCTATTTGGCAGCTCTCCACAATGGAAGTGCGTTTGGAATCGAAACCCCACCTTGAGCTCAAACATTTAATGGCCCGAGATTCCAGATAATATTGATCTTTTTGTGGAAGAAACATTTAAATGAATGACCCTATAATTATAAACCCAATGCAATTAATTTGATCACCAGCCCAGAGCACCTTTCACTATAAAAATATAGCCAGAACCAATTGCAATAGTCTTGTTTTAATCTTTCAGATTCTTTATGCATACTGCATTGGACTTGTACTACTGGTGTTAATTTGAATCCAGAACCCTCTAATTAGTTTAATGTCTTACATAAGCACCGAGTTTCATTCAGACCCAACTCCATTCCAAAGCTTGACTGAGACCACATTAAATGTTTAGTTTATTTTATGGTTAAAGTATACTGCCAAACTTACTGCCAAAAATGTGTGGTAAACTAAAATAATGTAATGAAACGTGATGCATTTAAATTTATAATTAATTACACATTTATAACAATACAGTGACTGTTACTACAATTTAGTATATTTTAAATATATTAAAGGGATAGGTACCCAAAAATGAAAATTGTCATTTCCTTCTGGGACCCAAGAGTAGACGTTTGTTCTCTCTAGTGGACATTATATTTTAGTGAATTTCCTGAGATCTAACATTTCACAGTTTTAACTCTGGATGTCCTGTGAAGAGCACATTCAGGGCTTTTCAGAAATACCACATGTTTGGAGGTTTTGAGGCCCTCTCCTTAGTGTTTAAAATATTGGGATCAAATGTAACATTCTCATGGAAATATGATAATAATTTGTAATGATCATTTAAATAGTACAAATTTTTTAATTGTTTGTCATAAATCAACATCTCAGGAAAATGTTATGGGGTTTCAAATCAAAATATGACTTTCTGTTATGAAACAGGTTATTGATTTTATACATGCCCGCTGTAGAGGACACCGGGACTAAACGCATGTTTATTACGCATTATGGGACTCAAAAAATTAATTGGAAAACAAAAAAATATTTCAATATTCCTATGAAATATCAGAAATTATTATGAAAATCTTGCCAATTATTTCTCCCATTATTACAATTCTTGTTCATTAAATGTTGCCCCCAAACATATTAATATTCAAATAAGATACAGTGTATAGATACATTGTATATAATTGGAAATCCTATTATGGCCATTTTACACACATATTACATAAAGCAAAATGTTATATCAAATCATTATATTACATCATAGCATAGTTGAGAATCATGAACCTAAAAAAAAAATTGTGATTAAAAATCCATTGTTTTTGCTTATTCATGTATATACATGTCCCGTTCCTGGTGTCCTCTAGAGGATATAGCATAACATATTCTTTCTATAATCTTTCTAAAAATTTTTTACAATGTAAACAATGTAATGACATGAAATTTATTTTTGTCCCAAGAGGATTTACTCATTCTCACGTTGTTCCAAACCTGAATCTCTTTATTCTGTTAAAGAAAAAATATATTTTGAAGAATATCGGGAACCAAACAGCTGTTGACTTATATAGCATAAAAAAAATAAAAATAAAAATATGAAAGTCAATGTACAGTCAGCTGTATGGTTGCCAACATGGGCGGACTGTTTCATTAAATAGGATCTATTCAAAGTAAAATATTGCTTTATACATTTGCTGCCAGTGTAGTTAGACAACAAGGCAGCTCACGGAGGGATAACATCTAGAGGATCTATGTGTGTGTCTGCAGAATGCAACAGCTGTTATTTTGGGGTCAGTCAGGTAACTATACTAAAACTTTAGGAACTAACTCATCACACAGGTGCACCTGTAATCTACATTATAGCCCAGAGCTGTCTTACACATGAGCTATGAGCAACAAATGAGCCACATACAGTGCACATGTCTCAAACGTCCGTCTTCAGCCAGTAGTTTCCTCAAATATTTAAATATCAACAACAGACTCAGAGCAAACACTTAATAATCATAGCAGTTTGACCAATCAAGTCAATCTTTAAGCATAGTGATCCACAGTACTGCATCCTTTTAAAAACAGTATTTATTATGAAAATAATGTACTTTAAAGAATGTACATATATACATATATACAAACCGAATGTAATGTTTTTAGACCTTTAATTATGTTATTTACAATTTAAAATGTATTATACCTTAAGTTTAAATGAATGCAAATAGCTGAACTTAAGAGTTAAACATTCTACATTAGTGGTAGAACTTACAGTAAGTACACCTCTATAAGCAATTCCATAATTGTATTGTTTTTTAAATATGGTTAAAGTGTACAGCTGAACATACCAGCAGGTAAACTAAACTAAAATGTAATGTCTTTTAATATACTTTTATATTTCTAGTGAAACTAGGAAGTCGTATATTGAAATATATTTGTTATTAAATGTGTAATGATGAAGTTGCAATTTATAACATTTAAATATTTATTAAATTGTATTGAATAACACACTACAGTTAAAATTATAATCAAGTTCTTTACATGTGCTTTAGTGTGAAGTCAACTCATCAAAATAACTGTAATTCAGACAGTAATACAACAAAAGATTATTAAAACATAATGATTTTAAAATGTACTTTAAAGTACAACTCTTAATTTAACATCATTATAAAGTGCACTTATGTAACAGTCATGAAAATGTCTCATTTTAAGCACACTTAAGCCTTTTATTGCATTAATGTTATCTGCAAGGAGTTAAAAAATATCATACACATTCATTTTTTTTTAAATACACTATAAGTGCATATAGGAAGAACAAAATAGTCAATAGTCAATAGTCACAACCAAATCTCATTTATTAATTTAAAAGGAGAAATATGTGCAATCAGGGAACGCAAAAATGCCTTGATGGCCTATATAACTTTTTCCTTTGTGGAATTAGTTCTCATAAAAACCTTGTATTAATGCAGCCTAATAACCCCAAAACACAAATAGAATAAACTCTGATCAATGGAAGCAAGCAGAGACACATGAGGACTTTGTCACCAAAGGAAAGTCACCAATTCATCTCTTTAATATCTCTCGGCAGGGTTCTGCCTCTGGCGGGAGATTGCTCAGGCACAGAGGACGCAGTCGCACTCACTCACACCAACGCATTTTTTACTTTTAACAGTTTATAATACTATTACAGCATGTCTCTCAACCTTATGGATTCATTTCGCTTAGTCTAATGAGATGGATGATCTACTGCGAGTGCATGTAAGGTTTTGCATGAGGAGGAAGTAAGGTCACAGAGCAGAGCGGCAGAAGAGGCACTCTTTGACACAAACGCTGCATTTGAATGTAAAAACAGAGTGGGACAGGAAACCTGTTTTGAGTAAATGTGTACTCAGCGTGATACAGCATAACACAATCCCAGAAGAATATTATAACACCTTTCTTTATTTCCGGCTCTCATTTTTTGATGATGTTAATCTTAACAGCCAATAATAGAACAGTGGACATTGTCAAGTCCTTTTTTTTTCAAGTCCGACCTTTAAACTCCTAATGGTTAAAAATCCCCAAATTCATGCCCTGAATATTCTGTTTCTCTAAAGTAAATTGTGTTATGAATGCTGTTTCATGTTGAGTAATAAATTTGTATTTCTTACTCTGTTCTACAGATCATCAAACTAACCACAGGAAGGAAGCAAATTTGTAGAAACCGTTGCGGTTTGAGCTCCCAGTCCCACTATTCTCCTCTCGTGAGCAATGTCAACACACCCAAGGTAAAATTTAAGTCAGCACGCAAATCATTTTTTGCTTCAGTAGTAAGGAGAAGGTCAGATACCTGAACCCATAAAGAAGAGATAGCCTATGCCAACCCAGGCAGTGTCATCGCTGTTCCTGTTATGAGCCTGGAGAGGAGAGATGGCTTTTATTCCCTGCTCATGTTAGACAGAAGACCTGTTTGCCCACAGCCTTGCTGCTCTTTGGCACAGTCCTGTCTCTGAAATACACACTACAGATACAGGCAATTGCCAAGATATACAACATAACCTGAGCTGAACATGTAAAGCAGAACTCCTCCCTTCCAGCACAGAGAGCCATGCAGATGTTCTGTATCATGCCCATCCAAGCCACACATGGATTTTGACCGTTTGGTTATTGCCATTTTTGATGATTGTGTTGCATGATTATTGCAATGTAAGAAGTCTAAATGCAGAATAAGGGGCCATTAACACAAAATGCATTTTCCATTTTACTGTACAATTTGTATGTAGTTTATGTAAGTATTTTTACCATTCTAAAACTACAGCTAACTTTTTTAAGTTAAACTTGAAAACAAAAAACAAAACTTGTTACCTTGCTGTACTGCCTATTGCATTTGTCAATTTTCATATGCTCAAAAATGTGTTCTCTATAAATGGTTATGCTAATAATTTAATTTGCAATACAAATATTGTGGAAAAATAATAAATAATCTGGCCACAAGCCTTGATTCTGTCTCCTTTTTATCTTGAATTTCATGAAGGTGCATTTTACATCTGAATTATGTTCCACACCTTAATTTTATTGTTTACTTAACATTTTAGATATTTTACACCATTACATATTTCATTTTTTTTTTTTTTTTTATTCTTAAAGTGACAGTTCACCCAAAAATTTAAATTCTGTCATTAATTACTCACCCTTGTGTCGTTCCAAATCTGTAGGACCTTCGTTCATCTTCAGAACACAGATTCATATATTTTTTTGATGAAATCCGAAAGCTTTCTGACCCTCCATAGACAACAAGGGAACTACCTATGTCAAGGCCCAGAAATGTAGTAAGGACATCGGCAAAATAGTTTGGAACGACATGAGGGTGAGTAAATAATGACAGAATTTTCATTGTCGGGTGAACTAACCCTTTAAACGTACAGGGTGAAAAATCCAACTTCTTCTCAAAAAGATTAATACATAAATAAATCAAGCAGCTTGAACAAAGACTTTTTTTCAAACGTTATTTGTTCAAAACTTGTCCAGCTGTTGTCCCAACTTTTCAAATTGGTTTATAAGAGTCAACACTTTTATCTCAAACGTTGTCTCTAGTTTTAAAAAGCAAATAATGGCCATAGTCAGCTAACTGGGTTTGAAAATCAAACATAAAGGTGAAAGAACCTTGCAATGCTAAATCCAAAACGATCTTTAGTTGTTTTAAAGTAACTCATTAGATTAACTAAAGTATTTAAGTTGTCAGTTGTTATTTAACTTAAAAGAAATCATCAAACAGGAATATAAAACACAAAAACGTGTGTATGAAACAGTGACAGTGTCATCAGAGCTTTAATCAGGTTTTGGCTGGGGCCAATGGGCTCTCAGACAATGACACTACTGCGAGAAGAAAAAAACACACTTCAGCCATTCAATGAAAGCACTGATTAATGAGCTCTGTAGATACTGATAGCCATAAACCACACACAATTAAATACAATGAATACTGAATACTGTGAATCAAGAGGGATCCAGCACATCAAAATGTCTAGTTAGTTAAATCACAAGACCGTTAACTTCACACATCTGGACATTGTGTTTTTGGGTCTGCGTTCTCTCTTCAGAGTCCTGTGGGTAAGTGGCTTTATCATTGGATTTCTCACAATTAGTCAGGAATCCTAATTACGAAATTGCATCAAAATCAGGTAATGCAAATCGAGAAATAGCATCCTCTTTTGATACAATGTAAACAGAACAAGGTGTTGCAATTATGAGATGGAAACTGGCATGGTTTCAGTAACAAGAAAAAGAGAACTTTGACTGTTGTCAGACTGAACTGAAAGGGACAGTGCATTAAAAAACTTAACTTTTCATTTGACTATAGTATAAGCAGCAGTGTACAAATTGTAACATCCCATAGAAGCACATTACCATGATGAGTGTTTTCTTTCTTTTGAAGAAACAAACAAACACATGCATGCACAATAACAAGTCAAAACAGTTTTTGTGCCAAAAATTTTGAATATATATATATATTAGAGGTGGGCATAGATAAATTTTTTTAATCTAGAATAATCTAGATTAATTTTGGAATTAATCTAGATTCATCTAGATTAAAATGGCTCATTTGAATTCTGCCGAAGGCATTCAGAATATGTGTGCTACCCAAATAATGACTAAAAGTAAGTAAGCCCAAAATGTCGTTTTTTGTTATTATATTGAACTGAAAGCCATCTTATGCACAGTGTTGCACAGATTAAATTTCATGTAAATCATCCATGCTAACACACACGTCTTCAATTTTTTTTTTTTTTAGACATTTCACTCTATAGATATATTTTTCAAAGACGGAGTTTCTAAGTTTCTCGCTCAAGTTCACATGAGACCTAAAGCGCATCCTGTTTGCTTAAAAGCGCAACGTTTCGTTGTTATTCTGAGTGCACACAAATAACGTAGAGTCTTTACAGATTGAAAAGATGTATTAGGCTACTTTTATCTGTATGACCAAAATGACGGAGATTTTAAGAGGAGTCGAGCCTGTCTTGCAGCAAACGCCCACACAAACACTTCAATAGCGCACATTTCTCTAGGTTAACATCATATTGAGCGCCATGTAAAGTTGCTACTACATACATCTTTCAGATGAAAAGCCATATTTGAGGTTGATGAATGATAGGTGAGCGTTTGGATGTCCTGCGATTGTATTACCACATAGACCAGCCGTTAACAATCTGTCCATCACGGACTGCGAGCCTCTAGTTCAAGACCTGCTCGCCCCTACAGTGCAATTCGGCTAGCATCCGTGCTAAAATATCAGGGTGAAAGTCATCATAGCTTGCGTAGTATAGACCCAGCTCCCAACCCAACTTTGAGAATAGATTAACGGCGATATTTTTTTATTTGAAGAAGAGTCTCACGTTAACGCAGCACGAACGCCGATAATTGACCACCACTAATATATATATATATATATATATATATACACACACACACAAAGAAAACAACAAAATTTACATATAAACACTTATGCAAGTAAAAATAAACAGACCTCTTGAGATCAGATATTTGAGGAAAAAGTCATTTCCATTCAAAGAACAGGTTCGAGTTTGTTGCAACATGCCTGTTTTTTCCCTAAGTGCTCTAACATCATAAGTTGTAATTCACTAGTTTTTTTTTAGACCACCTCCTGGCCCCAGGCACATGATGGCCATGTGAGCAACTCTGTATATTGCCTATAGGATGAGCTGATCACCAACACATCCTGTAAAACTAATGTTGAAGATGCATGTGCCAAAGTTTACCTTATTTTTAATTACAAAACAGCAATATACAAATACTACACGTGAATGTAAAAATATGGCTTTGTTAGTCAGTGAAACAGAAGAGCAAAATAACCTCTTGTGAAAAAGAAGTGTGCTTAACTGTATAGAAAGTGCACTTGCAGTATATTTAAAATATTATATTTAGGGCCTATATAAAAATGGCAGATAATGTCAATGAAATAACAATAATAAATAAAAAAACACGTATTCATTGCACTTTCAATAATTGCAATTTGTAACAATGTCAAAAACTTTAAGGTACAATGTAAATCAGTGTTTTAATCTTTTGTCAGGCTTTACAAAATTACTTTTTTAATGTGCTGATGATGTTCTAACATAATAAAGCATGTAATGAACTTGATATCTGAACTGTAGTGTTTATTTTAATTTAATGTTAATATATTTAATATGTATTATATTATATTATATTATACATCATTATAAATATGTAATTACAATTGTATTCACAAGACATACACATTACACAATAGAAATTACTTTAAAATATATTTTAGTTTGCCATAAATGCTTGTCAGTACATTCAGCAGTACACTTTAATATTATTTCAAAGACAATAAAAATAATTACAAAATTACATCTAAAGATGCACTTTAGTCCGAATCGGTTTAAGTCGATCGGTAAAGTTTATTATTTACATAATACATAATCTTTCCAAGAACGCTACTTCTTCATTATATGGGACATTTAGCATTTCAGAAGCTACCTGGTAAACAAACACTAACAGTAAAAAAGTTCAGATAGAAAATATTTTTGGTTCATTATTTGTCATTTAAAATAGAATTCAAAATGTAAATGTTTATAAACACAATTGCATTAGATATTGAATATCAAACCAAGTGTTTAGTTAATTTCTAGAAATACTGTATTTTTCAAGCAAAGCATTTCACAAAACAGGTTTTAATTGAGTAAACCATAGATATACCGTGTTCAGTATGACACAAAAGTTTACATCTAACACCTGTGTTAACATGAGGGCAACTGACTTTTTATAGCCACTAAAATCACTGCCAGATGATTAAAAGTCACAGAGCAAAAAAAAAAAAAAAAAAAGTGAATACATGTGAAGTCAGTAAAAAAAAAGGTTCCTGCAGCATTTTAGCCCACATACAGTACGGGCATGCTTTGATATTTTGTTACCTAATTTGATGACATTCAGACATTTTTCGTAGTGTAATTCAGCCAGTCAAGATGGCCGTTGTAAGTCTAACCCTAGACTTAGCGGAGAGAATACAGACTGTGACAACTAATTTCATGAAGCATAGTATCATAACATTGGTGAGTGCCCAGGGGAGACAATGTATCCAGTAGGAAGTGTATAAGTAAGCAGTATTACGGCGGTGAATGTCAGTGTGACATTAGGTGTGTGTGCTGAGTGAGCAGAGAGAGACATATGTTCACTGTGCTGCAGAGCTGTAAATCGGCATCTTTGCTCCCCGGTGAGGAAATGCACCAATCAGAGCCTGGACCTGCTCCACATGGACACACCCACTTCACGACCACCCCTCCCCCAACTCGACACTGCTCACCCTGCAGAGAGCCTCCAAACACACACAGCTCAACAACAGACACATCTGCAAGCCATTAACACGCCTATAATGAACCGACTCACACGAGGGTCCTGGGACCTGATCACTGGTTCACACACACACACACACACACACACACACACACACACACACACACACACACACACACACACACACACAGATTTGCTTTTTTTTGGCAAAATGTGCAATATGCAACCACTTGTCAAAAAAGGTAGCGTATTTTTTTTAAAAGAGTGCTTATTAAAGAAATAACATACTTTAGAAGAATTCACTCAAGTGTGAACTGAATGCATTTCGGACACTTAATTGCAATTAAATGTTTTAAACAATTAAATTAATATAAATTACCATACAACGTATTGATTAAAACTAACCTAAATGCAAATTAGTTTAACTTAAACATGTTTTTTGAGACACTTGAGAAATACTTTTACCCCAAAATTTACATTTGCTGAACAATGTTCACCCTCAGGCCATCCAAGGTGTAGATGAGTTTATTTCTTCATCAGATTTGGAGAAATATAGCATTACATCACTTTCTCATCAGTGGATGCTCTGCAGTGAATAGGTGCCGTCAGAATGAGAGTCCATACAGCTGATAAAAACCTCACAATAACCCACACCACTCTAGTCCATCAATTAACATCTTATGGAGCAAAAAGCTGTGTTTTTGTAAGAAATAAATCCATCATGTGTTTGCAACTGATTTCTTTTGTAAACAGTGTTTGATCTGTACACATTTCTCTCCTGATTCAGATGAGAATCTTTTTCTAAAGCAATATTAGGATAGATTACTCATATTTTAGCCAGAAGTAACAGTATGTTTCTTACAGCCCGTGCAGTTTTTCACTTCACTAGATGTTAATTGATGGACTCGAGTGGTGTGGATTACTTGTGGATTATTGTGATGTTTTATTAGCTGTTTGGACTCTCTTTCTGACGGCACCATTGCTCTGCACTGCAGAGCATCCATTAGTGAGAAAGTGATGTAATGCTACATTTATCAAAATCTGTTCTGTTGAAGAAACTCATCTACATCTCTGATGGCTTGAGGGTGAATGCATTTTCATTAACTTTTCATTTTTGGATGAACTACTCCTTTAAGCACATCTTTATATGTAATTTTGTATTTCTATTGTGTTTGTAAAATGTGTTTCAAGTTTGCTGCCGAATGGACTGACAAGCATTTATGGTAAACTAAGATATACTTTAAAGTCAGAGAGTAACATCTGAAATTACAATCAAATAATGTATGTGTGCTTTAGTATGTAAGTCAACACAAAGAAGAGGAAGTGTACTTCGTTGTTCCATGTTCTTTTCTTATATTAACTACTGCTTTCAGACACAAAAATGACATTTAAAATGTAAAATAACAGTTGTTATTCACTTATGCAAGTAATGTTACAATAATATATCATAACTGAAATGCATATTGCTGCATACTGCATATTTTTCAAATGCTATTGAACTAATAGTAAATCGTATTCAGTGCATACTGCATTTATTATACTGAACAAAATTATAAACGCAACACTTTTGTTTTTTGCCCCCATTTTTCATGAGCTGAACTCAAAGATCTAAGACTTTTTCTATGTACACAAAAGGCCTATTTCTCTCAAATATTGTTCACAATTCTGTCAAAATCTGTGTCAGTGAGCACTTCTCCTTTGCCGAGGTAATCCAACCACCTCACAGGTGTGGCATATCAAGATGCTGAAAAATGGGGGCAAAAACAAAAGTGTTGCGTTTATAATTTTGTTCAGTGTATATAGTGTTCTATCCTGAACAATAATTTTTACTTAGTGTGCACATGCCCAGCACCTAAAGTGAAGCCGCCCCAACATTCAAGTACTCCGTCCTTCACTTTCCATTCTCTTCTCTTTTTATCTATTTCTTTCTCTCACTCGCTCTCTGTTTGCTCAGTGTTGTAAAGTTTGCAGCACACAGCGCTCAGTCTGAGTGTCACGCAGATAATGAGCTCCATAAACCCATCAGATAGGTGGAATTATTGATGGCTGGATGTGTCTGTCGTTACTCAGCCGGCCCCCTCTAAGTAGTTGGAAGAATTATAAGAAATGCTATTCTCCCACATTGATCAGGGGCACCACAGAAATATTAGTGTGCTAAAAACCTGGTAAATGCCTGCAGTAACTCTTTCACTCTGTCTTTGGAGCTTGGCCAAGTTCTTCTTGCTTTATGAGGTCAAATTCTCCAGGAATAATGCCTGCCACTGAAATCAGCTTCATATGAGTTGTAATGAGATTGAAGTGATATGACTTATTCTATTAAAATAATTCGCCCAGGATATTGAATGTTATATTAAAGACTTGAACAATTTGATAAGAGTAGCTTCCATAAACTCTGTGTAGTTTGAGGGGCCGTGGGAGAGAAATACGCTGTGTTTTAGGTTATTTGCTATGTCTTTTGCTGAATTGTTGTCAGTGGTTTGTGATGATCCGATATGCTTTCAGCGCTGATATTATACAGTCAGTATTCATTTTGAACAGAGTATATGTATCTGCCAAATATTCACAGCCATAAGCCAATGTTTTAATAACAGATCACTCTGATAACACTCCAAGCTATTTGGTACAGCTCTGCTAAGAATAACAAATGCAAAACGGTTTTATTCCGACACTAATCGCATTAATCACATCTGATACAACTGGACCAAATCCAGAAAAATCAAACAAAAGCAGCACAAACTCAGTAATGTCTTCGGCATGTGTGGAGCAGCAGACTGAAATCATTGACCTCTCCCCTCTCCTCACGCAGGGCTCTTTGCCTGTCTGTGTGTTCCTCTGGTCTAATGCTCTGGGATGTTGTGTTTCCAGTGTTTAATCAAGGCTGTGTATTTGCTGTGGCCTGTTGTTTAGAATGACAGGCGTCCTGTTTGTATGGATTGTATGTTGTTGTGGTGAGATAATTCAAGATTACAGAGAGCTTTACTGTGATAAATATTGTTGCAAGTAATGAATCTATTATAAAGGACTCATTTCATTATGTGCAATGCATTCATCAACCATTTGCCTACCTTGCAATTGACCTATTTTGGCATTACTCTTATTTTACTTATTTTTTAATGCATTCTGAATACCTAATTTAGATTGTTTTAAATTGTGATATTTAATTTATTTATATCTCTCTTTCTTTCTTCCTCTCTTTTGCTAAACAAAATTCAACAGATCAGGGTTTTAAACAATTTTTTCACAAAACCCAATTTGTAAAATAAATGCAAACCTTATAATGTGAATAACGTATTATTAATCAAATGCAAATTTCATCTGACCTCTTAAGGTTGACAATCAACATTTGTTTGAATGTTAAGAACGTCTTAAGGACTTTCAGATCTTATTTTGTTTAGAGAAAGAGCTGCTATATTCTGAATGAACAAATAAAAATGGTTTGTGTCATCAATACTTTTTGGTAACTATCAAAAAATAATAAGTTAATATGAAGCTACTTAAAAAAGTTGTATTTATTTTTAATTGACAGTTCCCTTGTCCACTGTTTTTACTAAGGCTTACTTATGCCACGAAAAAAACTTTTTGATTGGACTTTAATGTTAGGTCAAATTTCCCATGTAATATGTTGCATTGCACCAGGGATCATGGCTAAAATTACAACATCTGTTCAACCCAGTAGGAAAAATGGCTTAAAATTTATCCCATGTTAATTTAATTTTCATGATGTGATAAATAAAATTTATATAATTTTACTTTTTTTATTATAGAAAGCTGCATTTAGACAGACATTGCCAGGCTAACCAGCAAACATTTTACAACTTGGTTCATACAGCCTTTCATAATCTCTTTCGCAAACACTTTTCTCTCAAATACATTCACAAAACTAGTAATCATCACAGAGGAACAAGGGGAAATCCAGGTTCACAAACCCTGCGGTAGCGTGTAAAGAGCACCTATGTGTGTTTGAGGTGATTGGGGCTGGAGATCATGATTTATGTGTGATGTAAAGCTACTCTGGGCTGGAATGATTTGCTTGTTTTGATTGGCTGCAGCTGGGAATTCCAGCCAGCTGAAACGTATTGATTCCTAAGTACAATCAAAGAGCACTCTCACCCTGTTGCTCTATGGTTCATGTTTTATGCACATGTCAGAACTGTGACAGTGTGAATGTGTGAATTATTCAGTTTTCAATAAACAGCTCTTTGTGATGAGTTTGCATTTCTCTGACACGTGGTTGTGTGCATTTGAAAATGTAAAATAAGATGCAACAAGATGAAAACAATACAAAAATTTTGATTACAATCACGTGCTCTAAATTCTAACGAGGTCTTCTGTGCTATTTTGTGTTTGGTGCACTGCATTGATTAACTACTTCAGGATTTATGTAAGTAAGGAAACAAGAAGACCAAAGCCATAATTTACAAGATAAAACCAACAGCCTTATTTGCATAAAATCCCCAACACACACACACACACACACACACACACACACACACACACACACACACACACACACACACACACACACACACACACACACACACACACACACACACACACACACTCACACACACAGACACACTGTATAATTCATGGAGATTGTATTGCTCTGTATGAAGTAATTCTCCTATTGGTCAGAAGTACTTAAATCAACTGTGCATTCCTAAGTCTAAATCTGTTAGTTAAACACATTAGAATAGATGGTTTGATCATGTTGATTTAGCCTCAGATCTGGTTTGTTCTAAACACTTTCAGTTTCAATTTAATCTGAAAGCTGCACTATCAATTTACTTTAAGAAATCTAGAGTGTAATAACAGTAAACATAAGAGAAAAATAATGAATTATTTGTGAACTGAATGCAATTTTGAATTTGAAATGTAAAAACAGATTGTCTAGGTTGCGAGGCCCATATTGAAATTTTAGACAGCACAACGTTATGTATTAGAGTGTTCAAAGTTGTTATGTTTTTGTTCTAGTTTACAGCTGTTATTGAGATGCATTTTCAGTAATGATCTTTAATGTAAAATTATTAATTTGACAGTATTACAAAGTGTACTTAAGACCATAACATATCACAAGTGAAACATGATAGTGTGCTCTCTTTGTTTAAGTCATCTTTTATTTAATCAATATTATATTATCTGCAAGTACAGTTTTTCTTTAATAAATATCTTTCATTATGGTGGACATTCCTCACAATCAAGTGCCTCGCTTAAGTTTCACTTCAAAAGAAACAGAAGAAATGTTGATATTAGTTCCTGTTCATTTGTCATACTGGAAATGGAAGGTCAAGTTGAGCGCAATGCATTGTGGGACAAAAAATTCCATGCAATGTGCTCTGTTTAATACCGCTGATTTTGGCAATGCGCTCTGTTTTATACCGCTGATTTTGGCAATGCAGTAGATCATCCAGATATTCCAAGCACACAGAAAATCTGCATACTCCACACCAGGACCATCATCTGGGGAGAACAACTGGAAAAAGTGGACTAAATTAAAACGTTTCAGACCACATTTACACCTGTATTTTAGCGTTGTACACTTGCAATCCGATTGACAAAAACGCATCTTAATACCAGGAATAAACGATTAATGATTAATGATTAGTCTTTCTGGACATGATAAGCACACATGGGAAATATTATGCTACACTATCTACGTTTACATCCACCAAAATAATTGGTTTATAATCAGACTGATGGCTTAATAAATCCAAATGAAAATTAGTTTGAATTGAAAGGCGTGGTGTAGACCCGAAATAATCCAATCATCAGGAAAAAAATTAAGCACGGAAATGCTTTTAAATCTGACTGTTTTCTCAATCAGATTCAAAAATATTTTAGGCAAGTAACTTAACTTTCAGAATTGTATTGGATAATATTCAATCATTAATGCTGGTAAACTTATTTACTGAGATCAAGCCACACAACATCCAACAAGTTGCAGACTTTCGGTGTAGACAGCTTAGTTGATACTATAAACTCTCAAGTTTTGTCACAGAATGTTGCAAGTTATATTATTTTGCGAAAGAGTTCTCTTATCGTGTGAGCAGGTTTTTAAACAGCAGTGCTGAGCTTCAGGGCTTCAGTCTTGCCAGTCCATGCCTTCATTAACCTAAACCTCTGAATCCTCATTATGAAGGAACAGAGCCGAGAGGCCGCGATACGCTCATTCTGAAAATGGTGTTTCTGTTGTCCTGCCATGGGGCACGACTAATGGCTAATGTTGATGCCATCCTTCCAAATGGACTGGGAATGACCGCCAAGGACCACATCAAAATGCAGTGTGATCCAGAATATATGCGTGGTCTGGAGTTGCTTTTTTTCTCTCGGTATTGGCAGAAGTACTCTAAATCAACTTCTTGCCTAAGTCCTCATCATGTTATTTATATATTAGAATAGATGGTTTGATCATGTTGATTTAGTCCTCAGGCAGCTCTTGGTTTGTTCTCATCACACACTGTTGTTTCATTTAATCTGAAAGCTGCATGGGATCAATGGAGCGAAGAAATCTAGAGTGTATCAATAACAGGAAACAAAAGAGAAGAGAATAATGAAGCGTTTCAGGACCCTGCGGGCTGCAGACTTACTGAAAGAGAAACAGTCGTTAGGACGAGGCCCACCACTGCGAGAGACAGTATGAGCGTATGTATTAGGAGTGGGTGTTCAAAGTTGTTATGTTTTTGTTCTAGGGCCGTGTTTACAGCTGTTATTGAGATGCATTTTCAGTGATCCGAACACAAGTGGTCAGCCGAGATGGATTACCGTTTGCACCTAGTTTTAACGTGCATTTCAAATGCATCTCCTGTGACCACTTGTGTTTAAATTTCGTCTTATTTTGTCACACTCTACACCATTTTCTCAGGAGTGAAAGAGGGCAAATTGAAAGTATATGAATGGTAACGGTGATTTAAATTGTAATCGTTGTGTTTTGATACAATATAATGAAGTTGGAATTGGTTGTTTTAGAGCACTTTCACAAAACGCATCCCATAAAGCTCATATGTTTGGTCAGTGGTCGCAAGTAGATGGTCTTTTGCGGCTGTTTAAATACAAGCAATCCAGGCATCCAAGCAATCAAGTCTAATGCGTTTTTGACTACCTCTGAAAATAGCTAAAAGTGGGCAAACTCATTTTCAAGAATGTATCAGCAAATCTCACTTTAAGACCAATTGTGAACTAGGTATTACAAGCATATTTATATAATGTGCATTGTTGTGTGTTTGAACTGTAAGTATTTTAATGTCACGTTGTATATTTTCATCATAAAATAAAAGACAGGGGTTATCAACTCTGGCCGTCGAGGTCCACTTTCCTGCAGAGTTAGCTCCAACCTTGATCCAACCTGTTTTAACTTTCAAGTCATTCTGAAGACTTTGGCTGTATCCTAAATGTATTTGAGGGGACAGCCATTTTAGTGGTGTCCGAAACCATAGAGGACAATCTTGATTGCACTCATTCAACCCACAATGCACCGCAAAAACAAGTGTACAACTGGTGCATGCTCAATGGCTAAAGAATCCCCATAATGCACTGTGAGATTCGTGCACCAAATTAATTCCCACATCTCACCAAAAGATGGTGCCCCCAAATGAATCATCCTTCCATTCATTTTATAAAGCGCTCTTCCATGACGTAGTGCATCATAATTCAACACAGGTATAAATTCATTGTAAACTGCTTATTAAATCGTTTAACCAGGGTCTGTACATAATTTCTGTGACAGAGTTCACTCCTTCAAGTGTGGATCACTCCTCCACTACTAAAGTTTGAAGTGGCCTAATGTAGGGAACAGTGAATGAAGGTATAGGGGAGATTTCGGATATAGCCTTTGATAAACTTGTCCAGGTGTGTTTGATTAGAGTTGGAGCTAATGCAGTATACCATTTAGCTCAGTAGTCAGCGTTGGGAATGACCTGAGTTGACATGTTCCAGTATACAAGTTGGAAAACCAAGATGGACGTGTCCATTGTAAGCAATACCTGTAGATTAAAACATAAAAAGCTGTATTTTGCACAGATAATGCTGAAGATTCATGTCCTCAGATAGAAGTTGGATAGTACTTTGTGCACCACTGAATTTATTCAGACACAGACAAACAGAAGTGCTAACAAACAATAAATTACAACTTTTTCGGTTATCTGTTGATGCACTTAGAAGCCATTTTGGATTCTAAAATCAGGGTATTTTAATGTTCCTTAGAGTTTCCAAATCGGAATTCTGACTTGAGGTGGTGCTCCAGTTAAAAGTTCCTACTGAGAACTCTGAATTTCCAACGTCCAACTTCTTTCAAAAACATTCAATCTTACCAAACCCAAACAATTGAGTACCTTCATAGCTATTTGTGTTGTTTCCATATATGTCTTCTGTTGTTTAACTGCCATTTTCTGTCTTCTTCTTTGAGTAGTTACTAAAAGCAATGACCCAACTGTGAGTGTGGACCCACCAAATGCTCATTTGCAGACGTCAAATTCAGATGCGCACATAAATGCAGCTAGAAAATGTGTGCTGCAGCCACAGACAATGCAGACTCTTCTGAATAAGAAAAGAAAATGGAAACTGAAACATACTTCAGCTTTAGTATGAGCAATATTAATAGTGATGTCTGCCTTAGCAAATACCACTAATGGCATTTTTACTGTCCCATACAAACACACTCAAAGTGCCTTGCTTGTGTCTGTACCACTGAGCTTAAAGGCCATCTATCTGTACTCACTCAGTGAGCATGTGTGTGTGTAAATGTGACAGATTACAGTCACTCACATGAAAGGAAATTAGCCAGTCCTTATGAGGATCAAATGAGGAAGACCAGGACACACACATCAAAGCACACCACAGGATCAAATAAGCCAAATAGACTTCATCTGTATGGAGCTAAAAGAGGCTCTCTGTCTGAAACAATCTGTCCTTTTTCAATTTTGTTGTCCTACTAGTTACAA